>JZKD02S2279967.1:308177-327541 GCA_000966675.3 Picea glauca
CCGTAATACGTGCAATCTCTACACCGATGTCAACAAAGCAGGTTAGTATCTCTGCTAACACCAATGCGACCTAGTGCTTAACCCTTGTGTTAGAAGGGCGTCCCAGGACAATATGTTGTCAATGGAATTTACACTCCCTAACTCAAGATACTATTGTTTTTTTTTGAGCTTATGGAGAGTGTGTCTCTCTTCCTACTCCAAAGCACTAGCCTAGCTAATATGTTGGTGTAAAGAGCCCTAGAAAAAGTTACTAGAGTGATTTTAAGATTACGCAATATTCTTAAAGGCTGTTAATTACTCAAAGGCAATGGAAGCGAAACTGATGATGTGTGACTCTGACCCAAGTAATGCAAGGACAATGATGAAATATAATCTTTTTCATTCCATGAATCCTAGCTACGGGAGAGAGAGAACGTTTTCCGAATCAATTCCAATACTACAATGCAGATGCAATACTCAATTTTCTGTTCAAATGCCAGTGCAAATAACCAATTATCAAATAACAATCTCTAAATGTCTTTTTCAATACTTCAATGCTCTAAGATTTGATTTTACAATGTTTTCAAAATGACAAAAACAAAAAACTCGAAAGAAAACAAAACGTTCACTTTCCAAGAAGAACTCTGATAAAGGAGAAAATCAAATCAAATCAAACCAAATCAAATGAAACAACCCAGCCACTTGTTTCAATGTTAGCAAAAACAAAAACCAAACCAAAGGAGTTCCTGAATGCAAATGAAAAATGTCCTTTTGAACCAATAAGCAAACAAGAAACACCAAACACTTGACTCTCTGCCAATCACTGGTTCTCAGCTAGCCAAACATATCCAACTCCAGTAATCCAAGAGCAAGAAAATGCCAAACAAGGCCAAGAGAAGAAAGTCAAGTTATCAAAAGCAAAGAAGACCTAGAAACCCTAAATCTCTCCAAGAAAGCAAACTGAAGAAAAAGATAAGCAAGCCAATGATCCAATAAGTCAAAAAGGTGTAAATCAACAGATCTAAGCTGTTGATAATGTCAAAACTTGATTTCAAAAAATTTTCAAAATCTGCCCGCAGGCAAGCCTTGGACACAGTGCGAGAAAGTATAATTCTCGCAAGCCACTTCAATGCAGACTGCGAACAGTTCGCACTGGAAGATATAAGCAGACTGCGAACCTTCAAGGTTCTTGCAGGCTGTCAATAGGTACAGTGCGGGAATCCCTGAAACTAATGAAAAATTTTAAAATGCAAGCAAAATCCAAGTTGGCTTATAGACCCAGAAGGTCTCTCAGTGTATCCTGAGGACTCAGAGACTAACAAATCAGGAGAATGATTGAAATAGAGAAAATGGCCACAGGAAATTCAAAAAACCAAAAAGACAAAGGGATAAGTTCCCCAGTGGAATCGCCAATTTTGTTTATGGATAAATCCGTAAGTGCGGACACGAACCGATCTCCCTAGATCCACCCGGATCTAGAACAAAACGAGACAGAATACTACTCTTTCCCTAGATCTAACCTATTGAGTGAACTAAGAGATGAAGGAAGATGGACATACCTTATGAACGCTTTCCTAAGTCTCTGTTGTTCCAAGCTTTGCTCCGATGCTCTTGTTCCGTCCAGATCACGACAGAACAAACCAATCAAAGTATAGGCAGATTAATGTATTCAATAGCTAGTCTATACATGTGATCAAGGAATCATGTAATAAAGAGATATCATCTTTATGGGAAAGGGACATATTACTGTATTGATTAATTGAAAGAGAAACTTACAACCTGAGCCTTGATGTCGTAGGTCTCCTTTCGATGGCTCCTAGCTCTGACACACACACTTGCTCATGCATGAAGAAAATCAACCACTTGTGATGACCTTGCTGTAATCTCTTGCTGTTGTAGCATCAGTTCTCCATACAGGCTTCTAACAGTTCTCCAATCAATCTCTTACTAGCTTGCTTATGCTTAACCTTTTCCATGAGTAATCTCCTCAATATATAGGAGAATATAGTTTAGTTACTTGGATAGGGAATGATCCCAAGATATATGGAATGCCAGTAATTGAACAACCATTCGAAAGCCAACTCACCCTTCTAGAAGATTCCCTTCTAGAAGGTTTGAGATCTTTATCTTTTTCCTCTTTAAAATAATGTCTACACCCTAGCCTTGAGTACAGTGTGAGAAGTTCGCACCCGAGCTTAAAGCAGCATGCGAGAAATAGGCATTCCCGCAGGTGACTATATATGCAGCCTGCAAACTATCTTTTAAAATATGATTTCTGGAAACTGATAAGTGTAACTTTTCTCAGGAAAATGTTCTTATGGAAGAGCTTGATATTTCATCATCATGACATTATCATAACACCATCACAATGACCAAAATTGTGGATAACAGGTTCCCTTGTTTCCTTTTGCTAACAAAAAGTATCCCACCAATATTTGACATGGAGAATGGCTTTGAGGAGTGAAAAAGTAACATTTTCTTTGTTCGAAAAGTTATGGACAGAAAAATAACCTTCTAGCATATTCAACCATTTGTCTACAAGATCTACGTCTATCTGACCTTCAAATATAGGAATATCAAAGTTGATATGTACCTTGAAGGGGTCGGTGCCTCCACTCGAAGAATATGTGTCGCCTATTGGTAATCACCAAAGGATTTGAGAAAAATTATCCATCATCTCGTTCCTCTATTTCACGAGGGATTCCTCGAGTAATAGTTTGAAAGTAGGGATGATTTTAGGGGATAAATTTCTCTCATGGGCTAATTTTCCATGGTTTTTCCAAAAATGAGATTCGTTATTTTAACAATGATTGGCCCAAATTCTATAGAATACAATTATTTTACCTTAAAAATCGCCAAAAATTTATAAAAACTATGTAAAATACTCATAAATTTGAATATTTTTACAAAAATATCGTCAAACATTTATAGTTGACATATGAATGATTAGTAAGATTTGCCAAGGTTTCTACATTTTAAAATAAATTTCCATACTTAAAATCATCCATTATGTCTCGTTGTCTTTATTTTCTCCCACCATGGAAGGTCGCTTGGGCATGCGAGAGACTTTTTCCTCAAGAGAAACAAGCTCAAGACCCAACTCTTTGTACCTTGATCTTGTCGAGGACATGCACTAAGAAAAACAAGGAGCAGACCGCTCTGATACCACTGATATGGATTTTATGAGAAGAATGATAAGAACACGTATTATTATTATTATTATTATTATTATTAACACAAATACACAAGGAACAATAACAGATATATAATAAAATTATCTTATATTCAATAAGGAAATATGTTGAAACTATAAAATGCAGACTGAAAACAAGCTTGCTAGAATGGTGGCGACTTATCTCTGAGAAGAGATGTGATGGATGCACTCATTTGCAAGAAGGTGATTACAATGATCCTCTCAAATCATTTTTACAATAAACATGAATGCCAAAACCCTGGACATCCAAAAACTTAACCCTAGGAGATGAAGCGCCAAAAGTCACATGGGCTTTGTTGGGGTAAGTTAGTACATCAACTTCCAGGGGTTGTAACTTTTGCATACGATCTGTGTTTTAGGCACACGATAGCCCATTGGAAAGGTATATCCGAGGAATAGACATTGTTCTATCAAAATATAACTACATCTATATTTTTACTGTGGCAAGCCCTAAAAACCTTGTTTAGGGCCTCAAAATGGCCCCGAAAGTTCAGGACCCAAAAACTAGAAAAAAAACTGTGAAGATGAACCAGTTGGAATAGGTGGGTGGCCATCAATATCCATATGGATCAGTGAATGATATGCAATCATTTTTTTGTTTCTAATTCTTTTTCACCATCAAGAACCATCTATATTTGTTGTTGTACGCCTCAGGAAGATACTTCGATCCTCCTCTCCCCGAAAATAGTGCCAAAATAATTTAGCACTAAAGATTTCTTTTGATTACAAAAGAGAAATTCCTAGCTCATATTAAAAGAGAATTTGGTTGGATAGAATGGGATGATGGTTTATTAGGAACATTTGGATAAGAAAAGCAAAAAATGGATTCAAGGAAACTACTAGAATATAAGAAGATCAATGATCTAGTACATTGGGCATGGAGTCACCTATTACATTTCATGAATCAAAGGAAATTAAATCAGTTACCAGAAATGTTAAATTTGATGTGAAAGGTAGAAGAATAAGAGGATACAAATATGAACTATCCTAGAGAAACTTTGCATATCCATAAGATTGAATATTCATTAACCATAAATACTTTCCAACGCTACTACATATTGAAAAATTTGCGACAACTAATTGCGACGAAAGTACCCTTTCATCACAAAATTCAAGAGAAAGAGTTCAATTTTTCATTTTTTTTATAAATCTAGCCCAAATTTGTCTCTCTTGCGATGAATCCAGATGTTCGTCGCAAGAGAGAAGAACGTGAATATAATGGATTGTCGTCGCTCTTGCGATGACCTTTGGTTATCGTCGCAAGAGCGATGATAACCATTGATCGTTACACTATTTTACAAAGTCAACATTGACCGTTATATTGTTTGACAAAGTCAACATTGATTTGATCAACTTCCGTCGCTCTTGCGACGAGAAAAATATCTATAAATATTTTGTGGATTAGAGATGTTGCGACAATCTTGCTATAACAACGATGGTTCAGAAAGGGTATTTTTGTGCGGAAGAATGTCGCAGAATATTAGAGGTGGGAAAAAAAGTAAAGCGGGTGAAAAGGGTGATGGTAGATGTTATTGCCCTTGCAAAAAATATTTCCTTACACGTCCCATAATAATTTTAATAGCAACAACTATGAAACAATGTAGTAAATATGGGCACATTGATGGGGGATTGAATGAATATCATGCCATGGTAATTATCTATATATTCATTATTTGTTTTTATATTGTCAATTTTGCATGATTGTTTGTAATTATAAAGTTAGAGTTTCCCTCTAACTTTCTGCAGAATATTGCACCAAGTAGTACTAGTAGAAATGGTGTTGTACAAGCTGAGGAACATGATCAAGCAAATGAGGATCTCATGGAAGAAGATGATGGGACAAATCAAGTTAATGATCCCATGGAAGAAGATGATGGGACAAATCAAATGATCCAAAAAAAAACTGCTCAAACGGATGAGGATGGGGATAGTGATGGTATTTATGATGAACCTTTATTAGAAAAGGAAAATAAACGACTTTATGAAGGCTCAAGAGAAAATCTTCTCTCTGCTACATTGCTGCTAGTGAAATTAAAGGTTATGAATAATTTGTCGAACACTTCTATGACACAGATCCTAAGGTATGTAATATGTTTCATCTTATATTATACATAAATGTTGACTTTTTTCTATTTTTTTTAGTGTTAATTAATTTGTAAAATAAGAATTCAATTTTTAAGATTAATATTCTTTACATAACTAGTTATTTTCTTATTTTGTAGATTGTTAGGTGAATTTTTGTTACCATCATCAAATATTTTACCTCACACATATCGAGATTTGCATTTCATTATGAAAGACATTGGAATGGATTATCAAACTACATATGCATGTCCTAATGATCATCTTATATATTATGGACAACATGATTCAAAAACAGGATGCCTACAATGTCTTATCAATAGATATCGAATCAATCAAGTAACAAAAAGGGTTCCTCGAAAGTTTCTTCGTCATATTCCCATAATTCCACGTTTGCAATGATTGTTCAGGTGTGAAATCATAACACAATTTATGGATTACCATTTACATAGCATAAGTGGAGATGGTGTTCTTTGAATTCCTACCGATGGTTACGCATTTAGGGAAATTGAGGAAAATGGGAAGATTTCAAAGATGAACCTTGTAATGTTAGGCTTTCATTGGCAGCTAACGATGTTAATCCATTCGGAGAGATTAGGTCTATTTACTCAATGTGGCCTATTTTTGTTATCAATAATAACATTCCTCCTTGGATATCAATAAAGAGGGAGCACATAATTTTGACAATGATTGTTCTACATATAATTTGTTTACATTAATTTTTTGAATGTAACATTTTCATTTGTTTCATTTTTTACATAATATATTTTGTTTATTTATTTACTTATATATATATATATATATATATATCATGGTTATAGTAATTATGTGTAATTTCAAACAATTAGGTAAGTACCAGGTTAAATATATGAATGTATATATCGAGCCTCTTATCGACGAGCTACTAAATTTATGGGTTGGCATCACTATGTATGACATCTGTAAACTAGTCAAGGAGAAGAAATTTAAATTATGTGGAATACTTTTATGGACAATTCATGATGCCCCAGGACTAACACATTTTTGTGGTATGTAGCATTATATTGTTCTTTAATACTATATAATTTTTAAAGATATCATGCTGCATGTTTAATTTTTAAATAATCTCATCGTATAATTGACATTAATCCATCTGTTGCAGGTCTTCAAACAAAGGGTAAATTTACATGTCCAGTTTGTGGTCCTAAGATTAAGTATCATCATTCAAAAATTTTAGGAAAGGTGGTGTTTGATGAGTATAGGCACCTCCTCCCTAAGAACCATAGGTATCGTACTATCAAAAAACATATTTTCAATGGGAAAGAAGAGACTAGTTTAAAACCACGAAGAATGACACCTCACCTATGGAGGTTGGAATATAATATAAATCGGCAAGGTACACAATTTATTTATGTATCGTATATCATGTAATGTTTTGAATGTTTATTTTAATCATTGAATTTATTTTACCATATTTGATTATTATTTTTGTGATTTCTTGTATGCTTCATGAAGGCCACCATCATGAAGGTATTAATAATGGGCTTCCACGAGGAATGAAATGTTATCCCACTCAATTCATGAGGTTTCCCTACTATGAGGAGATAAAAATAGCTCATTTGTTTGATACAATGCATATCGGGAAGAATGTGACATAAACATTATGGTGAATCATAGATGGTAGGAGGGATAAAGGAAAAAATTTCAACATTTTTACTGACATTCAGGAAGCCAATCATGCAATGCGAATTGTGATATGATCAAATAGATATGGACTAGACCAAAATAACCTTCAATGGTTATTAACAGAGAAACAAAGAAATGATGTAAAAGAGTTCATTCAAAGAATTAAATTTCCCACGGGTTTTGCTTCACACATAAATAATATCTTAACGATGAAAGGTGAATTTGGTGGGGTAAAAACACATGATTGGCATACCTTCATTAAGGAAATAATTTTGGTATACATATTTATATATATTGGCCTTATACATATTTTAAGTTTTTTATTTTTTTTCGTCTACTTTGGTCGAAACAAATAACGATTCATTGTTTTTGTTACAGTATGTTCTACCGCTATCTCTCCCAAACTATTTTGACAATAATGTCAAACAAGTTATATTTGATCTTGGAAAATACATGAGGTAAGTAGTTGTGATTTATATGCAAAATGTTGTTTCAATTTGTTGTTGTACTTAATGACATGTGTTTTACTTGTAATGTAATATATTATATTATGTTTTGTTGAAACATGTTATTTTCTTGTGTCATGATCTCATGTAGATGGTTGTCTTTGAAAGAAATCCATGAAGATGATATAAAGTATTGGAAGAGAGAAATTCCTCGGCTAATGTGTGAAATGCAAAATTATATACCTCCAACATTTTTCAATGCACAAGAACACTACGTCATACACCAAGTTGAGGATATTGAAATTTGTGGACCTGTACACACAAGGTCAATGTGGATGGTGGAGAGGCACTTGAAATCATTGAAGGCTTTGGTTAGACAAATATCACGTCCTGAGGGTTCTATGGTTGAGGGATATATGGTATATCAATCTATGGTGTATATTAGTCAGTATCTTCCTAAATTAGCAACACCAAATATGCATGCAGTGGATCGCATTTGGGATGTGAAATCCATCAAAACATTTGAAGATCAGGAGCACCTATTGGGAAAAGGCATAATGAAAAAAATGAGAGGTAATATATTAATAATTGTGGAGATTTATATAACTAATACATATAATTTATTTATTTTTGTATATGATCATACTCATTAATATATTAATATCTTTTATTTCATAAATTATTAATATTTACCATGGACATTATAACTAATATTTAATATTGGTGAATTATGATTTTTTTTAATTCAGTTGCTTAAGATTGGGAATACATTGCAAACAATCTTGATTGGATGAATGTATGGATTGAAATATGTAAACAACATCATGGTCGTAGGTTATTATGGAAATGATTGTCTGAATTGGTTAGAGAAGCTCATCATAACGTAGATGTCAATGTTACACAAAGGGAAATTGATTTAGCATATGGTTTGAAAGATGGACAGGCAAGAAAATTCACCCATTTTATTCAGTTATTTTATATTATATTAATGTGACTACATTGTATTGTCTTTTTCATATACTTTCCAAGTTGTATAAATTATATGTTAATTTATTAATTGACAATGCATCTTTTACATATCTGGCATATTGCAGTTGAAACACCACAAGGCTATGTGGTGCAATGGTCATAAATTTTTCATCAAACAGTTGGATGAAACCAGGAAAAATTTTGATAGTGGGATAACTGCAGTATTCCAAGTCACTAGTGTTTCCTCTAGGAGTGACAAACATCCTCGAGAATATAAAAATAGATACTATGGGTATTTGAATGATATATTTGAGTGTAACTTTAATTCCTTCAAATTAGTTATGTTCGATATCAAATGGTATAGGTTACGAATGCATGAATGCAATGAGGAAATAATTGGTATTTAGCATGCCAACAGATTTTTGATGATTAAAACAATGGTGTTTGAAAGAGGACATGATCGCTATGTTTTTCCAAGCCAATGTGAACAAGTCTTTTACTCAAATGTTCCAAGTGAGAGGGATTGGTCATTTGTTGTTAGATATGATCCAGGAGGAAGGTCAGTTAAGTATACTCATGTACAGGAAGAAGATGATATTGAAGAAGAAGATGATTCGCCAGATCGGACAGAGTCAGAATATCATGTAGGGTCGACAAACGAACAAGATCATGATCCAGATGTAGGAGACAATGCAATTCTTGATGATGATATCGATGAAAATATGATCGAAAATTACATTGATGATGATGATGATATCGTCAATCCTTTCAACGCCATTTCTAAACTGGATGATGATACAGATGTCGAGTTTGATGAAGACGAATATATAGAATAAGGATGATACATATGTTGGGTTGGTTCAGGTACATGACTATATATTTTAATTTGTATGAATTATTCTCTTAAAATAATTTACTTATGTCATGGGTTAATTACATGTTTTTAAGTTTTATGCGACATTTTTAAATCCTATGCTACATGTTGTTTAATTATTACGTGGAACCTCAAAATAGTCGCTAATATACTAGAGTACATGGTAAACTAAAAATATCATTTACAAACACATAATTTCATTTACCTTCATTAATTTTTGTTTTTGTATTTTTTATATTGCATGAATCTTATAGCTAAGTTGCTTTCGCTTATTTTCTATTTTATAGATTGGGTATTGTGGAATTGAGAGTGATGTGAGGGGGAGGGCAGGGGCCATATGAGCTTCCACCTTCACATGGTTGGCCTTGTTCAGTAGAGGATATATTATTCTTGAAACCAAGATAAGCTCATTCATTTTTATACCATCATGACCGTAGATGTCATCATTGTTGTCATAGTATTGCAGCAATGAAATTTCGATAAGTGTTTTTCATTTCTATAGAATCTTCATTGAAACTATTTGAAAACATGGAACTTTGGCCCATCACTTATGAAGAATTTATGTGTGTCATAGTTGTGATGAAAAATGGGACTTTGTCATTCACATGGGCAATAGTGACCTATGAATGGGGCCAACGTTGAAATTTTTTCAATTTGTTTCTGTATGCACTGAAATTTGACATGGATAGACTATTTGCATGCCTTAATAATATGGGAGGGTTTCTGGACTCAAATTTGACTCACACACCCACTTGTTTTCATCGTCAATTCATCATGTAAACCATAAACCCTATATTTATTTCAAATTAGTACACAAATTGGTTGACACAAGTTTTAATTTTGCATCAGCCTTTCTTAATTTTTCTTTCAAGCTCTGCATTGTATATTATACATTAATGTATGTGTGTCATAGTTGTGATGAAAAATCCCTCTTTTTTCGTTCATTGTTTAATCAAAATAATAAAAATATGTCCTTGTAGTACTAGATGCAAGAACGTGTGTATTGTCGAACAAATTTGAAAAGGAACAACGAAAAGACATTGTACTAAGACTAGACATGCACAACAGTGACATGTAAATGGGGCCAATGTTGAAATTTTTTCAAATTGTTTATGTATGCACTGAAATTTGACATGGATAGACTATTCGCATGACTTAATGATATGGGAGGGTTTCTGGACTCATTTGACTCACACACCCACTTGTTTACATCATCAATTCATCATGTAAACCATAAACCCTATATTTCTTTCAAATTAGTGCACAAATTAGTTGACAGAAGTTTTAACTTTGCATCAACCTTTCTTCATTTTTCTACATTGTATATTATACATTAATGTATTTGTGTCATAGTTGTGATGAAAAATCCCTCCTTTTTCATTCATTGTTTAATCAACACAATAAAAATATGTCCTTGCAGTTCTAGATGCGGGAACGTGTGTACTATTGAACGAATTTTAAAAGGAACAAAAAAAATACATTGTACTAGGACTAGACATGGGCAACAATGACCTGCAAATGGGGCCAACATTGAAATTTTTTCAAACATTTTCTGTATGCATTGAAATTTGACATGAATAGACTATTTGCATGCCTTAACAATATGGGAGGGTATCTGGACTCAAATTTGACTTACACACCCACTTGTTTCCATCATCAATTCATCATGTAAACCATAAACCATATATTTCTTTCAAATTAGTGCACAAATTGGTTAACACAAGTTTTAAGTTTGCATCATCCTTTATTCATTTTTATTTCAGGTTCTACATTTTATATTATACATTAATGTATGTATGTCAAAGTTGTGATGAAAAATCCATCTTTTTTCGTTCATTGTTTAATCAACACAATAAAAATATGTCCTTGCGATACTAGATGCGGGAATGTGTGTATTGCTGAATGAATTTTAAAAGGAATAATGAAAATACATTGTAGTAGGACTAGACATGTGCAACAGTGACCTGTGAATGGGGCCAACATTGAAATGTTTTCAAATTGTTTATGTATGCACTAAAATTTGACATGGATAGACTATTCGCATGCCTTAACAATATGTGACGGTATCTGGACTCAAATTTGACTCAGACAGCCACTTGTTTCCATCATCAATTCAACATGTAAACTATAAACACTATATTTCTTTCAAATTAGTGCACAAATTGGTTGACACAAGCTTTAAGTTTGCATCATCCTTTCTTCATGTTTCTTTCAGGTTCTACATTGTATATTATACATTAATGTATGTGTGTCATAGTTTTGACGAAAAATCCTTCTTTTTTCGTTCATTTTTTAATCAACATAATAAAAATATGTCCTTGCAGGACTAGATGCGGGAACATGTATATTTTTGAACGAATTTTAAAAGGAACAATGAAAAGACATTGTACTAGGACTATACATGGGCAACAATGACCTGGGAATGGGAACAAAGTTGAAATTTTTTCAAATTGTTTCTGTATGCACTGAAATTTGACATGGATAGACTATTCACATGCCTTAAATATATGGGAGGGTTTATGGACTCAAATTTGACTCACACACCCACTTGTTTCCATCATCAATTCATAATGTAAACCATAAACCCTATATTTCTTTCAAATTAGTGCACAAATTGGTTGACACAAGTTTTAAGTTTGCATCAGCCTTTCTTAATTTTTCTTTCAAGTTCTACATTGTGTATTATACATTAAAGTATGTGTCATAGTTGTGATGAAAAATCCCTCTTTTTTTGTTCATTATTTAATCAACATAATAAAAATATGTCCTTGCAGTACTAGATGTGTGAACGTGTGTACTATCAAACAAATTTTAAAAGGAACAACGAAAATACATTGTACTAGGACTATACATGGGAAACAGTAACCTGCGAATGGGGCCAATGTTGAAATTGTTTCAAACTGATTATGTATGCACTGAAATTTCACATGGATAGACTATATGCATGCCTTAACGATATGGGAGGGTTTTGGACTCAAATTTGACTCACACACCCACTTGTTTCCATCATCAATTCATCATGTGAACCATAAACCCTATATTTCTTTCAAATTAGTACTCAAATTGGTTGACATTACAAGTTTTAATTTTGCATCATCCTTTCTTCATTTTTCTTTCAAGTTATACATTGTATATTATACATTAATGTATGTACGTCATAGTTGTGATGAAAAATTCCTCTTTTTTCATTCATTGTTTAATAAACACAACAAAGATATGTCCTTGTAGTACTATATGTGGGAATGTGTGTACTGTCAAATGAATTTTAAAAGGAAAAATGAAAAGACATTGTACTAGGACTAGACATGGGCAACAATGACCTGTGAATGGGGCCAATGTTGAAATTTTTTCAAGTTGTTTCTGTATGCACTGAAATTTCACATGGATAGACTATTTGCATGCCTTAACAATATGGGAGGGTTTTTGGACTCAAATTTGACTCACACACCCACGTGTTTCCATCATCAATTCATCATGTAAACCATAAACCCTATGCTTCTTTCAAATTAGTGCACAAATTGGTTGACACAAGTTTTAAGTTTGCATCAGCCTTTCTTCATTTTTCTTTCACATTCTAAATTGTATATTATACATTAATGTCTCTGTGTCATAGTTGTGATAAAAAATCCCTCTTTTTTCATTCATTGTTTAATCAAAAAAATAAAAATATGTCCTTGCAATACTAGATGCGAGAACGTGTGTACTGTCGAACGATTTTTAAAAGGAAAAATGAAAAGACATTGTACTAGGACTAGACATGGGCAACAGTGACCTGCAAATGGGGCCAACATTGATTTTTTTCAAATTGTTTGTCTATGCACTGAAATTTGACATGGATAGACTATCCACATGCATTAACAATATGGGAGGGTTTCTGGACTTAAATTTGAATCACACACCCACTTGTTCCCATCATCAATTCATCATGCAAACCATAAAACCTATATTTCTTTCAAATTAGTGCACAAATTGGTTGACACAAGTTTTAAGTTTGCATAAGTCTTTCTTCATTTTTCTTTTAGGTTCTACATTGTATATTATACATTAATGTATGTGTTTCATAATTGTGATGAAAAATACCTCTTTTTTCGTTCATTGTTTAATCAACACAATAAAAATATGTCCTTGTAGTACTAGATGTGGGAACATGTGCATTGTCGAATGAATTTTAAAAGACATTGTACTAGGACTAGACATGGGCAACAGTGACCTGTGAATGGGGCCAACGTTGAAATTCAAATTGTTTCTGTATGCACTGAAATTTCACATGGATAGACTATTTGCATGCCTTAATGACATGGGAAGGTTTCTGGACTCAAATTTTAAAACGAACAATGATAGAAGCACCTATACTTCCCAATGTTTACTCCCCTTATGAGGGATCATGTAGGATGTCATTTGATGGATCTTGTTTGAAATGTGGAACCATAGAAGGAGTAGTTTTTTTAGATTCCTTCTAGAGAAAGAAGAACCATTATAATAGGACCATTATACATAACACCATAAAATTGAAAGAAGAACACCTATTAGATATAAATTGAGGGTGATAAATCCAAAATTAAAGCTCGTCATTAAAATTCAGTTGTAGAAATTAATGGACATAGGGATTATAGTACCAATTAGATATTCAAAATGGGTGGCCAATCTTGTAGGCCGGGTTTGGAATAAGGATGGGGAAATATGGCTATGCCAATCACCCACTTCTAAATATGGACATGTTACATAGTAGGTGACTGGATTATTATTGTTGTCTATGATTGATGATTTATTAGGCTATAATCAAGTTTTGGTAGATGCATTAAGGGATTACCTAAAGACACCTTTCACAACCCTGTAGGGGACTTATGATTATGTTTGAATTTCATTCGATCTGATGAATATTGGTGCAACATTTCAAAGGCCCATGGATCATATCATATCCCTTAAAACTTATAACACCTAAACCCTTTAATAATTCATTTAACCCCTAACTCCTATAACATTTAATACTTAATTAATCTCTAAATTCTATAATTGCTAACCATATAATCACTAACTCTTAGAACCATTATCATCCATAACCCCTAATATAACTCCAATAATTTCTAACTCTTTATAGAACCTACTTCCTAACATTGTAACCTTTAACACCTAATTATTATAACTCAATCACACCTAACCTCTAAAAACCCTAATATAACCCATCACTTGTATAACCTTTATAACCTTATAATTCATGACCACTATCCTCTATAACTTAACCCCTGTAAACCCTTACCTCTAACATGCATCAGTGTTAATTCTTAACTCATACAACACACTCATGGGCTTGCAAACAACCCATACAATGGACGCCTATGTTGGCTCGAGCACTAGTCATTCAAGGCTCTTGAGCTCAAGAATATTCAACAATATCTTGAGGCACTTGTTTTCCTTCCTTAACCATGGTCAATATCTTATGATATATACTCAGTGCACAAAACCTCCTGATGGAGTCTATATCCAACTCTGATGCCAAAAACACCTTAGTTGATAGGGCTTGTGTTATGGTAATTTGCAGGTGTTGTTCATGGTGATTGATCCTAATAAGTGGTGTTTAGGGAATAAGGTACAATTTTTTTCCTCCCATCCTAACCATGGAATTTGAGATCAATAAGGTTCAGTTAGGGCTTAAGACCCTTCTTTCCCCCTTAACCTGCATGGTAATCCATCAAGACCCATTTCTATTATACAAAACCTACTCATGGAACCATTATATCATGCTTTGGATTCTAAATAACATAAACTACAACCCTAAGAACCATTCCTAATGGGGGTTCTAACACATTTTTATTTAGGGAATATGTTTTGGTTTAATCATGGTACTTGTATCCCTCAAATAGTCCAAAAATAACCTACAAGGGTCCTATGTGATGGATCAAGGACTCGTCCAACACTATATCCTGGGATGCTGTGTGGATTTTAGTTGTTTTTCATAGAAGTTAAGCCTAAGAATGTTCACTTAGGGAACAAGTCCCTTGTTTCCCTCCCTTGATCCTGGTTAGGCCTTGAGACCCATTCTTGGTTCAAAACTAACTTATTCATGATGCCCAAATTCCACTTTGAGGTGAATGATATGTTACATAGGTCATATGTGGTGGTTTGACTACTGGGATATGGCGATTATCTTGCGACGAACATGATCGTCGATTGTATGAATATTTTGTTGCAACTATCGACTGTTCGTCGCTCTTGTGACGACTTGTTGGTCACAGAAACTGGGATATGTAGTTTATCTTGCGACGAACACGATCGTCGATCGTATGATAAGTTTGTCACAACTATCGAATGTTTGTCTCTCTTGCGATGACTTGTTTGTCGCAGAAACTAGTATATGTTGTTTCTCTTGTGACGAAGAGGATCGTCCATCATTGTCATTCTTGTGACGATTTCATGTTTGTCTTTCTTGCAACGACCTCCATAAGTCATCTCTCTTGCGACAACAACATTGTGTCGTCACACTTGCGACGTTATCTCAGGTTCGTCACACTTGCCATGGGATATAATGTGACATTTGAGGGACCCAATATTCGTTGCAATCTCCACGACATAGTGTCGCAATAGAATCAAAATGGCCCTTGCAAAATGACCCAAATTTACTAGTGCAATTAAGAACAAACATACTTAAATGAAACTTCTGAGATACAGGAAATCACATTAAATCCTTTATTTCTCAAGAATATGTAAATCATGAAAATTTATTGATACTCAACAACTAGTATTTCTTTCAAATAGGTAGATAAAGATAAATGAATAACAAAAGAGTTTACAGACTCGTAATAAGGCTCTCAAGAATCTATGATAATTTCATATTACAAAATACAGTTTCCCTTTAGGGTTTGCAAAATGCACACAATTTGCCCCGATCGTAATCTAAACTCTACCTCTCCAAGGAATATTTCTTCAATTGGGATTCCCCCTTCATAAAGTCATCAAAATTTGCTTATATACTCCTCCTTGTTGATTTTGTTACCTACTAGAAATATGGATCATTTCCTGAAAATCTGCGTAAGATCATCAGAATATCTTTTACTAGAAAATGTTTGGCCACTTAATATGCTATTTATTTTCCATCTCTTAAACTTAATCAATTGTTGTATTAAGATAATCTTTATTTCCTTTGAGTTCTTAAACTATTTGATTTATTTGACCAAAAATATCTGCTTGAAATATAATCTGCCACCTATTCTTTGAAATACTACAGTTGTTGAAATATGTTAGCTACTCTGCCCCCAAATCTCAATTATAATCTTCTTTGAGATTTTAACGCATAAATATTTGCATTCTCTATGTGCTTGTCCATTGAAACTTCCATGTAAAAATCAATGCCAAGTGACAAGGAGTATCAATAAAAACAATTCTTAAGGACTTCTTTATCAAATAATGATGATGATGAAGGTTTATCCACAACATGGGGATGGATTTGTGCCTTGTTGAATATGAGATGAGTTTGGAAGTTCACCCATAACACTAGGGGATTGTCGACTATGAAAATGTTGGTATTTAATATTTCCATAGATGGATAAATGTTGGTAGCGTGAGGATTAAATCTAGACCACCCCATTATAGAATTCACATTGGAAAAGGAATCCTCATTCCAATATGTTGAATTCCCCTACATGGTAACCATATAAAATGAAGGTGCAAGCATGACGATCTCCAAGAGGCTTCCATTGAATTTGTGGTTGTTATGAAAAGTAAACATAAGTTATGTCAAAAGACCAGCAAGTACACCACCTAATATTCCAACACCATTAATCCATGTCGCCCAAAATCCAACCACAAACTTTGTTAAGGGTTTTGACATAATATATATTTGATCCCTATAAAGACTGGAAATATCATTCAATTTTCTCGCCAGTTGGGATATGGTGCCATCACAAAACCTGAGATCGATGTGACCTGCACAATTTTCATCTCTAGTGTTGACATTTGATAAATGCTCAAAAGTTGGGAGTTTTTAGTTTAGATAGAGGTGATTCCTTTGTAAATGAGTTCATATATCATAGAGAAAATTTTATTGACACAAGATCTTATATTTCAATCAATGTTTCCTGTTTCCTCCTCAGGCTTGTCAACGGAAGTGTTTTTCCTACAAACAATATTTTCACTTCTAATATCACCTCTGGTAGAAGAGTTTACTCCTTCCTTGGTCACCGAAATGACCATTGTGTCACCAATAGTGCTTAGATCTTTGCAAATTCGATAAAATTTGTGTGATGGCATCCTTGCAATGGACCGGTACTAATAATCAGGAATCAAAAATCGAAATCTTATCCTGGTTGGGGCTTTCAAAGATGAAGGTGACATTATCTCCTCCATCATCGGCTTTAATATTGATCATATCAGCATTCCCAGTGCATTTCAACATCTTGGAAATGTTTTTGATATACATCGATGGGATATATCCCACATGTATGAGGGAAGAGAAATTAACATTGTTAATATGTGGTGGGATGTGGAATGGTTATCAATGCATAGTGCACTACAATGCAAGTTTTTCCCTTGGAACTCCATGTGAGGGAGTTTTCCTTAGTAGCTAGTAGCGCACGAAACCAAGGAAAATTGTGATACATCATCAGATTGATAATTTTAATTTTGGGACTGGTGATGACTTGGTGTCAAAATTCTACACATTCAGTAGCGTCAACCATTAGATATTTGGAGAAAATTCTCTAGGATCTTTGAACTTCTGGTAATTCCTGCTTCAGGCAGATTGGCAAATGTGCTACAGAATTTTAGGAAAATTGTGATACCTCATCAGATTGATAATTTTAATTTTGGGACTGGTGATGACTTGGTGTCAAAATTTTGCACATTCAGTAGCGTCAACCATTGGATATTTGGAGAAAATGTTATAGGATCTGTGAACTTCTAGTAGTTCCTGCTTCAGGCAGATTGGCAAATGTGCTACAGAATTTTAGGAAAATTGTGATACCTCATCAGATTGATAATTTTAATTTTGGGACTGGTGATGAATTGGTGTCAAAATTTTGCACATTCAGTAGTGTCAACCATTGGATATTTGGAGAAAATTCTATAGGATCTGTGAACTTCTGGTAGTTCCTACTTTAGGCAGATTGGAAAATGTGCTACAAAATTTTAGGAAAATTGTGATACCTCATCAGATCGATAATTTTAATTTTGGGACTAGTGATGACTTGGTGTCAAAATTATTCACATTCAATAGCGTCAACCATTGGATATTTGGAGAAAATGTTATAGGATCTGTGAACTTTTGGTAGTTCCTGCTTCAGGCAGATTGGTAAATGTGCTATAGAATCTTGAATTTTGGCCAAAGATCAAAATTTTTGACACTATAAATATAGGTGCTAACAATGCCCATGGTTCTTATCACACAGTAGATGACGGAAGTATATTGCGACTTCACACATAGTGTCTCACGCTAGGACAATCAACGTTCAAATGAAATTATTCTCTTCTTGTGGGTATGGAGACAACAACACACAGTTCAGGCTAGTGATATTTCTTCAATCTATACTCACAATCCAAACACATGAAAAAAAAACACACACAAGAAGATATTACTTCCATAGCTCTCACATATTCTTGAGCCATCCCATGAGGCATTTACACCTAGAGAAACTAGCTCCAATACTAACTTAGAAAAAATATTGCACACACAAAACACTCATGTTATTATTATTATTATTATTATTATTATTACATATTCAAGATCAAATACAATACATTTATATAGATGTTGCGAGATCCAACTTATTCCAAACTTAGAGAGATAGGTTGAGAAAATATCTCAACTATCTCTAACAAACCCAAACCAATTCTAAAGTAAGCATTAATTCTAACTGTTATAATTATATATTTATTTCTTTATAATTCCAAAGTAAAAAACACCTTTTTTCCAATTTGTTTTCACCAAAATTCAATAACCACTTTTAAAGTTAATAGAAAATTTATTAAAAATATAAATTTCAAGTGCATAGAAAGACTCCATTTATTATACTTTCTTTATGCAAATTAT
Source organism: Picea glauca (assembly GCA_000966675.3). Lineage (NCBI taxonomy): Eukaryota > Viridiplantae > Streptophyta > Pinopsida > Pinales > Pinaceae > Picea > Picea glauca. Next base: position 327,428 of record JZKD02S2279967.1, read on the forward strand.
TGATATATATGTGCAATCGTATTAAGGAAAAAATAAATTTAAGTAATTATCGATAAAAACTAACATAATATATATATATATATATATATATATATATATATATATATATATATA
>JZKD02S2279967.1:338489-352980 GCA_000966675.3 Picea glauca
AAATGCAATTTTAAACTAAAATAAGTATTTCCTTACCTTTCATAAGATTAGATAAACCAAATTGATTTGTTCATCTTCATCCCATTTGAAGATAAAATTTTACAACAACCCAATATTATTTTATAATTTTTTAATCCATGAATGCAAATATTATTATTACATTTTTTATCCACCAAAACATATTATTTTTAAATTCCATCATCATTTTTAAAGATATTTTATATATAAATAAGTTCTTGAGTCTAAAGATTTACACTCTCTTTTTAAAAGGGATAAGAGGTCTTCATCAAAATAGTAAAACAATCTGAAATATAATCATTTTAATTGAAATATCTTTGTAATTATAATTAACAACATTAATATGAAAAAATCTCTTAAATTACTTACAGGGTATGCTAGTTTTAATAAGTCTTATGGTGGGCGCATTGGTGTTGGACCATTCCTCTAGTCGTTGGCTTGGTGTTTGGTCGTGGGTTCAAAACCCATTGACCCCAAAATATTTTTAGAACTTGCCATACGTGTAATGACTGGGTGCCACATGGCTGCCCATGCCTGGGCCACGTGGCACCACCACATTTGCCCAAATATTCGCCACATGTCTCTACCACATCAACATCATTAAATAGCTTTGGTGATGTCATGTTGACGTCAACATTGAATTTTGCCCAGTTGACCTTTGACTTTTTTTAGTTGTTTGAGAATCTTATCAGAGTGCGATAACTCTTGCATACAGAGCCTGTTTGAGAAAATAAATATATGGCCAGAATCAACGCAACGAGCCGGTCGTAATGGAATTGGTTTCACTCAATTCTGAGAACTTTCATTTTTGAGCATTTTCTGAGCCTGGGGAGCCTCCTGGATCACGTACCATTGGGGTAAGGGTGATAGGGGGTGATCTTTTGGTGATGGATCATGAACTCCTGAGTAAGTTATTGAATTGTCTCATTCAAAAAATAAGACCTGCGGTCACTCATCGACACCCTTGGATAGCCAAATCTAATGATGACATTCTAAAAAATGAAGTGTGTCATTGTTTCTATTGTACAATATTTGAATGGTGTTTCTTCAACCCACCTCATGAGGTATTAAGTCATGATAATAATGTAGTGTTCCCCTGTGCAACATGTGGGAAGATTGATGGGCCTGAAAAAATCTATTGCCCATTTTTCGAAGGGCTCAAGTGCAGTCACAAGGAATAAAGGAAGCTCATCTCTTTGACAAGACTTTCCAACTGGTTGGCATACGTCACAACATTTGCAGTAGTCTTTAGAGTCCGCAAAGAGAGAGGGCCGCCAAAGCCCTATGCGCAGAACCTTACACGCAGTAGCCTTACCGGAATTGTGGCCTCCATCAATACCTTTATGTGCCTCGTACATGATGGAGTCTCATTCATGTTCTAGAGCACATCGACGGAGGATTCCATCTATGCCCAACTTATACAATTTTCTGGCAATCAATTGATAATTGGTACTATGGGTCACCAGTTGACTATGCTTCACCAGAGTATATCCGGTGGGAGCCAAGCAAGTTATGAAAAATTTCACGATTTCGACCAATTGATCAGGCATGGCTTCGACTCGAAAGAGTTGTGCATCGGAGAGTTCATCATTGAGGCTCGTAGCAGCTTCCCCATTCTAAATCTACGACAAATGATATGGTCCAACATTATTTTTTCCAAGCTTAAAATACAACTTCAAAGTAAAATTATTGAAAAGGAAACAACCAATGTTAGATTCTTCCACTCAACACTGGCTTGTTGACCAAATACTTGAGCGCAGAGTGATCAATGAAGAATTTGAAAGCCAACCCCAGAAATTAGTGGTGAATTTTTTGTAAGGAATATACCATGGCTAGGCCCTCATGCTCGGTTTTCGTATAATTATTTTCGACATCAAAAAACTTGTGGTTGGTAAAATAGACCAGATGATCAATGTTTCCTTCCCATGGTTGTGCAAGAACAGTGCCCAATGCAGTAGCTGAAGCATCTACGTGAACATGGAAGAGCTTCGACCAATCAGGAAAAACCAAAATGGGAACATTAACCATTTTTTATTTAAGAGTATCCAAGGCTTGTGGGCAATGATTATGGTGTCCACTCATACTTGGTATCCATGGACAACAAATTTTCCAATGAACCTACAATCTGGGCATAATTTCGGATGAACTGTTGGTAATATCCTATATGACCCAACATGGCGCGCATATCCCAAACTAAAGTAGGGGCCACCATATCTAAGATGGCATAAATATTGGTTGGATCCACGAGCAATCCATCCTTACACATAATGTGGCTCAACAATATACCAAAGGGTGTGAAAAAATGCATTTCTTCAAATTCAACGATATAAGGATGGATTTCTTCAGATTCAAACTAGATAACATTCTATAGGCATATTAATATTTCTTTCTACAAACAAATTCAATAATAAAAGAACATGGAAATATCTATATTCGGTTATAACCCTGCAACTTTTACATTCATTCTCTACAGTAAATATTTTTCATTCATTAATAAAATAAATATGAATAAAACAAGGAAATATATATGACTCTACTTCAATAATTGGGAAACAAACTAAGTAGAGAACCAATTCCTCCCAACCATATACACGAACAACCAAAGTTACTTGTAATTTTCACCCCCGAGCCTAAATCATTATTCCATAGGGACTGGAATTGTATGGCCTTCTCCATATTTCTCAAAGTTTAGTTCTTTTCAAAACGCTCAAACTCATTCCACAAGTACTCAATAACCATCTTGCCTCATAACATATGTGTATATAATAGCTTGCCTAGGTATTTTTTCAAGTTGGTCTCATCCCTAACCCTAGGGAATCTTCTTGGCCTAACTTTGTGCTAGCTTGTTCTCTCACATCCGACAAGTTTAAGAGTAGGGTTCTACTTGTCTCATGGACAATAATTTACTATAGTGGTTTTTATCCTTTTCACTCACCCATGGAATAATGATTTACTCTTTGTAACTATATTCTCTAATCAATTTGTTTCTTGTTAATTAAATAAATTAAAAATAAAGATTACAAAAATATTCATCATCAATGTTTATGATGATATAATTTCACATAAGTCTTTTCCAATACTTCCACAACATAAACTATCAAAAAATTAAAATGATTGAATGTTTGTAAATCGAGGAACATTAAAATAGGACTAATCCATTTAAACTCCTCTACAGGGACAATGATCCCCGCATCCAACATTCGATCTAGTTCTTTGCACACTTTTTCCTTCTACTTGGGATTTAACCAATAAGGCCTCCTCTTGACCAGTTTGGAATCCGATTTGAGTTGAATCTTCATGGTTGCCAATGATCATGCAATTCCTTTCATCTCAGAAAATCTCTGAGGAAACAAGTCCTCATATTCCTTAAGGAGGTCAACAACCTAATTGACCATCTCCTTATCCCAATAATCTCTAATTATTTCCATCTTGGGTGCTTCTTCAATGCCAATATTGTGTTTCTTGGTTTTGATTGGGCCAATATAGTTGTGCAGCCATATCTACTTCCTTACCCTTTAGTGCATGCTATCCTTAAGACTCTTTGATCTGGATGTCGTGGGGGTCATTGTCATCAATATTGTCAGCACCAATCTTCTAGCAATGTACTGCTTCTTTCATTTTTTCCACCAGCTCATGATACGAAGAGACCACCCTGGGGGCGATGTTCTTTGGGTGCCAATGGAAAATAAAGTCCTTAATCCAGCGGAGAGCCTCTCTTTGGGTCAGATATTCTGTTGTGAAGTTGAAGGTTAAATGAAAATGGGAACTCATATGGATCCACTCGATTGTTTTCCTCTTGAGTTCTTCTTGGACGTTCCAGCTTCTATTGACCATGTCCATTATGTGGAAAAATCAATGTACCCATTCTGCTTGAGGAATATTTTTAGAGATCCATCATTGTTCACAAAAAGAAATGTGTTCTTGAGGATCCTCAGTTCCCTTGTACTGGTTGGCTAGTTCGAAATCGGAGATGAGATGGAACCAAACCTTTATGAATTCAACTACTTGCGCCCAACTCTGAATATTTGAGTGGTGTGTCACCCACCACCGTGAAGGTGTCCCTCGAACCACTACATCCATAGCCTCAAGCCTATGCTCTACGGGGACAGTTTTCTCCATTTGTATGAGAAACGTCTCCATCGGCCCTGACCCATCAAACCGTGGGTCATCACACAACTAAGAAATGATCCAACGCATTGCTTTTGTTATCCTCACGCATATACGAGTGGAAAAATCATAGATATTATTCTTCCACCTATCCATGGTGTTATCGCTCCAAGAAACCCTTTGTGGTTGTAAACCAAAGGTGCTTGGTAGCTTCAAGAATGAATGGATCAATTGGATAACTCAATGTAAATATGATATACAGACAGTCAAGATGGCAATCAAATGAACCAGTGCTCTCAAAGATTAATAATCAGTAGGTAGCTTAAAGTGGGCGAAGAACAAATTGCTTATAAACCAGTACACAATGTAGGGTTTAATAAACAATGGAGAAACTATTTATCAAGCTATGAGCCAATCAATGAGATAACAGTCATTCAAGGCTAGACAACTCAATAGAAGTACAGAAAGAAGGTGGAGAAACTGACATCAATAAAGAGAGAAACTTGTGATTTAGTATTAACATCTATGGGCCTGTTTACAATATGGCATTCCTGTATCCAAAACTGAACCCTTAGTTCATCTTCTGTTTTAAGCTTTATAGCTTTTACAATGCAGTTTTCAGATCCTAAAATAATGGATCTGATATTCTAAAAACAGAAAGTAAATCATATTTGCAAAAAACTAGGAAGAAATCCTCAAGATGAGGTCAATCTCTATCTAATGATCTTCAAAAAGTGGTAGAAAGTTGATGAAGTGTAGTGCAGCCTTCCAAGGCTCTTTAGTTTGATATCCTGAAGATGAAATTCGAGTTGGATGATGTGTCTTCAAATCCCTGATTTTTTGCCTTTGAAAAAGACACCAAATTTATTTGAATAACCTCTTCTGATCTTATCCCTCACAAATAGCATTCAAATCTAACTTGATAATTCACCATTTATCCATTAGAATCTATTTCAAACCATTCCGATTCAAAAAATCTCGATCTGGGAAAAAACATTAGCCCTGTAACAGTTTTGCAAAGCATTCTCTGACATCTGATCTTGCTGGTGGTTGTAAAGGTGGCGGTTATACCTTAACTCTGCGCTCCGGTTATATGAAGTGACCAAGACCATGCGTTGGGGCTTAGCCATAACTTAAAACATCCCAACATATATAATATAACGTTGGCTTATTATGCAGAAGGCATTCTTTACTGTTAGGTTTTTTAGAAAACCTGTCAATTGGTTGACAAGTTTTCTAAAACCATTTTTTTTTAGTCTTTTCACAATAAAACCATCTTCACACAAATCAATAAAACCATCTGCACACAAAGTAAATGGTCGATTTCCCAAAATTTTATGGAGCAAAATTTAATGTGTATTTAAGTAAGCATTGATGTATTGTTGACCTTCCACACTTGACGTACCTCGTTTGAAAGTCTGAAACTTTGTACTTAAAGGACTCTGTAATACGTTAAATATCAGCAAAGTACATCATTCAGGCTTGGATGAAACTGTATGAAACCAATTGTTATGCTGCGAGCTCAAAATTTTACTCAAACCGACCAAAAACCTGCTCAAAAATGCTTCATCTGCAACTTCACCACAGCAACAACCACAACGTAAAGGTTCTTTCCAACGAAGCAAAAGTCGTGAACAAACAAAAGACTTCCTGGCGAAAGGCGTGAAGCTTCTCAGCATATAAATTGGGTTCTCCATTCAAAAAGATTCCGTATGGTTACGAATACATTAATTGTTGTCAGGAATTAATTTTGACCGTAGCAGTATTTTTTATTATTTAGTGTTCCAAAATATAAATTTAATTATTTATTAGAGACAATAACACGACATAAAAGGTTTTACAAGAAATGGAATAAACATCGAAGGATATCAAATCATTATTTTGTATAATAATATCAAAATAATATATCATACATTAATATAATAATTTTTCCTTTAATATGTTTATTATTTTAATAAATGTATACATTTTTAAAATATTAAATCATTATTGTGTATAATAATTTCAAAATAATATATTGTTGTAAATATTCAATATTGATTATATGTATCATAAATTAATATAATATTTCTAATTTTTAGAAGTAATTTTATTTTTTATTTTTAAGTATAATTAAAAAAAAAATGTGCAGTGTTTTAGAATTTTCTATGTAGTTGTCTATCTGTTCTATGAAAAATCACTAGTTTTTGTTATTTAAAATCCATTTATAAATGTAGAAATAGATTCAACATGCTGAAAAACCCCAGGCACTAGATTATACATAAATAATGACTCAAATCTATGGATCTAACAAATTTTCACCATATTTCACACAAATGTTCCCGCAAAATATCTTTCAAAAAGAGTCATTTCTTTAGAACATTATAGCTTTTAGAAACCTTTTTTTTTCTTATGGTGCATGGATTCACACTTAAAGGTAAGTAATGAGCTCACTCGTTAGTGTTCAATCCTCTCTATCTAAAAGCTAGAAGTGTACACATCTTGATTGGAAATCACATTGGAACCTATTTTTAACCAATAGGAAAAAATGGTTTTAGTAGTGTTGTACTGTTGAATTTTGTTTTATGTTGTAAATGACAATTTACATGAACACCAATGCTTTAAAGAAGATATTTTGATTGACCATTATTCAAATTTTACTAAAAAAAAATTGAGTTTTTAATTAACTAAAAGTTTTGATATGTTAAGCTGATTTATAATTTCAAAAACATCATTTATGTTGTATTGTTTTTCATCATTAATAAAAAAAAATCTTGTATTTTTTATTTAAAATTTTATGAGATTTACTTTATATTAATGAAATTGTAAATCTTAATCAATAACACTACAAAATCATATTGCAATTTAAGTATTTGAAAATATTTATTTCATTTATATATTACAAATAACTATTTTAATAACTATTCATGAGATAGTTGACAAAAAAGTTCATCCGTTGTTTCATGCTACTTTCATGTCAATTCTTATTTCTTATTAATTTCAGTAATTTGTGATAGTGCTTGCAATATTTATAATATATTTTGTTGAAGGTATTTTTTATTACTTAAATCTCTTCATTAGTGTAGGTAACTCTGTTGAGCAAAATAATGAGTTACCATATTCACAACAAGGTAAAAGAAGAAATTTTCTTTAAGATACATCTTCAATGAAAGCTGTAAGAAACCTCATTGTGGTCCCCAACAAGAAACCTTTCAAAGGTAAGTTCATTCTTCCAACTTCTCAAGTTTTCTCTTCCCTTAATTATATGACAAGAAATGGAATGAAAGTAGATAAACTTTTTTTGTATTATTTTTTTCCTGTTCAAATGCAAAGAATTAAGATTCATAGAAATCTAAATGATAAGAATATAATTGAAAGTGAGAAAATTTTAAATTTTAAATGAAATAATTATATATATAGAGAGAGAGGGGGGTTATAATATATATATATATTTTATTTATTTATGTGACATTGTAATTGTGGTTCTTTTTATGCTCATTTGTGATTTTTTTTAGAGTGAGACTATGTCAAAATTTTCATTCTTTAAAAAACAATATCACATAATTTCTCAAATAAAGTACATTTTGTAGGACTCACTTTACCCATAATTTATATAAAACTAATATTTTCACTCACTAAAGTGTTAATACCCTACTCTATTATACATTATGCATCTATGTATACATTATGCATGCTCACTGTGTTTGGTGGTTAGCTAATTCTTTGTGATACTTTTGGTTTAGAGGTTTATCATAATCAATTTCACTATCATATCACATATGAAATATAAAAGTTTATAAGGATTTTTGAAAAAGCCAAATTAAAAGTAAAAAAAATGTAGTATGGAATTTTTGGATGAGTATGGTAATCATCCAACATTTTTCAAATTATATATTTTATAGCATAAATTTTATTCATATAATTTTTTATAAATATAATTGAATATTTATATTTAATTAAATTATAATTAAAAAAATTTATATTTTATTATTTATTATTATTATTAAATCATAAATTGTATTAAGTATATAGGTTTTCCATCATAGTGTTTAAAGGAATTGAATTTATGGGTAAAGAATGATAAGAAGTGAAGATTATGATATTATTTTAAAATGTGTAATTCTTTTACAAAAATTATATTAACTAATTTAGTAACCTTTATACATATACATAAATTAAAGTTTAATTCATATTTTCCAATTAAAAGTATTAAATGGTTTTATAATGGATGTATACATAAGTTAATCAAAATTTATTGTTTAATTTATGATGCAGAATAAGGAGTTTTTGACTAGGCAAGATTTGATTTTTTCCCTTAAATTATTGAATCACTTTTAGATTTGTGATTCCTTGAATTAAAAATATTTATTTTGACATTTGTAATTTGTTCTACAATTAAATATCGTTACATCTTTATTTTTACATCTATAATTTGCTTTGGAATAAAATATTTTTATTTGGAGATTTGTAATTTTCCCTTAATTAAATATGTTTATTTTAGCAATTGTAATTTATTCTAAAATTAAATATTTTTATTTTCAAATTTGTAAATTGTGTTATAATTAAATATCTTTTTAAAATATTCTTGATTAGTGTATTTTTTTTCTTTTCCAGATTTGTAATTAGTCTTGAAATTATATATCTTTAATTTAAAATTTGTAATTTGTTTTGAAATTAGATATCTTATATATGTAATTTGTCTTGAAATTAAATATTTTTATATTTAACTAGATTTAGTTTATTAATATAACATTATTTATATATTTTTTAAGTTAAAAACAAATATAGTAGTTAAGAAACACTTCTTTTTAAAAGATTTTTTCATATAGAAATACAATTTTAAATTAAAATAAGTATTTCCTTATCTTTCATAAGATTAGATAAACCAAATTGATTTGTTCATCTTCATCCCATTTGAATATAAAATTTTACAACAACCCAATTTTATTTTATAATTTTTTAATCCATGAATGAAAATATTATTATTACATTTTTTATCCACCAAAACATATTATTTTAAAATTCCATCATCATTCCCCTGGATGGGGTTTCAGAGCGGTCATCGTGGCAAGCGTTGGGCGAAGGTACCGGGCGCCGTGGCATGGAGCCACGTGATGCGCTTGTGCCACAGCCCACCACCCTACCCGAAGTTTAAAAGACCTTTATGGCGATACGAAGGCACATTTACGCAGAAGTCCTTTCCCCTTCGCTATGAATTTGAATGGATTGGTTCATTATGGCTGTGATTCACTTCTGTTCGCTGCATGCAGGGATCATCCCTTCGCAGCATAAGCTTACCTCTGTTCTTCTCCTCTGGAGCGAGGTAGTCCCTGTCATACTCCTCCACCAGGCGGCCTTAGTTCCTTCTGCCAGTTCCACCGGGCATCCAATGACTCGACCAAGGGGTAGACCGAAGCAGGGCTCTCCCTGGAAGCCTCGAAGGCCCTCGATCACACGTCCTGACTCGACCTCTGCTGATTCGTCCCCTTGCCATCAGTCTGAGTCTACTCCTGTCTCTCTACAAGTTCCGCAGTTCGAATCCATGGCCATAATTCTGCGAACGCCAATTTCACTCCTGCGGCTTTCTCAAGACTCTCCAGAGATTCCTCCTAACCCCGTGCCATCCCATGACCCTCAGGGCAACCTGGGCTGCGGCCCTTCTCTCCAAGGTGAGCCTAAGAGGGTAGGACTTCATTTCTCTGATTCCTTTGATAGGGCGCAATTCAGAGAAAGCTTGTCTGTACTGCACGACCTGGTTTTTGAACTCAGGCAGGAGGTGGCGGATCTACATTTTCGTCTACAGGCTACGGACGTAAAGGTGGCGAGCTTCCTCCAAATTCTCTCGTCCATGCATGAGGCTCTATTCTCGGATCCTGTCGAAACCAATCCAATGGAGGACCTCGAGGCTGCTAAAGGTGAAGGTCAGAACAACATGCAAAGTCCAGCAGAAATAGGCCGAAAGAAGGAAGCGCGAGAGGACGACACCGAGGGAGCTGCGTGCAACGAGGAATATGGAAAGCAATGGGTCGACGAGGCGACATATATTGAGGAAGAGCCTTGGCCAGGAGACCTTCAAGCCACGTGGTTCGGCTACCTGCCAGGTGTCTAAGCTTTTAATATCTGTCAAGTCCAATTAGGTTTAGGTCTTAGTTGATAAACGGTCTGAATACTCCTTTTACTGGTTTAACTTATGACTTGTTTGACTAGTGGGTTGGATGGGCTGGCTGGACTGGTTTCCCCATGGTTGGGGCAGTCCAGTAACTGCAGCTCGGGCATCTTTGTATTTTGTAACTCTGCATCAGTTTTTGAAGGCTCTTAATACACTTATACTTCTTATTTACAAAAAAAAATAATTCCATCATCATTTTTAAAGATATTTTATATATAAATAAGTTCTTGAGTCTAAAGATTTACACTCTCTTTTTAAAAGGGATAAGAGGTCTTCATCAAAATAGTAAAGCAATCTGAAATATAATCATTTTAATTGAAATATCTTTGTAATTATAATTAACAACATTAATATGAAAATTTCTCTTAAATTACTTCGGCATTCTCATTTGCCCGCTTAGGGGGTATGCTAGTTTTAATAAGTCTTATGGTGGGCGCGTTGGTGTTGGACCATTCCTCTAGTCGTTGGCTTGGTGGTTGGTCGTGGGTTCAAAACCCATTGACCTGAAAACATTTTTAGAACTTGCCATACGTGTGATGACTGGGTGCCACGTGGTTGCCCATGCCTTGGCCATGTGGCACCACCACATTTGCCCAAATATTCGCCACATGTCCAATTCTGATTGGATGTGTCATCTGCCTAGTCAATTGATGCAGTGCTGCCACATGTCTCTACCACATCAACATCATTAAATAGCTTTGGTGATGTCATGTTGACGTCAGCATTGAATTTTGCCCAATTGACCTTTGACTTTTTTTAGTTGTTTGATAATTTGATCAAAGTGTGATAACTCTTGCATACAGAGCCCGTTTGAGAAAATAAATATATGGCCGGAATCAACGCGACGAGCCGGTCGCAGTGGAATTGGTTTCACTCAATTCCAAGAACTTTCATTTTTGAGCATTTTCTAAGCCTGGGGAGCCTCCTGGATCACATTCCATTGGGGTAAGGGTGATAGGGGGTGATCTTTTAGTGATGGATCATGAACTCCTGAGTAAGTTATTGAATTGTCTCATTCAAAAAACGAGACCTCCGGTCATTCATCGACACCCTTGGATAGCCAAATCTAATGATGACATTCTCAAAAATGAAGTGTGTCATTGTTTCTACAGTACAATATTTGAATTGCGTTGCTTCAGCCCACATCATGAGGTATTAAGTCATGATAATAATGTAGTGTTCCCCTGTGCAGCGTGTGGGAGGATTGATGGGCCTAAAAAAATTTATTGCCCCTTTTTTCGAAGGGCTCAAGTGCAGTCACAAGGAATAAAGGAAGCTCATCTCTTTGACAAGACTTTCCAACTGGTTGACATACGTCACAATATTTGCAGTAGTCTTTAGAGTCCGCAAAGAGAGAGGGCCACCAAAGCCCTATGCGCAGAACCTTACGTGTAGTAGCCTTACCGGAATTGTGGCCTCCATCAATACCTTTATGTGTCTCATACATGATGGAGTCTCATTCATGTTCTAGAGCACACCGACAAAGGATTCCATCTATGCCCAACTTATACAATTGTCCAGCAATCAATTGATAAGTGGCACTATGGGTCACTAGTTGACTATGCTTCACCAGAGTATATCTGGTGGGAGCCAAGCAAGTTATGAAAAATTTCACGATTTCGACCAATTGATCAGGCATGGCTTTGACTCGAAAGAGTTGTGCATCGGAGAGTTCATCATTGAGGCTCGTAGCAGCTTCCCCATTCTAAATCTACGACAAATGATATGGTCCAACATTATTTTTTCCAAGCTTAAAATACAACTTCAAAGTAAAATTCTTGAAAAGGAAACAACCAATGTTAGATTCTTCCGCTCAACACTGGCTTGTTGACCAAATACTTGAGCGCAGAGTGATCAATGAAGAATTTGAAAGTCGACCCCAGAAATTAGATGTGAATTTTTTATAAGGAATATACCATGGCTAGGCCCTCGTGCTCGGTTTTCGTATAATTATTTTCGGCATCAAAAAACTTGTGGTTGGTAAAATAGACCAGATGATCAATGTTTCCTTCCCCTAGTTGTGCAAGAACAGTGCCCAATGCGGTAGCTGAAGAATCTACGTGAACATGGAAGAACTTTGACCAATCAGGAAAAACCAAAATGGGAACATTAACCAATTTTTATTTAAGGGTATCCAAGGCTTGTGGGCAATGATTATGGTGTCCACTCATACTTGGTATCCATGGACAACAAATTTTCCAATGAAGCTACAATATGGGCATAATTTCGGATGAACTGTTGGTAATATCCTGTATGACCCAACATGGCGCGCATATCCCAAACTAAAGTAGGGGCCACCATATCTAAGATGGTGGAAATATTGGTTGGATCCACGAGCAATCCATCCTTACACATAATGTGGCTCAACAATATACCAAAGGGTGTGCAAAATATGTATTTCTTCAAATTCAACAATATATGTAGTTGGTGACATCGATCCAATATTAATAGAAGAGATTGCATATGTTCCTTTAACAAACTGAACACAGTTCAATCATCCAAGTATACTTCAAAAAACTTGTGGATAAACTCCTTGAAGGCTATGACCACCATCCGAGAAAATGTTGCAGGGAAATTCTTCAACCAAATAGCATGATCATGTATGCAAATGACCCCCATTCAGTCACAAAGGTGATTTTTTCCTAATCCTCCTCTGTGATATGAACTTAATGATATCTTGAGAAACCATCTGTGAAGGAGTAGGCTTCCCGACCGCCAACATTTTCCAGCACCTCATATGTGAAGGGTGTCGAGAAAGGGTCATGGACACGGATTGTGTTGAGACTACTCATATCGACACAGAGTCGAATATCCTCAATTTTCTTGAGTTGCACCACCATAGGTGTAACATCACCTCTTACCATTTTTTTTTTTAATTACATTGACAAACATATACTTGTGCTATTATACTTAGCATTATTATCTTGTGTATATTGATTAAATATTTTTTAGATGCAATTGTTAATTATCTTATCTAATCATCTTATCATTGACATGACAAGATAGTTGTTCAAAGACCCGCACAATGGTTCACTTCATAGGTAAACAATTGCAATCTTCTTAATATTTAAGTAATTATAATAAATTTTGAATCTAATCTTCGTTTACATATCCATAATATTATTTTTTTCTAAGCTCACATATAAAGAATGTGACTTTGTGATGTTGGAGAAGACTCATACTATTTTTAAATTATTTAAACTCCTTTACTCATTATAGATTTTGATCATAACTCACTTTTTATGCATCATTTATTGAACTTAACCTTTATACAATTTATGTCAATATGGTTATGGTTTAACTCCTCTATCCTTTTGTTAATGGATTGTTATTTGTGTACTCATTGCTATAACCTTATTGTGGGTACAAGTGAGTTTTATTCACCATCTCACCTTTAAAACAATGTGATATACCCATGGACTTTGATTTACTTTGGTTAATACCCCATAGTTCGAATATCATATTGTATACCTCATATAATTATTGTCCTTGGGATCTATGGAAGTGAATGCATAGGGTTTGAAACTTCTATTGTGTGCTCATGTCATAGTCACGTATTAATGGCACCGAACTAAACATAATTAACTGTGATTTTTACTGGTACTTAATCTTTGGTTTACACCACTAATATGATTATGGAAATCAATGAGATATATTCTCATCCAAGCCACGTCTTGGCGCAATTAATACCTTACACCTATAATACTATCACTCATAACTAAGGCATGGAAAATTGTGACCCCCATACATCATTTGTTTTTTGATATCAAACTTTTGGTTTTGATATCTTTGTTGGGTTAAACCTTGTTTACTCTGTATGTATTTTTTTTATTTGTTGGCATCATGTATTGCTCTCTTCGATTTCGGTGACGGGTCAAGGGTTTCAATTTGATGTAAAAAAGTTTATAAGTATTCTATGATATTACCTTGTGCCAAGACTGCATAACCGTTAGCTCCAGGGTTTCTTTAAAAATGATTACCCTAGTATTTCTTTAAAGAAAAACTTTGATTATAATCTAATGATTATATTTCTTTATATACAAACTCTTTAGCTTTCCTTGATATTCTTGGCTCTATGTTCATTATATAAATAGAATTTCTATAATGTTTTTTTTTTTATTGTTTTGATACATAGTATTTATGGTGTTTCTTCTCTTAAAATTTTATTCTATTACTTCCATATCGTTTTGAAATGGTTATCTAGTTAAGAACCCTACA
>JZKD02S2279967.1:408830-425661 GCA_000966675.3 Picea glauca
TTGATGATCCTTACCTTTATTTAGTGTATATGGGTTTAAATGTATTAACCTTGTTCCTAAGGATTGTCATGTTTAAAAGTGAAGATACCTTTCATCCACAGTGTTGTAGATGTCTCGTAAGAGGAATTTGTCTTAGGGATACTATGAATGAGTTTGATTGATGTTAAACCAATAATATTTGGGGGTATATTTGTATTGTTAACAAGACTTAGTTGTAACCACCCTTGAGTGTCATGTATGCATTGAATGAGTAGACCTCTTATTTATGTAGAGTGAAGTTATTATTCATGAATAGGATTGTATATGTCCATTAATTTGAATGCATGTCTATTGATATGAATGCATGGATGTGTTTAATTGTTGAACATGAAATTGTACTTGTTATTCTTTGGATAATACCAATTTTAACTAGTTGTCTTCATCTTGAAGGTTATGTTATGTTGTTTATTTTGAATGATAGTTTTGAGTGGGTTGTATGCAACTCTTCATAATGAGCAGGTATGAAATGATCATATAGCAAGTGTGCAATAGTGTTATGTATCACATGGTATAATACATATTTTCTCTTGTTGTTAGCTACCATATGAAAGAGAGAAACATATTTTAATTATGCCTTTGAAACTTATCATGTTAATGGTTGTGAAATTTCATATAATAGACTAGTCGTAAGTCTATTATGGTAATATTTGTTTTTTTTACACAAGAAAGGGGTTTATATATTAAAACCAGTGGTATAACCACTGTAGAGAAAACTTACATAATTCAACACTGCGATCAGCGCGGGATCTTTGAGATTACAAAAGGGGTTTCCATGCTATAAAGTCCTAGAATTTCCATAACAATCGAGAGTCCAAAATATAACTAAACTCAGAATAAGAACCGACTTACAGTGCAACGATTGTTTGAGTTGCATAAGGGCCTATACTCCAACTTAAAAAGAAGAGAACCAAAGATCCAAAAAGAAATAATTCCAGGAAAGAGGAATTCGAGATTAAACCTTTCGACCCAGGATGGAGGAGCTTGCGCTCGTGGTCGCCTTCCCCTTGCATTTGTCTAGCGGCTCTGTCCTGCAGCTTCAATTTCCATCTTTTCAACTCTTGGTTCCAGATCAGCAATTTTGTTGTTAGCTTGTTGAGTTGTGTAGGTGAGATCTTCTACCGCTTCCTCCCTTAGCTGGATTAGATCTTCCTCCATCATTTTGAACCTCTGACCTCCTTCCCCATCAAGACGGAGTAGGAATCCTCTATGCACTCTAAGCGTGTGTTTCATCCTACGAATTTCAATTTCCAGGGAGGGCGAGGGATTGGGGGGCTGGCTGAGTTGGAACTGGACTCCATTGTGAGAGCGATGGATAAAGATCGAGAGGGAGGCCTCGCCAAGGTAAACAGGTCGAGACTAACTAGAGGAAATATTGGGAGATCAAGCCAAGTGAGAAACCATACAGAATTGGGAAGGCAAGATGAGCAAGAGCATTTCACCACCTTCCTGAATTTAACGGTATCTCATTCGTGCACCGCCATGGGAGGAGGGGGGGCTCACGTGAGTGCCATGCGGGAGGGATAAGAGATCTGTGTGGAGGTGCAGGAGGGACGTGAGGCAAAGGACAGGGAGGGGGAGGGGAGGGGAGGGAACGTAAACAATGCAGATAAGTACCATCGCACAGGAGAAGGGATGGACAATAGAGGCGAAGGAGGGTTTCCACGAGTATGATGTCGGGAGGGAACAAACGCCACTTGCCCCGAGAGGCCCAGCTGAGCACTCGTCGGGTGTCGCTAAGGGAGAGGGACGAAAACCAAAGTTCCATTTAAGTAGAGTTGACCCCTACTCAAGTGGGTGGCGGCTTTGGAAGCTTGGTCAGCTTCAGCATTGAGATGACGGAGCACATGAAAGAAGTCAATTTTTTGGAAGGAGAGGGAGAGATACATGATTTTCTTGAGAATGTGGCATAGATTCATTTGATTAGGCAAGGTGTTGGTGACCATAGCTTGGATTAAAATCTGGGAGTCGCCTATCACCGTTATTTCTTTGATTTCTAGATTTTGGGCTTGGATAAGTCCTTGTCATGCTTAGATCTTCTGTTATATTATTGGATTCGACTCCAAGCCCCCAACAGTAGTATAATTCCCATAGTTCACTAGATTTTGTGATCCTTAGTGAGAAGAAGGGGGGCTTTGAGGTCTGGAGCAAGGTTATGGATCCAATATTTATCAAGGGAGTTGAGAGAAAGGGAGTTGGTGCAAGGCCAAAGGTAGGAGAGGCAGTCTCCCAGTAGGGCTTTGGCTTTGGAAGAAATGATATCAGGTGAAGCAGTCAGATTTCTGAAGATTCTGGAGTTTCTTTTGAGCCAAATTTTCCAAAGGATGAATTTAGGGAGGGACATCCAGTAGCACTTGATTTCAGGGTTGGACTTGAGAGGGAAAGGACAGAGGGTGGCCCAAGTTTTTAGCAGAGTGGGTATGTCAGGAGCGAGTTGGTCAGAAGGGATCCCTCCTAGCAAGGCATTCCGCCAAACTTTTCTTGCAAAGGGGAAATTGAGGAGCAAATGGTCAGTAGATTCTTCATGGATTTGACAAAGAGGGCATCAGATTCTAGGTTTAGCGGCTCAGAGCATTCCTAGTGATTCAACTTCATTAATTGTCTATTAAATTATTAGTAATGGAGCACATATCAATTAAAAAATTATTATGGTAATATTAATATTAAAATGGTAATATTAAAATTAATATTAATATCAAAATTGCAGCTTAAAATATTTTTTTTTTTTTTAAATAAATATTGGTTGTCGCCATTGCGATGACAACCTTAATTGTTGTGACAATTTTTTTGTATAAACAATGAAAAGATGTTGTCGCCTATGCGACGACAACTTCAATTGTTGCGACAATTGTACTATATAAAAACGAAAAGTTTCCCTCGCTTGTGCGACGAAAACTTCAATTGTTGCGACAGTTGTGCTATATAAAAATGAAAATTTGTCCTCATACGTGTGACGACAACTTCAATTGTTGCGACAGTTTTGTTGTATAAAACCGAAAATCTCTTGTCGCACGTGCGACGACAACTTCAATTGTTGTGACAATTTTTCTATATAAAAATTAAAAGTTGTCATCGCAAGTGCGATGAAAGCTTCAATTGATGCAACAGTTTTGTTATATAAACAACGAAAATTTGTCATCACACATGCGACGAAAGCTTCAATTGATGCGACGGTTTTTCTATGTAAACAACGAAAAGTTGTCGAAAGGTTGTCGTCGCCAGTGCGACGACTGATTAAATTATTGTGATAGTCTTGCTATATAAACCACAAAAGTTGTTTTCGCAATGGGCGTCGCAATTCAGACGAAATCTTGGTTTCACATAGTTTTCCTATATTGTCGTATTAGCGACGATATTTCTTTTTTTGTCGCAATTGCATATGTTGTCTCTCTTGCGACGTTTGTTCAAGTTTGTCGCAATTTCCATGTGACATAAAATGACGTTTCAAAGATTCATGATTCGTCGCAATGTCAATGACATAATGTTGCAAGAGCGTCGAAACAGCCATCGCAAAATTACCCAAATATGCTAGTGTTGTGTCTCACCGGAGAATCATTAGGATACACACTCACTAGTGCTCAACCATTAGGATCACATCCACATGTTCTCAATCACAGGGACGTCCTACTCAACAGACCTCTATCTCACTGAGTCTCATAGGAGAATCATATGGAATATAACATCATCTCAACTCTCTACATAGAGGAGAACAGTAACCCATCACATGGGCTCCTTCACCCCTCACAGGGGTACACATCATTTCACATCAAATGATACATATTTCTCATGGGCATATTCCCTTCTCAGGGGCACACAGGGTTCCATATCTGTCTCAGAGAGAACTACACACCCAACTCATGGGAATCTTCCCTAAACAAGGGAACACAACATTCCATCTTCCTCTCAAAGAGAACGACACACCCAGCTCATGGGCATATTCCCTAAACAATGGCACACAATGTTCCATATCTTCCTCAGAGTGGGACTACACACCCATCTCATGGGCACACCCAACTCATGGGCTCTCTCTCAAGCTGACTCATTCAGTCTATGTCCTGGAGGATGTCTCACATAGTTGTAATCATCAATACTCCCTATCAGATAGGGAGGCATTCTCCACCATGCCAAGTCTCTCACGAAAGTACTCTAACTTTGTATTGGTTGTAGTCATGAACACTCCTTCTCAGCTAGGGAGGTATTCTCCACTAGGCCAAGTCTCTCACGGAAGTACTCAAACTTTGTCTTGGAAATAATCATCAACACTCCCTCTTAGCTAGGGAGGTATTCTCCACCAGGCCAAGTATCTCACGGAACTAATTGAAATTTGTCTTGGAAATAATAATCAACACTCCCTCTCATCTAGGGAGGTATTCTCCACCATGCGAAGTCTATCACAAAAGTACTCGAAATTTGTCTTGGCGAATGGGTTGGTGAAGATATCTACAATCTTCTCATGTGCAGGAAGGTACTACACATGTATTTCTTTCCTCTACACCATGTCTATGATATAATGATATTTTATCTCAATGAGTTTTGATCTATCATGAAACACAGGGTTCTCAGATAGCTTCACACAACTTTGGTTATCACAATGGTAGGATCCATCTCATGATCAAATAAATCTGTCATAAGCTTGTGAATCCACACTACTTCATGGACTTCCATACTCAACGCTATATACTCTTATTTTGTGGTACTCAAGGAGACATAGCTTTGTTTCCTGCTGCACCAAGAAACCATGGCAGACCCCAAGGTAAAACAACAATCGAATCTGTTATTCCATTCCATTGCACTCCCTGCCCAATCTACATCGATATATCCTTGTAAACTTAATTCTATACTGAAGGCATATCTCAGGCCATATCCAACTGTGTCTCATAGGTATATCAATACATGTTTCATTGATATCTAGTGATTCTATCTTGGCTAACTCATGAACTGACTAAGAACATGCACTGCATAGCATATATCAAGTCTAGTGTTAACCAGATACATCAATGATCCAATGAGTCGTTTGTAAGATGTGGATCAATATCGCCTAAATCGAAAGAAGCCTCATTCATCTTCTTCAAATCCATCACCATCGGTGTAGGCATGGATTTTCACTTTGTCATACCGAACTTCTTCAATATCTCCACTGTATATTTTCCTTGACTCAGGAAAATCTCATTAATCCTCTACCATACTTCTAGTCCCAAGAAGTAGTGCATCATACCCAGTTCCTTCATCTCGAAAATAGAAGTCAATGCTCACTTTCATTTAGCAAAAGTATTTCTAAACTGGTAAGGAATAAATCATCCACACACATGACCAATATCAGGCACTCATCACCAACAATATGATAATATAAGTTTGGATCAGCAACACTCTTGTTGAAACCCTAAACTCATCAAGAATCCATCCACGAGGTGACTGCTTTAGTCCATACTGGGCTTTCTTCAACCTGTACACATGACATTATTTTCATCGTATGTTATGAATCCTTCTAGCTTCTTGATGTAAACTTCTTTATTAATCTCACCATTGAGAAAGGTTGTCTTTACATCCATCTAATGTAGTCTCCAACTCATGGATGATAGTATGGATGGAAGTGTATCGGGCTACTAGATCAAATGTCTCATCATAGTCAACTCCCTCTGCTTGTGAGAATCCTCTAGCTACAATTCTCTCTTTGTATTTCTTGACACTTCCATCAATTTCATGCTTGATCATATAGATCCACCTGGAAGTCACTACAAACTTCTTTTCTGATCTCGGAACAATATCCCATACATCATTCTTCAAAATGGATTGATACTCTTATGTCATGGAATCTTGCCATACCTGTTGACCTGTTGTTTCTCCATGAGAAGAAGGCTTTGTATCAACAATGTGGCTCATGGTTGAAGAATAGATTGAAAAGTTTTTGGTCTCTTTCTCTCTCGGAATGTGCCTTGAGGAGCTACATATCCCTCTGCCTCTTGCAGAGTTTTTCAAGCTCATATAGGCCTTTTATGGCCTACTGCAATGTCTCTAGGAATATCAACTAGCGCAAATGGATCAACTGTATCAATGGGTATCTCTTCTTCAAAGATAACATCTTTGCTTACCTCAATCTATATTTGACCAGGGATGTAGGTCTGATATACTTTCAAAGATTCATTGTATCCCACAAATGTACCCTTTCTTCCTTAAGGGTCTATCTTGGATCTCTTCTCTTTGGATACATGGAAATATACTGGGCACCCAAATATCCTAAAGTGTCCAATATTAGGCTTCACTCTGGTGAAGGCTTCTTTGAGAGTTATGTTCCTCAAATTCTGGTGAAAACTCTTGTTATGAACATATATTGTTTTCGTGAATTCTTCTGCCCACAGAATTATAGGTAGACTATGATCATGCATCATTTATTTGGTTGCCTCAATGATGGTTTTTTTCTTCCTCCTTCTCAAATATTTTTTACTCCCTCTGAGTCAAGTGACTCTCTCTGAAGTCTGAAGAATAAACATCTTCCTTTGTTGTTAACCTTCCTAGAAGAATGTCATTTTTTTCTTGGAGTGACAGCAAGCTATGGTTTGGCAATCGCAGACACAACAGAGCACAACATGGTTACCAAAGAGAGCAGTAATGGAACCCCCTCATACAATCAGGTAGTGGTGGACAGGGGGAAAGGCCCACGAGGTGGAGTTTTCAAGGAACCAATGACAAGCACCTCAGGATCAGGACCAGAAAAGACTCAGGAAAGCAACAGGAAAAAAGGGATCGCATGGGGGAAGAAGCTAGAGAAACCCAGAATGATGTGTAAGAACCAGCGAACCCCAATGTGGTAGAAGGGCACAGCTAGTGTAAACCTAAAACAACATTGATACCCAAGGTGATACTAGAAGATCCACAAACACAACTCTTCCAGGACCAGATGAAGACGCATGCACTGATTTGCAAGTTCATGGGTTTGTGGCCCACAGAAATAAATTTGAGCAACTGGATAAAATATCAATGGAATCCAAGAAGGGAAGTGGAACTCCACCTGGGTTCGAAAGGATTCTTCACATCATTATTCATGAACTTGGAGGACAAGGATAGATTCTTTGAGGGGGGGGGGGGCATACTTCCACGCATCAGCAGGACTGTACATGCGGCCATGGAAGGAAAAATTCTCCCCAGAGAAAGAAACCTTCAAGAATGTACCCATCTGGTTGAGGCTTTACTCTCTTCCGCTAGACTATTGGTTTCCCTCCACCTTCGAATAAATTGGGAACAAACTTGGAAAATATGTGAAGACATCATAAGCAACCCTAAAAGGGAGATATACCTCCTATGCAAGGATCTGCATAGAGATGGTTGTCTCAGGGGCACTCCCAAAATCCATAAGCTTGGAATTCAAGGATGAGGAATTGATACAAAGAATAGACTACGAACACATCCCATTCAAATGAAAAAGATTCCATGAACATGGACACCTATTCATAGAATTCCCTCTCAATAAAAAATAAGAAGTGGAAAATGCCAAAATACAATAGGATGAGGATAGGTTTATCAAGCCGAACCACAGGAACAGAGAAAACAAGAAACCAAGAAAATCCCCAACGGGAAGCAATCCAGAAGCCAGGACTCGAACGGAAGGGCGGGACAAAACCAACAAAGGGGAAGGAGGAGGAAAGGAAAAGGAAAAATTCAAAGAAGCTAAGGAACAAGCCACAAATGAGAACACAAATAGTCCAAGCAATAATATGGAACATGGGGGTAGTGCAACTCCTATGGACGGAGAAACCAGAGATGCCAACACCCCCATGCAGGAGGCAGACAGAGATGTGAAAATGACACCAAGCAATGTAGGTATATGAGATCTTGATCTCAGAGATATTGTGTAAAGGGAAGGAATAGATCTCCCGAACATACTGGAGCAATGGAAAAGGTAGAGCATAGACAATGTACCAGTGGAGCAACTAGGTCGTATCCAATACATATTCCTCCTAAGGGAGGAAGAAAAATCCAGAGGTCTCAAGTGCATGCACGAAAAGATAGAACACCTAGGAATTAGAGCAAGTGAGGGAAAACCACAGCTCTCACCTAAGAAGACAAGAAGGAAGAAAGGCAGGAAATCAAACAACGTAGCCCTACAGGAACTAGGAGCTTTGTTGACAAACTCAGGTAAGATCAAAAATCTCTTTCCCAACTCCCCCCCACATGTTTAAATGAATATTCTAACATGGAATATTAGAGGCCTAAACAGCCCATGAAAGCAAAGAATCCTTAAAAACAGACTGAGGAAGGAACAATCAGACCTTTGTTTCATCCAAGAGACAAAATGTACTATAGACAGAATGGAAACAATCAGCAAAAAACAATGGAGAAAGTACAAGATGTTGGTTGTCGAAGGACAACATATGGAAGGCAATATTCTCACTTTCTGGAACCCACAAGTGATGAATCTACTAGTAGTCAAAGCCCCCAGACACACACTTTCAATAAACATGAAAATCATACGTAACATGGAGGTGATTCTATGCACTAATTTGTATGGTCCCTAGATGTTGGAATAAAAGAGAAGAATGCTCCTAGACCTAGAAAACCTAAAATCCCATTCCAGCAACCTCCACTAGATCCTGGCCGGGGACTTCAACATCATCATGACACTTGTGGAAAAAAAGGACACACCGGGAGATTGGATAGAGATGCGGAAGAATTTTCGACTTTCATTGACACAATGGAGATGGTGGGCATCAAAACCAGTAATGGTGAGTTCACATGGAACAACAAACAGATAAATCAACATCAGATAGCAACGAGGCTAGAAATATTCTTGGTTTCAGAGTCCATCATTCTACAGGGTTTAACTTTAGACTTCAACATCCTTCCCTGGGGGGGTTCAGACCACTAGCCAGTCCAATTAGAAGCAAACTTCCAAACTACACCGAAGAATAGACCTTTCATATTCGAGAAATTTTGGATCGAACATCCCACTTTCAAGGAGAACATCAGCCAATGGTGGCGGGAGAAACAACCGGAGCAAGGGACAAGGATGTTCAATCTTTATAATAAACTCAAATAAATCAAACATAAACTCAAGGAGTGGAACAAGGAAATATTTGGGAACATAAACCAAGAGAAAAAGAATATTGAAGACAAAATGAGGAAACTCCATGAAATATGCATAGACGAGGGATATACAAAGGATCGGAAAAAGGAAGAGATCCAAATGAACTAGGAATGGGAAGAAAGATGCCAGCAGAAAGAGACTCTATGGTGCCAAAAGTCCAGAATCAGGTGGCTAAAGGAAGGAGAGAGGAATACAAAGTTTTTTCATAGAACAACCATTGCTAGAAGAACCCACAACAAAATCGTGAAAAATCGGCATCAGGACGGGATCGAGAGAGAGCCCCACAAGGAGATTGAATATATATTGGTAAACCACTTCCATGGGATAGCCCAAGAACCCAACCAAGACCGAACAGAGTCCATACAAAGGATAACTTAGCACATCCCTAGGTTAATTACTAAGGAACAAAATATCAACCTAAACAAACCCATCGCTAAGGAGGAAATTGACCAAGTGGTCCAGGAGATGCCCAATGGAAAGGCCCCAGGTCTGGATGGTTTCACAGTGGAATTCTTCAAATCTTATTGGGAAGTGGTCAACCATGACGTTTATGGGGTGGTGGAAGACTCCAGACGCTCAGCCTCCATTCTAAAAGCGCTAAATGCCACAATTATTACTCTAATACCCACAGAAAATGAAGCAAGGACCCCAGACCGCTACAGACCCATAGATTTATGAAATGTGGTTTACAAGATAATCTCCAAAGTCATAGCCAATAGGCTGAAACCTCTCCTACCCACATTGATTTCATAGGAATAGGCCGATTTTGTAGAAGGGAGACAAATTTTGGACAACATCATCCATGCCCATGAGCTGATACACACACTAAAAATCCAGAGGAGAGGGGGGATGATAATCCAACTTGACCTAGTAAAGGCTTATGAAAAAATTAGCTACACTATATGGTCAAGACTCTAAAATCTTTCGGATTTACGCAACACTGGATCAACTGGATTGTCATCCTAGTCTCAACAACAATCTACTCGCTCTTAATCAATGGAGCCCCAACCAAAACCTTATGGCCTTCAACAGGCATCATACAAGGATACCCGCTATCACCTTTCATGTTCATTATGATGATGGAAAGACTCAGTTGAAGCATAAAAAGCACAACTGCAGCAGGAGAAATAATTGGCATCAAACCTTTCAAAAACAGGCCTATCTCCATGCACCAACAGTTCGTTGATGACACCTTACTTCATGGCACACCCACGGTCAAGGAATCGAAAGCATATAAAATAATATTAGAAGAGTTTGGTGAAGCCTCGGGAGCGGAGATCAATCACTCCAAATCCATGATCAATTTATTCAACACCAACCCAGCAATTCAAAGAAACCTGACAAATATTTTGGGGTTTGAATGCAAAACAATCCCAACAAAATACTTGGGAATCCCCCTGACGGACAGAGCATGAAAAATGGCCACATGGGAAGGAGTGATCAACAAACTACAAGAGAGGGTGAAAAACTGGATTTACAGATGCCTCAACCTAGCGGGGAGACTTATCCTGACCAAAGCAGTTCTACAAGCAATTCTGACCTATATGATGTCATTGTTTCCCGCTCCCATAGGAATACTCCAAAAAATAAGAGCCATCCAAAGGGAATTCCTATGGCGAGGAGCGGAAAGCAAGAAAAAATGGGCCCTAGTGGCCTGGGAGAAGGTTTTACAACCAAAAATGCAAAGGAGGCATGGGGTTACAAGACCCACAAGTAACCAACGAAGCCTACGGGGAGAAACTCTAGTGGAGATGGATCAAAGAAAAGTCAACACCGTGGGAAACCCTCTAGAGGGCCAAGTATGCCCCAGACATCAACGACCAGGATCAAATTCGTTTTATGTGTACAAGGGAGGGATCAACCATTTGGAATTTATCCCGGCACAACAAAACCTGGATCCAAAAGCATAGCTTTTGGGAAGTGAGGAATGGTAAAATAGCCAGATTCTGGGAGGAGGCATGGCAACAGGAACCCAAAATGAAAAATACAGACAGGGAGGAACTCCAACAGGAGATGACCGTGCAAGGAAAAATCAAAATCCATCACTACTAGAAACAAGAAAATGACCGCGACAAATCGAGGGTATAGGACAAACTCAATCCAAAAAACAGAGATTGGATCGCAACAATAACGAAAGAGGTGGAGTTGGAATTGGGGAAAAGGAAAATTGTAGTCTCAGAAGAAGAGGACCAACTAATATGGGGCAGGAAAAATGGTGGGGAATTCAACTTAAAAGAAGCTCAAGATTACATTGCGGACCAAGACCAAGAAGATCTTATGCAACAGTGGGGAAATATTTGGGGCATCCCCCAGTGGCCAAAAATCAAAATGTTCAAATGGCTAGTACTTCACAACCGAATTCTAACCTGGAAAAACCTAAGGAAAAGGGGTTTCATAGGCCCATCGTGATGCCACCTTTGTCAGGCTAAGGAAGAAACAACGAATCACCTCCTCAATGAATGTAATTACACAACAGAGATCTGGGATTGTGCAGCAGGCATATTTATATTCAGTTGTAGTTATAAAGTTGTCGTGTACAGTGTATATAGGCGCACCCTTTTCAAGCATCTGTTCTACTACTTTCATTGCAATATGGGCATTCCTCTGATGGATGAAGTTTACCTCTGATGGTGAGTTGGGTCGTTCCTCATTGAGAGTTGCTCGACCTCGAAAGTTGTTGAGGGAGGGGGGATCCTGGGCTACGGTAATTCATTCCTCTCCCGCAACCCTTACCCTTACATTGAAAGGACAGGAAAGCAACAAGCAACAAGAGATCCTTAATAATAGAGAGCATGCCCCAATAATATGATCAAAATCGCAGCTTCACCTGTATGACAAACAAACCGCCAGTCCAATAGGACCCGAGGTAACATCAGTGCAACCATCAATAACTGGAATGAAATTTACAGCGAAAATGAAATGGTGAACCTCTGTTGGAATGTCATATCAGGGGTGATCATATGGGAAATATGGAAAGAAAGGAACCGACGCATATTCAAGAATGAAATCCTTCCAGAAGGAAAACTCAAGGAAGAAATAATCTCACAAATACGAGAAACAGTGCAAAGCCGCAACTGCCAGACTGGAAAAGTGCAACTCACAGGCTAGGACTCCTGAATCCTAGAATATTTTCACCTAAACGACAGTCACAACAACACACAGGTACAGTGGCCATCGCAACTTCAATTAGGAGAGAGAAACTGGACACCACCTTCAACAGGGCTCCTCAAGTTAAATTTTGACGGGGCGACAAAAGGAAACCCAGGAATGATAGGGATGGGAGGGGTGATCAGTGATAGTGGTGGTAACATAATCCGGTTGTACGTTGGGAGTATGGGAAACTCAACCAACAACGCAGCGAAATTTGGAGCCCTGGAGCTTGGTCTCGAAATTATAAAGTCAAGAAAAGATGACCAACACTATCATGGAAGGTGACTCCACCCTAGTCATCAACACTGTGAAGAGACTCCAAAATGGCACCAGAGTGGGCAAGGTTCAAAGACATTGGCGCTTGGCACACTCCCTACAAAAAATAGGAGCATCTACAAATGAATAACACAGTGGAGTTACGCTGGGTACGCAGGTCAACAAATGGCCTGGCGAACAGAATTGCCAACGAGGGGCTTAGCAAGGAAGGAACAGAACTAGATACTACCTGGATCAACATCCCGGAAGAACAATTCAGAATGGACTGCATCCAACTAGCGACAAAATATCGTGACAACATCTTAAGAAAAGAATTTCACATCGAGGAGGGCAACGAAATGCCTAGCTAAAAGCACAAAGGACCCAGGCAGGATATGACTGCCCAACCCTTGACCACCAATCACAATGCAGGATCAAATTATACAATAGGCGAGGGTACGGCAACAAGGTCGTGTCAACAATAAGATTTGTAGGGAAATACCATGGGAAAGTATCAACAGAAAACAAAAAGCAGTGAATGATGTAAGGCAAGAGGGATTGACACGGACCAATATCGACCTACCACACCAAAGACCAGGTACGGGGAGTTTCACAATAGGATATCAAGTGATCAAGGACAAGGGAATGTACAGGGATAGCGATCGATTCATCATGATAATACATACCGTGATAGGGAAAAAGGATGGGAAGGTTCACCTCTACGGGCAGACCATGATTGGAAGGACGAGCCCGCAGCAGGGAAAGTTCAATAAGAGAGGAAACAACAGAAATAGATGCAAATAGAAGATCACAACTGCAGGGGTACCACAGAAACAAGGGTAGGTAAAGGATGAACCCTTGTGTAGATGGGAACAGGTTGATAATCTAGCAAAGGAGATTCCATAGGCCAGATAGGAGGGTGTGAATGAAGCTAATGCACATCAAAAGAAACCCCCTAGGGAAGGGAACATCGAACAATCCTTTGCAGGTTTCAAGGATGGAGAAGGTGACAAAATACGCAGAGGGAACCTTTCATACTCTGGTTGCACCAAAATGAAATGTGACCATTACCCGGTTGGAAAAGGAAATCAAGGGAAAAACATGGGATTCTCTGACTCAGGAAGAAAACCGAGTAACTGACCCAGGAGCCACGCAGCCCAGGGAAACTCTCTACCACAAAATAGTGGATATGGTGTGGAAAAAAAAGATGTTGATTGGAAAAGTGAGCTTGGAAAGGGAGGATGCCAGATGGGAGAACAAAAAGGAACACAGGAAACTGCTGAAAGAAATCTTGAAGCCCCTTAGCAGCCTAGAAATCGTTACCAAAATGTTAACTAAGGTCAAGAAGGACCAGAAATCCAAGATGGAGCGATTGGCTTCTCAATTCCACCTCTACCTGTGCTACATCCATCATATGGACATCACACCAATCGAAGGGAATGGAGCGCTATCACATATCAAAAAGACTCGCACGATCTCCCAAAAGGAGGAGAACAAGGGCCAGGCGGATGAAGGAAAGAAACATATCATTATCCTAGACTAGTGTCTAGTTAATCTATTTTCAAGTCAGTCGGGTCAGTCCTGTGTCAGTCTCAGCTTTTGGTATTTTTCTTTTTCTTTTTCATGTATGTTGTGCTTATCTTTTCAAAAACTGGACATGGTAGGACTAGGTTGGTTTCCCATGGTGGCAGTCCAGTCATATCCCTTGTTTATTTCAAAAAACGCAACTCAGGAACCTCTGGCCTGGTTTCCTTTTTGGCAGACCAAGGAGATCCCCTTTTTTGTATCATAATCCTCTTTTAGTAATACAGGCTCTTAAACTCNAAAAAAAAAAAAAAAACCTTCCTTGAACAAGAGAACAAACGAAAGGAAACAAAACAAGAATACCTCCTAGAGGAGAATAATGAGTACATATCTAGAATCAAAACAATTTAAGGATTGTTGTCACAACTACAATACCTACATGTAATGTATCAAACTTATAAATGTAGGTTAGAGGCACGATAATTAAAAAAATCAAACCTGGAGTCATCACTTCCAATGTGTTGTTCCTTTGAATGCACTGAGATCCCTCTGGATCCACGATTGCAGCAAAGGTTCATTCCTTCTACAAGTACTCTCATGACAATGATACAAATAATATATACAAGTGCATACCTGAGAGTGCTTATATGATTTATCCAATGGCACCTAGTTGATATTTTATCTCTGACATCTTCATGAAGAATATAGCAACGGTGTCACCTTTTTTCATCTTGACATTTTGAATCTTGGCCCTTCAATGTAAGAGCTCTGAGGGTGTTGTCACTCTCAAACATATTCTTCAATGCCTTGATGTCATCTTCCTTCCTTTATTCCTTCTCTTCATTGGTAGTTGCCTCTGGTAAACCTTTTTGTATCACCCATAGTAATTCTTCCTCTGAAGTCTTAACTTCCAGGAACTTAAGTTGCTTGATCCATCAAGCTTATCTTCCATCATAGTTATGTTCATCATATTTTTAGATTCTTCACAAACCCTTATCAACTGGGATAGAAAACCTAACGGCTAGGCTAGGCTAGAAACCTTAGGTTTTGTTGGGCTTATGACTGCCAACAATAAGCCTTGAAATTTAGAAGAACACAGGTGATCTTGAAAGCTTCTTCAAAGAGCTGCAAAAACCCTAAAACCAAAAATCTGCAGAAAATTGTGGAACCCTAGAAACCATAGGGCCACAAATCCAAAATTATCATAATTTCACTTTGACAGTTTCTAGAGGTGCGCTGAAGGAGGCCATACACTCCTGTCCAAATTTCAACCCCAACGTCCAAGTGTGAAGTGCTAAAACACCCAAAAGAAGAGGGTCGTATGGATTTTTCGGAAACCCTAGGAGGGTCGTACAATTCTGCAAAAGTTAGAGGATCACTGGTAGATGCTTGTGCAATGGGTTCTTCAAGACATATTCTCTGATTCCATGTTGATTTTTCACTAGGCTAGGATCAAGCATGAAGTTTATTCCAATTTTAGCATTTTATTTGAACCATAGACAATTGCAGTTACACCATAAACAATTTGTTGACGTAAGCAATATTACAAGAAGAAATACCATGCACAAGTACACAAGAAGTATCATGGGAAACCCTTCTCAACAAGGGAAGAAAACCTAGCCAATCCTTTGTTATATTCTTCAAGAGAAAGACCTCCCACACCATAAATCTAGCACACAAAAGGGTGCTCACAAAACCAAGAAGGCTAATGCCCAAGAGCGGTGCGCACTTCAGCCCTAGAACTTGTTCTTGCTGAAATTTCCAAAATCACATGTCTGTTGTGTTTACTCGATGGGGAAATCATCTTTATTTATATTACACTGGACACATCAAAAGTGGTGTCTATTGGCACAACAGGGCCGACCTCAATAATTGAGAATATAATTAATAATTACCATATTAATTATCTTTTACATTAATTATCTTTCACTTTATGGTGGGGTTGACCTGTACCCTTTACATCACAATTAGGATTATAGGTAAGTCTGACTCTTAGATAATATAGCAAGGTATTTCACATACCCACTAGTGCTCAGCCACTAGGTCCATGTCCACCAGTGCTCAGCCAAAGGGACATCCAAGTCAACAGATCTCTATCTCACTATATCTCACAGGAGAATCATCAGGATGCACACTCACTAGTGCTCAACCACTAGGATCATGTCCACATGTGCTCAGCCATAGGTACGTCCTACTCAACAGATCTCTATCTCACTGAGTCTCATAGGAGAATCATCTGGAGAATCACATCATCTCAACTCTCTGCACAGAGAAGAACGGTAATCCCATCACATAGGCACCTTCACCCCTCACAAGGGTACACATCGTTTCATCTAAAATGATACATCTTTCTCATGGGCATCTTCCCTTCTAAGGGGCACACAGGGTTCCATCTCTGTCTCAGAGAGAATGACACACCCAGCTCATGGGAATATTCCCTACACAAGGGCACGCAACGTTCCATATCCGTCTTAGAGAGAATGACACACCCATTTCATGGGAATATTCCCTACACAGGGGCACACAGTGTTCCATCTCATCCTTAGAGAGGAACTACACACCCATATCATGGGCACACCCAACTCATGGGCTCTCTCTCAGGATGTCTCACTCAACTATAATCATCAACACTCCTTTCCCCCCCCCCCCCCCCCCACTCTCTCTCTCTCTCTCTGCCTCCCTCTCACTCCCTCTCCCTCTATCTCTCTCTAACTCTTTCCCTCTCTCCCTCCCTCTCTCTATATCAAGGTTGATACCTAATTCTCCAAATCTTCTAATGGTGCCAAT
>JZKD02S2279968.1:0-20473 GCA_000966675.3 Picea glauca
TATTATATCATGGCCTTATAACCTCGATAAACCATCATACTAGGTGAGGAAAAAATATGGTACTAACATTTAGCTCCAGCGGGGACAACATGCCCCTATGGTCTGTTGAGAAATGTAGAATAAGTGTCTTCTTTTGTTGGGTTATGGAGTCTACCTCGAAAACACATCTCCTTCCGACCTCAAAACTGATTTGATATTGGAAACAAAAATGATCAACAACTTACAACGTTGGCAGTCTACCCACTGGATTAAATAACAAAAGGTGAATGAAGTAAAACTTAAAAATTCATAAACATAAATGAAATGGAATTATTTATGTACATGGTAATAAATTTTTGTAGTGATCAGTACTAAAAAAAATTTTTGAGGAACCTCCCATTTACATGAGCCCCAAACAATTCTCCATCCAGTTGAGCTAAATCATAAGTGTTGTTAACTTGGACTACAACCACTTGGAATGGTCGAAGCCAAATATTATCAAACTTTTCATGCTTTCCTTTACCTTCCCTTCGAGCATCCCATTTCAGAACCAACTCCCCTATCATGAAATTCTTTCTTTGGTCCTTTTATCAAATATTCCTTTTATTCTTTCTTGATGAGCTTGGGACTTTATTTGAAATTGATCTCTTACCCACTGGACTTCAATCAACGGGTTAATTCTTCTCTACATGTCATCTGATTCTACCTCCTTGTCTTGTAGTAATTTCATCACGGGGAGGCTGAGTTGAATGGGGAAAATAACTTCCAACCCATACACCATCTAAAAAGGGAAAGTTTCAATGTCCTTATTAATGATAACTATGTCTTCCTAGACAACATATTTCAGGTGGGAATCCCATGCCTTCTTGTTTTGAGACAACATTTTCTTGATAATATTGATAAGGATCTTATTGGATGATTCAACCAAACCATTTCCCTATGGATAGTAAGAAGTAGAGTATCCCAAATCTATGTTATAGCCCTGACAAAACTTAAACAATTTAACATATTTGAATCCCTGAGAATTATCAACAATGATCTTTCTTGGGCACCCAAAACTAGCCAAGATATTTTTTTCTAGGAACTTCATGATGATTGTATCTGTGGCTTCCTTTGTAGGTATGGCCTCTACCCATTTTTTGAAATAATATGTGGCTATCAAAATCCATTTGTGTTGTC
The DNA here is from genome assembly GCA_000966675.3 of Picea glauca. Taxonomy (NCBI): domain Eukaryota; kingdom Viridiplantae; phylum Streptophyta; class Pinopsida; order Pinales; family Pinaceae; genus Picea; species Picea glauca. The sequence goes on from JZKD02S2279968.1 coordinate 1,159, forward strand.
CACTTGAATTTGGGTTAATCTCGCCAATGAAGTCTAATCCCTATTTCTAGAAAGATGTCTCAACCTTGATTGGTTTTAGGTGGAGGGGAAGCAACCTTTTCTTTCCTCCAAACACTTGAAATTATACACATGCTCTAACAAATCCATTTACATCAGAAAATAAAGAGGGCCAATAATACCCATCTCTAAGGATCTTGTATGTGTTGTTGATTGCAGCTTCATGAGACATTCTCCAGGTCATTCTCCTCTGGACTAAGTTGAGACGATCTATGAGAGATCCCATGTGATGGGTGTGTGATACTCATATGGATTGAGTTGAGATGACATGTGGTCTCTTTTCGTGCTCCTCCGAACTGATTTTAGATGACTTGAGATGGTCTCTTGTCAAAATCCTATGGACTTAGTTGAGTCGACTTGAGATGGCTCTCCATATGGTACTCCTATGGAATTAGTTGAGTTGATTTGTTGAGAGTGATGTCCCTATGGATGAGAACAAGTGAACATGCCCCTAGTGGATGAGCACTAGAGGATGTGAGAGATCCTTGTTATATTGTCTAAGAGTAAGATTTATTGTGTAACCCTAATTGTGTAAAGGGTACAAGTCGGCCCCATCATGTAAAGATAATTAATATTTATGTAAAGATTAATTATATCATTGAGTTATATAAGTTGGCCCTATTGTGCCAATGGACACACCTATTGTTCTTTTAGGTCTTGTATAAACAAGAGAGTATATCCCCATTGTGGATCACTCTCTCACACTTCATTGTAACATTCTCTCAAGCTACTTGTACGACTGAAGTGCGCACTTCTCTTAGGTGCAAGTTTCTAGGTCATAGAAGAACCCTCTTGTATGCTATAGGGTTTATGGTGTGGGGGGTATTCTCTTGACTCTATAGCAAAGGATTGATAGGTTTTTCCCTTGATTGAGAAGGGTTTTACCAAGATAACTGCTTGTTTTTGTGCATGGTTTTTCTTCTTGTGATCTTGGTTACTGCAGTTATTGTATATTGTATTGTTGCATTGTTTATGGTCTGATTTCATGCTAAATTGAAATAAACTAAATTTGATTGAGATAAGCATTAAAATTCAACATGGTATCAGAACAGTGTTCCTAAAGAGCCATTGCACAAGCTATTCAGAGCTAGTCATCACCTTCTTGATGCAACTGCAAAATCAACCCCCTCCATTTTTCTTGTCAAGCTAGTTCTATCACCTTCAACTTAAAAGTTGGGAATAATTTTTGCATAGGAAAGTACAACCTCCTTCAGTGCACCTCCTGCAACTCTCATATTGAAAATCGGAGAAATTTTGATTTTCAACCCTAGGGTTTCTAGGGTTTATGCAAATTTACTGGGGTTCTTTTGACTCTCCGAGGAGTATTTTTGGTAGTCATAAGTCCAACAAAACCTATGGTTTCTATCGTAAGCCTAACCGTCATGTTTTCTGAAGCTAGGGTTTCTAGCCTATCCACTAGGGTTTATGAATAATCTACAAGCCATGAGGAAAAAAACTTTGGTGGAAGATAGTCTTGATGGAACAAGCAAGTTCAGATCATGGAATTCAAGGTTACAGATCACTTTGGAAGAGGATAACCTATTGAGATTGATATAAAAGACTCTACCAACAATAGCTATCAATGAAGAGAAGACCGAATGGAAGGAAGATGATGTCAAAGTAAGGAAGATAATCATCTATTCAGTAAGAGATCATCTACTATCTCACATCTCTACCCTGAAGAAAACTTATGAAATGTATGATTCATTTAAGAATATGTTTGAGAGAAACAACACAAACAGAGCTCTCACTTTGAAACACCAACTTCAAAATATGAAGATGATGAAAGTTGACACCATTGCTACCTTCTTCATGAAGATTTCAAATATCAGAGATCATCTAGGTTCCATTGGAGAAACAATAACAGACAAAGAACTTGTCATGATTACTCTAAATGCTCTTCCAAGACATTGGGAACCATTTCTTCAAAGTATCAGTGGAAGAGCAGATCTACCGAAGTTTGATCATCTATGGAAACACTGCACTCAAGAGGAAACTAGAATTATAGCCAGAGGAGTACAAGACTCCCATCATGATGACAATCAAGATATTGCTTCTCATGCAAAGAGAGGAAGAAGGAATAGAATAAGTTTCAGCAAAGAATTCAAAGACAAGAAAATTTCAGCAGCTTCAGGTCATGAACATAGAAATGACAAATCAAAGATTCAATGTTTCAAATGTGACAAGTATTGACACATTGCGAGAAATTGTCCTACCAGGAAGAAAGGAAGAAAACATGCCTCCACTTCCAATGTTGATCCAGAACCACCTCAGAGAGATGAATACATAAAATATGAAGAATTCTTCTTCATATCAACACTCTCAAGTACGGTTCCTACAGATAATGATATTTGGTTGATTGACAATGGTGCTTCTAGACACATAAATGGATAAAGATAACATATTATAGATCTTGTAAAGAAAGAGTCTCATCTGGATGTTGTACTTGGTGACAATGCCAAATATACTGTGAAGGGAGTTGGAACTTCTTCTTTCCAACTAGATTCTAACATACCTCTTCAATTAAGTGAGGTACTATATGTACCTGGGATGAAAATGAACCTTGTGTTTGTTTCTACCTTAGAGGATAAAGGATACAAGGTTACCTTCGCTGAAGGAAAAGTTCTTGCATGGCACAAGAACTCACACATGGATTATGCCTGGGTGATTGGTTTTCGAGAAAACAGTTTGTACATATTGAGTGTCCGACCAGTCCAAGCCTTGTTTCAAGATACTATCAACTTGAGTGAGCTATGGCATAGGATACATGATCATTTACATTATAGAGCCTGATAGGCTCTTAAATTTTATTCTTTATTCCACCTTATTTCACTATTATGTCATCACATTTAACCATAAACCATCACATTTACTTTAAAATGTTGGCATTTTATTTAAATCCTTTGATTAAAAACAATAAAAGTAAATGATGTGTGTTAGCACTGAGAATCACCCTCCGACTGCAAGAGGATAAGCTATGTACCCATCAAAAAAAAGTAAAATGGATTAAAATGGTTTGAGTGGGTGGATCAGGACAAGACTGAAAATAAAATAAAAGATAATAGAGGTCATTTCCAATTAGTTGGGACCGTTGGGCTATGGAGTCATAAGTATCATGAATAATGAAGGAATTTAAACTGCCTATCAGACAAAGGATTTATGTGTTGATGAGGAGAAGGAAGACAGAATTTTTCTGAATGATAAACCATGAAAGATGGGAAAGATGACAACCGATCCTCCATCACCTCAGGAATCCATAAATTAGAGAGATTACATCCAAACAAGAATAAAAACAGAAAATGTCTAAGCGATGAACCATGAAATATGGGAAATATGACAACAGATCCTCCACCGCCTCAGGAATCCATAAATCAGAGAGATTACATCCAGACAAGAAGAAAAAGAGGATTCTCCATGACAAGATGAAAATAGATCCTCCACCACCTAAGGAATCCATAAATCAGAAAGATTACATCCAGACAAGAAAAACATAATAGTATGTAAACTAAGAAGATGGTATGATAAAAACCACTCAAAGGAATATTCAAAAACATGATATTCACAATCCAATCCCTCGGGCTTATAAACTGAAAAATGAAGAGCCCTGCTCCTAAAACTGTCTCGACTCTCCAGCCTCTGAACCCCCCCTCTTTTTTTACAAAATCCTAAACTGATCTATTTATAATCAGATCAGTCCATAACTTCTAGGAGTGTAATCTGGCCATCCCATTCAAAACTTTCATCTGTGCATCCTTCTGTCAGACTCTATGTGTTTCCTCATGTCATACACAAGCTCAAATTAGTATGGGTCTGGAAGAAGAAACTATCCATCGTGGTACCTCATGCTGGCAGCTATGTCTCCTCGACCATAGATTCCACACCTTATATTTATGGATTGAACTGAGGTTTCAACTACCAATCCCCTTTCATTAACTGAATCCTCCTTGGGACTGGAGCGTGGTTGGATGATTAAGGGGAGACCACATGCCACTCCTGGATTGGGCAGTGAATAAGAAGGTGGTTTCGAGGCCACAAAATTAAAACCCTGTTCGTTGGCCAAACCCTCCTCGGGATCGGGATGTGATTTGTCTATTGAGGGGTGGCCATGTGTTGTTGTTTGATATGACCCTGTAAGAGCAGGTGATTTTGGGGCCTTCAAAACCGGTTTAGTTCCACACCGCTTTCGGGCTCGAAATGCATTGCTTTATGCCACATATCCTCCCCACAATACTGTGGTTTGGATTTTGGCTCGTTGTTGGCCCTTGACCAATTTTTTGAGATCCTTGGTCAGGTTTGACCTATTTTGGGACTTCAACAGGCTATCGAAGGTAGAGCTCAAGTCGAAGCAGAGATCGCAGGATCTCGGCCCCCTTTTAGGGATTTTTGGGATTTGGTCTTTGGGATTATGTAATGGGTATGGGGATGTTGGCCCATGGGTTTACCCATGTCTAGGACCTTTTGTAATGTATAAATAGATATATAGGCAATGTAGGAAGAGGCCAATGTGCTAAGTGCGAATAGTTGTGGATGCTTTGTGCATGCTATGTGTTAACAAATTGTAAGGCTAAGTGCAAGTGACTATAAGAGACTGTGTAAAGGATTTGTATTGTAACCTTGCTCAAGGAAGGAGGATATGGTGGAGTGCGCACAGATATCTTGTCTTATGCGGAGTAGGATCTTGTGGCTCTGTGCATGTAGATGATTGGCAGAAAACAATAAAGAGAAGAAGAGTTGGTGGACATAACCCCAGGTTGGGGGTGAACCACATATATCCTGTGTTGTGGTTTCTTTGTGCATTATGGTTGTTTTATGGTTCATATGATTAATTCTTAGTGCAATGATGTATGCTTAGATGAATATGATAGCTTAGTGCTTGGTGATGTGCTTAGTACTTGAATGTGTTGAATCTTGTTTAATACTGTGTTGCGTTGTAATTAGGGTTTATTTGCACTATAAACAAAGGCTAAGTACTAATGAATGACAATTGATAAGTGATTTGTTAAGGTTTTTTAATCACAGATCTATGTCCCATCTAGTTTGCATACATCTAAGTCATGCAACCATCCCTGCATCTACATCGGGTGAGACTTCATCTGCTTCATAGGTGTTCCTGAAAGGGCCAGTAGTTAGGGTTTTTTTGGTGCGTTGTTGAAGCATTGAACCCTGGGTCTACCCCTATGCCAACAAATGGTTCCGTTGCCAGGACCTGAATACGTGATTCTTGGGAACTGAGGAAAAGAAAGAAATCTGTGTGCGTAGATCTGTTGCTTTAAGTGTGCAGTATTCTACTTGACTGTGAAGCTCTGTGCTAAGAAAGGAGGCAAATCTGAAGAAAAGAGGTAAGATATGAAGGATTTGTGCTCTGATAAAGGTAAGAATAGTGAATTTATTATTATTATTATTAATGAGACAAGATCTGAAATCTTTGTGCTCTGTTAAAGGTAAGATAAGTGAAATTTTTTGTTTTGAAAGTATGGATCTAGGTATGTTTGATAAATTTTGTCCTAGTCTGAAAACTAGGGAATAACTAGAAGAAAGAAGGTTTGATATGAGTAGATCTAATAGAAATAATGAAAGATATGTTATTCCTATGCATAGAAAGAATGTTTGGACTAACAAATGGATGCACGATCCTAGGAAGAAATTTTTGCAGGTTAGTTACTATGATCCTAGTGCGTAGTACAAGAAAGGTTAGGGATCATTTAAGAGAAAGAGAGGATTAACTCTTTCTTACAGTTTTAGAAGACCAGAACACCTTGCTAAGGAATGCCTTGTTAGAATACCTAGTTGTCTTTGTTGTAAATCTATGGAACATTACGTTCTGGATTGACCTAGAATGATTGCTAAGGTTGAAATAATTAATATGAGACAAGAAAACCCTGAGGAAGACCAAGAAAATGAGACCATGGTAGAACCCCAGAAAGAATCAGAGACAGTATTACTACAAATAAAAGAAACCCTGAATGACCACAGAGATATCAACTTATCAGAGATCTTCAAAGAGAAAGAGTGCATAGAAACAAGAATAGGAAACTTCGACATAGACTGTGTTCTGGATGAGGAAACACAAGTGAATTTTATGACAGAAAGAACTTGAGAAATTTTAGGAAATCCTGATATGATTCCTTCATTGGGAGGAATAGAATTATTTAGAGGAAAGTTGATAACCCTATGTGGAAGACTTACCCAGACATCTATGAGTGCTCGTGTAACTTTGATAGAAGAAGAATTTGAGGTTGTTAAATTTATTGAGAACAACACCCCATTTGCTATACTACTAGGAAAAACTTGGATTGAGAAAGATCAGACCCAAAGAAAAGAAGAGGAAGATCTAGAACATAAAAAGAAAGAAATAAGGGAATTTGTGGCTAAGATAATAGCACACTTACTGGCAGAACAAGAAAACCAATCGAAGCTACTTAGGACCAGAAATATGGATGTCGAAGTTGAAAGAGCACAAGAAAATTTGAAACACTTGTCTGTACAGGACAATAGAGCACCTACCCCAGACAGAGAAGCAGTATCGCCCTTGAACCTTAGGAAAGACCACCAACATCAAAAAGTTACTATGCCAAGAGGAGATAAGAATTAGAATGGAAAGAGGAATACTGAGACACAGATCATAGGGAAGAACGCTAGAAATATCAACAAGAAGAAAGCAAATTTGGAGAAATTACAGGAAGTTCCAGAGAAGACTTCGCAGAAGGAAGGTCTCCAGAATTTGAACTCTTTCGGAGTATCAGAGCATCTCAGATTGGCATTTCGCCATGGCAGAGTGATATGACTGTTGGAGGCATTATAACCATTAGATTGATGTTCTCGAATGGTTAGAATAAGAATTATGATCAAAAAGCTCGCCATCAGATCATTGGGACCGCGTCGAAATGGACATAAATGCATTGATGAAGGCTTCTTGTCCGTTAGAGGGATCTGTTACATTTTTTTCTACTTATTTCGTCGAATTTTGCATCGAGAACAATTTTGTGAATTGTATCTGAGCCAACAAGAGAACTCACTGTTATTGTGTTGTGCTTACCGAGACTTCGCTACATGTTCTATTGCATTGAGAATTTGTTCATCGACCTGAGTTATCTGATATCGAGTGCGCATGTTGGACGAACATCACCTTCTAATTGAACTTATGGATGAGAAGGTGATGTCCGTTGGAATTCAAGATTCATCGATGAGAGGAGTGCAAGCCTCCCCATCGACTAGTCACGGATCCAGGCCATCTCTAGCTGCGACCGAGAAAAGAACCAAGCTTTGAGATGACTTGGAAAACACAAAGTTAATCCCATCCATCCTGCCTGATTACATCCCACCTCTGGCCAGCACGGTGAATCATGACAGTGTCCCCAAGGACTTCGAATACACCTTGGTTACTTCGTACCTCCTGAAGGGGATACACATAGGAAAGCCTCAGATGGATAAGATCATGACACTAAATATCAACGAATTTAACCTAGGGGATCACAAGAACTTCAACATGCTCGCTCCTCACATGTATTTGACTAGGATGAAGGGGAAGAAGTCGAGGATAATCCCCCAACCATGGACTATGGCCCTCACGCAGTCCATTGTTCTGAACGTGATGAAAATAACCCATTTTGGAAGGAACTAGGAGGTTAATGCGTGCGTTAAGATCCTATTGTCGAGCTTTCATGGTAGTTATTTGTGGCTATATAGATGCATCACCGTCGATCCAGTGTTGATCCATCATATCATCGGATTGAGCATGCAGGGACCAGACCCGCAAGAATTTTACCCAAGAAAGGTTGTAGACCATGCCCTGGCGTAGAATATTAAAGATACATAGGGCAATGTGGAGAAGGGGAAGCGAGGCTACAAGGTAGCCTCCATCCAGAATGGCGCAGTGCACCTTGCTTTCCAGTTGATTGTTGGTAAGATAGTCTGGAAGAACAGACCCACACAGGTCACAGGGGTTGTTGTTGACCTCGTAGGAAAATGCGTGGAGGGACTACAAATGAACTAGGTAAAGTACTTAGTGAACCAGTTAGACCAAGACTGTCACAAAGCTCAGGATCAGGGCTATGAGTTCCATTTTAGTTGGATTTTGATCCTCATCACGTTCATATCTTGGGAGATGTCGGAAGGTGCGACCTTCCCTGAACTAGAGCCATCTGAACCATTAGTCACCAAGTTCACTTTGCTCTGGTATTCGAGCGATATGGGAAAAAAATGGCAGTCAAACATGGTGTTCCAGATCTACTAACTATAGTTAAAGAGGGCTATTGAAGCTATCCCTCGTATAACATCAAACACCCTGCCCAGGTTCAGACCATTTGTGAAGTTCCATGCAGACATACATTTTATCTACATCACTGTGTGTGGAGATGAACACAAAGAAGTAATATAGAGTTATTACAAACTCACAAAGGAGGACCTATAAGAAATAACTAAGGAATGACCTGCAGAGCTCCTTATCCCGGTTGACCAAGAAGAATTGTCTGATCTTGAACTAATCGAAAGCCCGATGGTCACTCGTGAAGGGAATGATACACTTGGAACTAGCAAAAGGAAGAAGATAGAAGAGGTCCAACAGTTGAGCAGTGCATTAGAAGAAAATGCTTCAGAATCACCTGGAAGAGGAGGTGATGATGAAGTAGATAAATAAGAAAACAATGGAAAATAAGATCAACAAAAGCAAGGCAAAGTAACACTGCCACATAGTCCCCCTGATGACGTAGAGCCATCTAACAAAAGAATGGTTTCTCCCATGAAACCCACATCGCGAAAAAAGTCAAAATCTAGTAAGACCAAGCTGCAGACTGTGATCACGCTCAATGATTTTGACTTCATCATCGCAGTTGTATCAGACACCTCAGAAGATCTTTTGCAGATAAATGAATCTAAGCAAGATACCATGTATGAAAAAATTGAAGCAAAACTACAAGGGGTACAACATGCCCTTCACTCCATCCACGCAGTGTCCACTGTGCCCCCACCCTCAAAAGAAACAGAGTTGGAAGATGAGTCTACCCAACTCTGCAGACTAGTCGATGTGACCGAAGCTCACCTTTCTCGCACACAGGAAGAAACAGAATAGGTCACAGTGGCCCTGAAGCAAGCACAAGAGGAAATTATAGAGAAACATTGAGTTGCACAGTAGGAGAAGGACAACCTCTAGGAAAAGTTTGAAAAGGAGAAAGCGCAGATCCAACATGAGAAAGAACAACTGCTCGTGGAGCAGGTTGGAGTAAAAGAAGCAGTCAACAGATAAATTCTCTCTATGATGGGCTTAGAGAAAAAGGAGGAAGACCCAGTAGAGCATCAAGTAGCACAACTTGTTGAAGCCATCCAGCAGCTTCAACAGAGAATAGCATATCTAGAGCTACAAACAGTACCAAGTACTACGCCAGACGTGTGAGACCAAAGAGAAGCCACTTCCGGAAGTGCAGTTGAGAGGATAAGAGAATTAGCTTTGGAATGTCAACAACTTAGCAGTAGAAGTATGCATACTTAAGAGCGATTTACTGAGGACCCTAAACTAAAGACACTGGAGTCACAGCTCCAGGAGGCAAAGAAGAAAGAGACAACAATACAGGTGCAGTTGAAGCTCTTATCAGCAGTTGAGAGAATGAAAAGATCCCAAGAACAATGCACTACTCAGCAGCAGGTCCATACCATATAGAGTAAAGTCATGGAAGTGACTCAGAGGCTCCAACCAGTCCAGGATGAAGCTTGCCAATTATTTAAGGATATTGAAGGCCAAGGAGAAAAGTTGGAACAAGTAGTCACTTCAATAGAACAACGCTTAGGGGACTTGTGAATGAGGCAATTATTCAAGAGTTCTTCGAGAAAGAGGCCTTGGCGAAGCAGCTCGAGCTAGGCTCAAGGATTTTGAGGTGGAGCTACCCAGATCAGAGTGACTCGGGACAAGTCACAGGTGATTTTTGGGGGCATGTTGGCCCTTGACCAAGTTTTGGAGATCCTTGCTTAGGTTAGACCTATTTTGGGACTTTGACAGGCTATCGAAGGTGCAGCACAAGTCGAAGTGGATATCGCGGGATCTCGGCCCCCTTTTAGGTATTTTTGGGCTTTGGGCTTATGCAACAGGTATGGGGATTTTGGCCCATGGGTTTACCCATGTCTAGGCCCTTTTGTAATGTATAAATAGATATCTAGGCGATGTAGGAAGAGGCCAATGTGCTAAGTGCAAATAGTTGTGGATTCTTTGTGCATGTTATGTGTTAAGAACTTGCAAGGATAAGTGCAAGTGACTGTAAGAGACTCTGTAAAGGCTTTGTGATATAACCTAAATTGAGGAAGGAGGATCTAGTGGAGTGCACACAGATCTCCTGTCCTATGCAGAGTAGGATCTTGTGGCTTTGTGCATGTAGATGATTGGTAAAAGAAAATAAATAGAAGAAGAGTTGGTGGACGTAGCCCCAGGCTGGGAGTGAACCACGTATATCCTTTGTTGTGGTTGCTTTGTGCATTATGGTTGTTTTATGGTTCATATGATTAATGCTTGGTGAAATGATGTATGCTTAGATGAATCTGATATCTTAGTGCTTGGTGATGTAAATAAGTACCAGATCTGATCTATTTTGATGTGCTTAGTACTTGAATGTGTTGTATCTTGTTGAATACTGCATTACGTTGTAATTAGGGTTTATCTGCACTGTAGACAAAGGCTAAGTACTAATGAATGACAACTGCTAAGTGCTCTGTTAAGGTGTTGTAATCACAGATCTTTTTCCCAACTAGGTTGCAGACATCTGATTCCTGCAACCACCCCTACCTCTACCTCAAGTGAGACTTCATCTGCTTCGCAGGTGTTGCCGAAAGGGTCAGTAGTTAGGGTTTTTTTGGTGCGTTGTTGAAGCGTTGAAACCTAGGTCTACCCCTGTGCCAACACTCGCCCTTTAGATTTTAATGTCTGTGCAAATTGTGGCGCTAAAATGATTTGAGGCCACTGATCTAAATGAGATATGCAATCTAGGTGTGCCTGCTATATTAGCACCCCTACCAAATTTTTATCCGCTTGCCAACTGCGGAATCCTTCCAACTGCGTTTAGGGATGGCACTAAATTGAAATGCACAGGGGTCTTTGTTGCTTCTAACTGCACTCACCTGTTTTCCTGCACCTATGGCTGTCAATTGTGTCCTTGGAAAACTTTATGTAATAACATTTGGCTCCACGGGGGATGGCATGCTCTATGCGATCTACCAATATGACACAGTTCCAGTGCCTTAGCCTTTGGGTTGTGGATTCAATCTCAAATACATCCTGTTAAGGACCACATGCTGACATGAGAACTATTCTACTTACAAAAAGAAAACAAACACATGTTCTCCAAAAGGAGATTATTTATGTACAATCCTAGACTAATTGATTTTTACAAAGCGTTAGGTGAAAACAAACTTCCACCAGAGCCATTCAAGTAACTTCCTAAATGAAAAATTATTTACTCTGTCACTGATCAGCAAGGGAAAATGAAAATGTACAGCAAATTAGTTACATGCTTCATATTTCCTCCTAATGATGAAGGTAAGATAAATCTTGGAGGATTCAATACATTAAGGAAATGAAACTCCATGTATTCCCCTACAGGTTCATAAAATAGGTGATAAAACCTATTAGGTTGGTAACATAAAACCTGCTCGTATTTATAGCTAATCACATATGGTTGAATGTCTATGGAAAGCACAGGTGAGTGAAAGGTTGATGCAGGTTGCTAATCCACTTTTATTTTTTCTTCTCTGATAACATTTGTTAGCTGATGGCAAGAAATCTCCTCATATATATCAATGGATGGTTGTTTCTCCTTAACATGCTTCTCTTGGTAGGATCTTTCATTTTCATCAGAAGGTTGTCTGCTAATGATTTCTGCTTCTAAGACAAAAAACACCTCAACATCTTCATCATTGTCTCCATAATGATCAAATATAGAAGGAGCCTCAAATGACATACCAAGAGGTATCTTCTACCCAACAAGAGAAAATTGTTCTTCATTACTAAACACAGGTTTCCTTTCAAGATTTAATCTAGGAAGTGATATCTCATCATCATATGAGTGAAAATAGGTTTCTCATATCTAGGATTTTTAGAGACAGGTCTACAAAGAATATCAGCTTCCAGAACAGACTCAATTTTTGCACTTTCTTACAAACACAATAAACACAGTTTTCATCAGATGCAGATGAACAAGGAAGAGAAAAAATTGATTCCTCATCCAAGGAATCTTATTCATTCTCACATCCTTCATAAGAATCAATTATATCCTGAACAAAGTCTTTATACTCCTCACAACAGCCATGAAAAATTAACTCAGAGGAATAAAACTTTTGACAATGAGTATTGAAAGCCGCATGAAACTCTTTGAGTGAAGAAATGCTAGAAATCTCAAGAGAGTGATACCAAATACGAGCATCTCCTAGAAGAGAGTACATAAAAAAATTCATATGTATGTCTTCATGTTGGATGTCAAGCTATTATATCAAAGCATGAAATCCAAGAACATGTTCAAGAGGTTTGTCATTCTTACCTTCATAAAATCTTTGCACCAGATCTTGCCATTCATCGATATGAGGCACAAGATGTGGATCTATGGATGAGAAGTTGAGTGGGGAAAACCTCCTGGCTAGGATAGCCTCCATAGCCATTTTATTTGTCTCCTTCCAGTGGAGTCACCAAAAGATTCTGAATAATGGAGTCGCCATGGTGAAAGATAAGAAGTTAGAATAATGTGTCTAGCTCCAGGTCACCATCTAAAACTGGATCTATTTATTGTCTTTCTCCCAGGGAAGATATATTCACTTCCATCCCTAAAAATGGCGCCATTAATGTTAGCACTAAGAATCACCCTTTGACTGCAAGAGGATACGCCCAGTACCCATAAAAAAAAGTAAAATGGATTAAAATGGTTTGAGTAGGTGGATCAGGACAAGACTGCAAAGAAAAGAAAAGATAACAGAGGTCATTGCAGATCATTTGGGACCGTTGGGATATGGAATCATAAGTATCGTGAATAATGAAGACAATTAAACTGCCTGTCAGAAAAAATGATTTGTGTGGTGATGAGGAGAAGGATGATAAAATGTGTCTAAATGATAAACCATGAAATATGGTAAAGATGACAACAGATCCTCCATTGCCTCGGGAATCCATAAATCAGAGAGATTACATCTAGACAAGAAGAAAAATAGAAAATGTTTGGGCAATGAACCATGAAATATGGGCAAGATGACAACAGATCCTCCACCTCCTTGGGAATCCATAAATCAGAGAGATTACATCCAGACAAGAAGAAAAACAGAAAATGTTTGAGTGATGAACCATGAAATATGGGAAACATGACAATAGATCCTCCACCGCCTCAGGAATCCATAAATAAGAGAGATTACATCTAGACAAGAAAAATAGAACAATATGTAAACGAAGAAGACAGTATGATAAAAAAAACTCAAAGGAATATTCAATAACATGATATTTACAATTCAATCCCTCAGGCTTACAAACTGAAAAATGCAGAGCCATGCTCTTAAAACTCTCTCGGCTCTCCAGCCTCTTAATCGCCCCCCCTTTTTTTACAAAATCCTAAATTGATCTATTTATAATCAGATCAGTCCACAACTGCTAGGAGTGTAATCTGGCCATTCCATTCAAAAATTTCACCTACACATCCTTCCGTCAGACTGTGTGTGTTTCCTCATGTCAGACACAAGCTCAGATCAGTATGGGTCTGCAAGAAGAAATCGTCCATTGTGGTGCCTCTAGCTGACAGATCAGTCTCCTCGACCATAGCTTCCATGCCTTCTATTTATGGACTGATTTGAGGTTTCAGCTACCAGTCCACTTTCATTAACTGAATCCTCCTCTTGATCGGAGCGCAGCTATATGATTAAGGGGTGACCATGTGGCACTCATGGATTGGGCATTGAATAAGAAGGTGGTCTCGAGGCCTCAAAATTCAACCCATTTTCATTGGTTGAACCCTCCTCAGGATTGGGATGGGATTTTTCTATTAAGGGGCGGCCACATGCTATTGTTTGATACAACCCTATAAGAGCACGTGATTTCGGGGCCGTCGAAAGTGGTTTGGTCCCACACCACTTTCGGGCCCGAAATGCACTCCTTTATGCCACGTAGCCTCCCCAAAATATTGTGGTTTGGATTTCGGCCCGACCTTCATATTTTAACACTTTCAAAACTTATGGCGCCAAAATGATTTGAGGCCGTTGATATGAATAGGATATGTGATTTAGGCATGCTTGCTATCTTAGCGCCCCTGCCAAATTTTTATCCGGCTGCCAAATGAGGAATCCTTCCAACTGCATTTAGGGATGGCGCTAAATCGAAATGCATAGGGGATCTCTATGGCTTCTAACTACACTTGCCTTCTTGCCTGCACCTATGGTTGTCAACTATGGCCCTCGACAACTTTGTGTGATAACAATGTGAATTCATATTTAATTTATTATTCTTAGTGTATTTTATATGGTTTTATTAACGATAAACTAATTCATGATATTGTGGGAGATAGGGTTTCCATACATTGGATCAGGATCAAATGGCTTGAGATTCCAACACTCATTCTGGCACTCGTTCCCATATTTTTTCACAAGAGAGCCAGCTCGAAATTACATATCAAGTGAATATGGCCCTTCATCCAGTGGACCGAATTTATATCAGACAGATTTGTACCTCCATCCGACCCTTATTACAGAACTCAGAGCGCAACATATTTGGCAATTAGCATACTTGCGGGCGTTTTCGAGAAAAACTAGAACATGGTTTTTTTACCCATTATCGCCCTCTTGCTATAGCTCCTATTGTATTTTGATTTAGACAGTTAAATCCAGCTCCTATATTTGAGCTACAATTTTAAGACTCATTTCCTATTAATAGAACAATTAAATGATTTTCTGGTTTTGAGAGAGAATCGACCCTTTCAGTGGTCGACCTATCAGACTCTATATATACTTGAGCTCGCTAGCATGATAAGATAGACCAGATAAATAGTTTAAGAACTATTTGTAAAACTTGGCTCAACTATTCATTTTAATGAAAAATTATAAATTAAGGTGAGTTTGTGATCAATTCGTGTGATGGATTACCACAACTGCTCGGGGAGCCCACTAGTACTCTGTGCCTCATTTCTTTGTTTATTTAGATTTCTAACCTCTCTTTTGCAAGATTTGTTCTAATTTCTCTTTACAATCATTCTCTTATAATTTCTCTGTATAATCCATTTCCTTATAACTTTTCTAATTTCCCTTTACTGTTCTAATCTCTTTTTGCAATCATTTTCTTATAATCTCCTTTGTATATTTTCAGTTGTAGTAATCACTCTTTTTTAATTGTAACTTCATTGTATGTATTCACTTGACTTATCCACACCATTCTGTAAATATAAATCTTCTTTGTAATTGGAGCACTAGGAATTGAGCATGTTTATTAAGAAGTTGTTCATGACCAATTAAAGTATATTAAATTAACCCATGTTGTACTGTGTAATCACTATACCTCTATGAATATATTTCTAGTTCAATTATGACAACATAATTTATGATTTTAAATCCTTCTTTTCATCAGTCTAACTGGTTACAAGAACATGTATTCAATATTCCTTCAATGGCAAAGTTTTCAGTAGATTGTTTTGTTTCTACTTTACATTTTTCTGTAGAAATCAATGTTCTAATGTGAATTGAGTAAATGAATCACAAAGTTAGATTTCCAAGTAAAAAGAGTAACTAGAATAGTAATATTTCATGCCTAGGTTCATCTTTTGCATAATAAATTCTTGCACTAGTTTGTTATTCCAATACCGGTTTTCAATTTTTCCCTTATACTGATTTCTCCATCTTAGTTTTCTCGCATTTTAAACTTTCCAATAGCTTTAAATCGCCAACGGATATATTAATGACCTAATTCATGAGATATGGTCACTCTAATTTGGGTTTCTTCCCTAGGTGACGAATTGTTCTAGTTTGTTTAATCTCTTTATTATTTGAGTGTGTTGTCGGCATTATATTAGACTCCTAAATTAGATATCTAGACCTACACATACAATGCTAGCACCTCAAAACTTACGAGCCCTGGGTTGACAAATTAATGTCGAAATAGATAGCATATATTTCACTCGATAGAGCCCTTCCCTCTCCGGGGAAGATGGTGACAGGCCTTCCAGAGATACATATTGAGCATGATGGCGTTTGCAGAGGTTGTGCTCTTGGAAAGAATGTCAAGGGTTCCTTTTAGAGCAGTGACAATAGATCTAAGGGGATGTTGGACTTGATACATATAGATGTTTGTGGACCCATGATTTTTTCTTCCTTGAACAGATAATTGTACTATGTGCTCTTCATCGATGATCACTCTTGGAAGACGTGGATTTACTTCTTGAATACCAAGGATGGAGTCCTTGCAATATTTCAAGATTTTAAAGATCAGGTTGAGAACCTGACCAGGAAGAGGATCAAAGTGCTAAGATCATATAATGGAGGAGAGTACACCTCCATAGATTTCAACGATTTCTATATTGAGGCAGATTGAGGTTCATAGAGATGTCACCTTTGAGGAAGATATAGACTTCCAAAGATCCAGAGAATCTCAAATGGATATTGACAGTGAGAAGAAGGAAGAGACGGTACCTTCTCCCCCTTCAGCAGTTTAGAGGGAGACAGTTACAGATCCAGTTGATCTAGTTGATGTTCCCAGAGACATTTCAGTAGGCCAAAAGAGGCATGCATGGGCTCGACAGACTCTACAGGAGAAAGAGGGGCATGCATATCCTCATGGTACATTCTGAGAGAGAAATATACCACAGATATTTTGGTAAATCATGTGTTGAGACATTTACGAGGCACAGTTGGTTATGGCTTGAGATATGCCTCCAGTGTAGACACGATATTGTAGGGATATGCCGATGTAGATTGGGTAGGAAACATAGTGGACCGGAAGAGAACCTCCGGTTATTTTTTAATTTGGGGTCTACCATGGTTTCTTGGTGCAATAGGAAACATACTTATGTGACTTTGAGTACCGCGGAAGCATAGTACATTGCATTATGTGTGGAATTCTACGAATCAGTGTGGCTTCACAAGATCCTTGCAGAATTATTTGGTCATGAGATGGATTCCACCATTATCCATTTCCATAACTAGAGTTATGTGAAGCTCTCCGAGAATCATGTGTTTCACGATAAATTGAAACACATTGAGATCAAATACCATTACATCAGAGATATGGTGTAGAGTAAAGCAGTACATGTGCAGTACCTTTCTACACATGAGAAGGTTGCATATGTCTTCACCAAACCACTTTATAGGGCGAAGCTCGAGTGCTTTCGTGAGAGACTTGGCCTAGTGGATAATGCCTCCCTAGCTGAGAGGGAGTGTTTTTTATTGCAGCTTCATGAGACATTCTCCAAGTCGTTCTCCTTTGAACTGAGTTGAGACGATCTGTGAGAGAGACCATGTGATGGGTGTTTCATACTCCTCTAGACAGAGTTGAGATTCTGTGTGGTCTCTTGTCGTGCTCCTCTGGACTGATTTGAGATGACTTGAGATGGTGTCTTATCAGAATCCTATGGACTTAGTTGAGTCAACTTGAGATGTCTCTCCATATGGTAATCATATGGACTTAGTTGAGTTGATCTGTTGATAGTTACATCCCGGTGGCTGAAAACAAGTGGACGTGTCCCTAACAGATGAGCACTAGAGGATGTGAGATATCCTTGTTATATTGTCTAAGAGTAAGATTTATTGTGTAACCCTAATTGTGTAAAGGGTACAAGTCGGCCCCATCATGTAAGGATAGTTAATATTTTTGTAAATATTTAATTATATCATTGAGTTATAGAAGTCGTCCCTATTGTGCCAATAGACACACCTATTGTTGTGTTAGGTCTTGTATAAATAAGTGAGTAGATCCCCATTGTGTATCACTCTCTCACACTTCATTCTAACATTCTCTTAAGCTACTTGTACAACTAAAGTGTGCACTTCTCTTAGGTGTAAGTTTCTAGGTCATAGAAGCACCCTCTTGTGTGCTCTAGGGTTTATGGTGTGCGGTATCTTCTCTTGACTCTATAGCAAAGGATTGTTGGGATTTTCCCTTGATTGAGAAGGGTATTCCCAAGATAACTTCTTGTGTTGTTGTGCATGGTTATTCTTCTTGTGATCTTGGTTATTGCAACTATTGTATATTTTATTGTTGCATTGTTTATGGTTCAAGTTCATGCTAAAATGAAATAAACTACATGTTCTTGAGATAAGCATTAAAATTCAACAGTATGCATTGGATATCCAAGCATGGTGATTCCCCCACACACCCTTATGAAACTCAATGATTATGCCTTCAGTTTCTTCTTCAGTGGGGAAATTTAGTAGGATTCCCCTTGGTTCCTTCAAAAATGAGTTTCCCCCCAAAATGAAATACTTTACAACCTTAATCTTGATAGATCTAGCTCTAGCTTTATCCCATGTTGGTGAGAAACCGAAAGTTTGCAAGTAAAAATTGATGTCTTTATACCAAACAGACTGAGAAAAATTGGCATCTACCTCTGAGGATGGTTCTTGTGTTTCATCCACTTCAAAATTTACAATGTGTTATCACTGAAATTTCATCCGCAAATGGTTATAGGAATTCAGCATCTTCAAACAGCTATGAGTTCACCCATGGACCAAAATTACCAAAAAATCATTTCCAAAAGGTCCAAAACTATACAACCAATTATAAAATCAAGATGTGTTATGACTATATAGGGCACGCGTGCACATGCGCCATCAAGAAACACAGGACAAACACACATGTGCATGATGTGCGATTGTGGACGCTAAAAGACGCACACAACTGAAAACGATGCATTTATGATGTTCGTCAGCCTCCCACCCACTTCTAGTTCAGATTCCAAGTCGATTTGACATCCAAATATCAGTTGGATCCAGCTAGGTGGTTGATCAAATACCTAAAGGTGCCCTAAACAACCCCTTTTCACACTAAAATCTGGTTGCACAATACCTCAAAGTGGTGCTATAAAACAAGGCCATGGGTGCACTACATTTTCAAGGAATTCATTTGCAAGGCTATGTTGCTGCTATTCTCTTGGGAAAACTTCTTTTCCAATAAAAGAGCATACTAGCACCATTTCATTTGGGCAATCCACATCACCTTTTGAGTGGATTAGCTTGGGATTCTTTCACCATTTCTTTCAAGTTTTCAAGTTGTAAGAAGAGCTCAATCTTGGGGATCCAAGAGCCCTCCCTTGGAGGAAGAAGGGACCCAAAG
>JZKD02S2279979.1:0-34982 GCA_000966675.3 Picea glauca
GAATATAAAACATCTTCTCTCAAAGACAAGGGGCAATATTTTTCCCACAATGGATATATATGTCTTTGACTCCTCCTCTTCAAGACAAAGTACTCCTAGATTTAGATTTGACACTTTTAACCTGAAATTAAAAGTATACTAGAGGTGTGCCTAGAACATTGGCACACATAATATATTATACAAGCATAAAACTACAACATCAAACAAATAATTTTACCTTACTCCATAAGCTTGGATCAACTTGCTCACAAGTTCTTCCATTCCAAAATTTCTGAAGCACAAAATGGAAAGAGAAAGCCTTTATATAGGTTTTATCTCAACTCTTTTGTACAACAAAATGTTATTTTCCTTTAGAAAATATTAAAATATTTACATCAACAACTTAAGTGGGTGAATTAGATCAAAATTTCCATAGAAAACAATTATATACAATGTTCTATATTAGTAGAGTCTCACATGTCACGTTCCTCCATCATCTAGCTCAGGAAAAGGTAAAATTTGAGTGTCATTTGTCCACCTCATGTGCAAGGCACTCTCCAAGAGATAATTACCTCAATAAAATAATGGAAATTACTAGCTCAATGAGGTAGGGTGCTCTCCTAGATGTGTGCATGGATTCCAAGTGTACAAGCTTCATAACCACCTTCAAATAATAATATTATTTCCTAGTCAAAGGAATAGGGTGAATCTCCAAGTAGATGAGTAGTTTTCCATGTGTAAAGCTAAAAAAGGAGGGTACTCTTCTAGATATGCCACGTGTCTCCATTAGTTAGCTCCTTCTAGAAGTCTTTATCCATGAATAGTATAAAATAGTTCCCTTTATCTTGTGCACCCTAGGAAGGAGTGCCTTTGTCCACTTAATAACCTCCATCTCATTAAAATATTTTACATTCATGTACCCTTAAAGAGAAAGAAGTGTGCCCTTGAATATTGTGCACTTGTGTCCACCTTAACCAAGTCAACCCCAAATATATCACCCTAGAAAGTGTGACCTGGACACTTGTTCAAATGGGTCTTCATCAAATCCATTAGATCCCCTCAAAATGAGTGAAAATGGACACCCTTTGACCAAATCAAACTATCACTAGTCACTTCACATATGTGCAAGGTGTGAACAAGGTTATGCAAGGAGTATGTCCTCATAGTGGAGAACACCACCTAGGGATGTGTGCATGAGTGGATAAGGTATATGATGAGGTGGATGGCCAATATGGAGGGTCAAAACCCTAGGGCACATGGGTACTTAGTCTTCACTAGTCAACTCAAGGCTCAAGTAACTCCTCAAACCTCGTTCCAAAGGATAAAGATGAAGCATGCATAACTTAGGATGTGTGAACAAGGCTAGACTAAGTGTCAATTTTCACATGCAACTCTAATTAACTAATTTCATATCTAAAAATTGCTTCCTAGTGAGCTAACATTAAACCCTATCTGTTATCACTGAACAATTTTACAATGTAATTATTGATTGAAAATATAACAACGGAAATAATTAGATTATAGATGAATCATCAACACACATGAGACACAAATTTTTTGTTCTGTAACTTTGTCAAATTCAGAAATTATGAGGGAAAAAAATATCTTTCCCATCTTTCACAATAACACCAAAACTGTGGACAACATTGTCCTCCAAAAGCAAAAAAATCAATAAAACCAAACCTCAACAAATCCCAAAAAAATCCTCTACCCACAAATCTGTTGCATCCACCTGTACGTCCTACTGGCGTCGACCATACAAAATGCTGATGTCAACCTGTACAGATTGTCCTCTGCCCAGTGTAGATTGTTCTACCTCTCCCATACGTGTGATTGTACGGATTGTATGGACTGTCCATACCATTTTTCTCACACTTGAGAGTTTTCTCTCTCACATGTGTGGTTGTACCTTCCTCACACGTGCAACTGCTTCTCCTCCTCTTCCTCACACATGTGACCTCACATGTGTGCCCTCCCTTGGCTAAAAAAGAAGCCTTCCTTGGCTGAACCAGAAACAAAAAATCATCCTTGAAACCCTAGGCCAGATTTGTCACCATTGCAAAATTTCACGTGCCGAAATTTCCAAGCTCCTAGAACAAGTGAACTCTCACTTATGCTAACTCCATAATGACACAATGAGTTTTGTCACAATCTCTCCTCTCCTTTTATAGGAGTCTTATGAGTGAGTTTAGGAACCCCTTCTAAACTCAACAATTAATTAGAATATTTTAATCCTCTTTGTGGGTGTGGCACCCCCATGCAAGCCATGATGAGCCTCATTATTGCCCATTTTAAAGGCTCATCTTTGACATATTTTTCCACCACAAAATGACTTAATGTTTGTTTTTAACCATATTTAATAGTCATTCATTGGTATTTTGTGTGTTTCTTAATGAATGTATGATTCAGGTGGATTTTTATGTATAATATACCTTTTTGCACTAATGTTTTTTGTAAAAGACATGTGTTCTCAAATAGGGGATTTTTTCTCATTGAGTGCGCTGCCATCAAAATATCAAGGGAAATTGTCTATACCTACCTCCAAGAGTGCTCCTTATGCATTTATGACCATTGATAATCAAAAACAATTTGAAAATACAGATGTTAAGAGCTGAGATCCCTCATTTACTCATCAATCTCCTTGATTTAGAAAGGGAGGTCGAACTCTCTAGTTATATATAGGCCTCGAGTCTAAGAGAGAGGATATGGAGAATTTTTGGAGAGGCATTGTATGGAGATGTTCTGCAAGAATTTTTGTTGAAGACTAAGAACTTTGATGTTCCTGATGTACTATTGATATTTATGAAATAAAATGGTTTTGTCTTCAGTCCATTAAATTTTCTTTCAAGTTCCTTGTACTTCTTGGGTAGGGCCCATCCAAGAGAGCTCAAGGATCCTTTTTACTATTTTTGTATTTTTCATGCATATTGGTTAGTGCATAGATAGTGTTTCATTCTCTATTGAAGTCAAATTTAGCTTTGCATGATCAATTTTTGTTTCTGTTAAGATTTTGGCTAACTAACCAATTGCAGCAACATTATTTAGAAATGTTCAATAACCTTTTGGAGAACTCCTAGGTGCCTCCCAAGTCTAAGAACCATAGATTCATTTCATTCATTTATAATCTATCTTTTTCAATGCTTTTAAAGACTTGCACTACCTTTTTAGACTTCATTTTGCTTCATGTAAGAGTATCTTGTAGAAACTGTGCAAATCCTGTAGAAATTCACAGTTCCTGTAAAAATATCCTGTAGGATTGTTTTAGATTTATATTTTGACTTAGCTTAATATTATTTTCATAAAAGCATCAATAAACAATACAAGTAAATTTAGATTGATAATGGTTAAGGGGTTATATTTCTTTATTCATGCATCAGTGTAGCTTTATTTCCATTACAGTTTTCCTGTCATAATTTAGCGCTTTACTTCTATCACAGTTCTCTATCCTAATATCATATTGGATTCATATTTTTTCTTCAGTTTAACGTTCCTGAGTAAATACTCTTTAATGCAGTAGAATAAGTTCTTTCCATGCACTTTGGATTGGTTGTACTTTCATATTGGTGTGTTTCCTTCAAGAAATTAATTCAAAGTTGTTTTCTATCACTTGATTTCCTGCACATTTTCATCCTTTGATCATTTTCAAACCTTTTATACCTACAATTGTTGATCTAGGTAGCTATTGGTGGCTACCCACCTGTTTCAAATTCCAACTGTCTCATCTTGACAGTTTTCAGTTCAACACGTTTCTCTGTAATGGGGACATTTCTTTGTGATTGTGGGTTCTGCACTTACAGGGTTGTTATAAATCCCTACATAGCATCCAGGTGGATATTGGTGACCACCCACCTATTCCAACTATCTTATTTTGGAATTTTTCATGTCAGTACATCGTTATGTACTTCCAGGTCCGTTATGGGGCTCTAAACAACATTTTTTGGGATTACCACAGTCAAATTGTTGACAAAGTTAGAGTTTGATGGAATAATATTTATTTTTTGAAAATACCTTTCCAACATGCTATCACACGCCTAAAACGAATATCGTATGAAAAAACTACGACCCCGGGAAGTTAATGTACCAACTTACCCCAACGGGGCCCACATGACTTTTGGTGCTTCATCTCCTAGGGTTAGGTTTTTGGATGTCTAGCGTTTTTGAATTCATTTTTATCATAAAAAGGACTTCAGAGCCTCATTGTAATCATCTTCTGGCGAATGAGCGTAGCTGTCACATCTCTTCTCAAAGATAAAGTTGTCACCATTTTAGCGAATCTTGCACTCTGTATTTTTACAGTCTCTGTACATTTCTTTCATTAATAGAAATCATGTATTGTTGTATTTCTCTGTTTCTGGAAATTTTTGTGAGTATTTCATTGTAATATCTCTACTTTCATTTCGTTCTGAAAATAATCTGGATCAATTGCATACTGCACATGAAATGCATAGAACATATTAAGTTTGTACGAACCCTGGGTTGACAAGTAAAGTAGGAGACCAAGGGTACAATAAATCAATGTTGCTATTCCTGAGACCCATCACGACCCTCTTCTAATTTTATTTTTTTACCTTTTTAAGCGGACAAATTGGTTTAGATGGCCTCATATAAATAGAGGACCATCTCAGTTTCATTTTTCATCATTTCCTTACTCACCATTTGTGAGAACAAGTCTGAAATTTTTTCCATACTTGGCTATCTCTCTCTTCTACACTTATGCAACTTTCTTGGAGGATCAATTTCTGGATTCTTTTGCTGATTTTTGGATGGAATTTCTGCAATCAGGGTTTTATCTCATGCTATCTTGGTGAAGTAAGTGAAATTTATGCAATTTTATCTTTGTGCTATCAATGCTTCATGGTAATTTCTCCTTTTTATGCTAGACATCTTACTTGGTGAAACCCTAACAGATGAGCATAAGTGTTTCTTCCTCTCACAAGGTTTTTCTTGTTCAAAATTGGTGAAATTCCTTGCTAGGGTTAACATCCTAAAGCCCTAAATTCCTATCACTTTAGAATTTTATCCCTAGACACTTGATTTCTTGACTTAGTTACAATATTAAGAAGGGATAAAAGGTTGCTAGAGCCCAAAAGTGTTTGCACTCTAGCAATTCTTCTCTTTAAGGCTTAAACCCTAAGGCCATAATGTGCTAGGGCCTTAGAGTTTAAGCCCTACCTCTTAATCTTCTATATCTCAATATTCAAGTATTATTGTGTATTGTTGTTATAAAGACTCCATATCCCTCAAAGACACACATATTACATCTTTCCATTGGTGAAATTGATCAACAAACACTATCTTTCTATTCTCTCAGCTTTCTACTAATTTTGCTAACACTAACACTCACTAAATCTCTAGTAAAATTGTTGTTGTTGCAAAAGTTTTCTACAACCATCTTAATACACCTTTATTTGTTGCATACTCTCTTGCAAAGGTGGTTTAACTTACTCATAATTTCTCCTAAGAAATTGGGTAATGTTATATGTGATGCATGCTTAATTTTCTTGGTCAATTGTTGAAATTCTAAGCTCTTTTTATTGTTGTTGTTACAAATTTATATTTTGTCATAAGACTGGTGTACTGCTACAAATTTGTACCAACCATAAAAAAAATCCGTTGTCTAGTATCTCATGAGGTATTAATTGCATGTTTGTACTTGGAAATTATCGCATATATGATATAAGTTGTTCTTGTTCTGGGTAGGTACACAAACATTTTCTTACCTCTTAGTTTCCCTTGACCTAGTCCTTTCTTTAGGTGATCAAGAGAGGGGGTAGTAGGCTTGGATACTTTACTTGCTACTTTTATTCCTTGAGGTCATCGGGGAAGCCTCCCTTGTGGTGGACCTCCTCCATGAATAAAATGTGGGAAGTTATTACTAAGGTGACAATGGTAGGATCTTTTGTAGTTACGTAATATCTGGGGATCTTGTGTTGGGATTTTCACAACTAGAAATCCTGCGAGAACATTTTGGCATCATCCTGGGGAGGATTGATTCATTCTCCTCAACGACATATCTTTGGTAAAATTTCCCCAAAGCCTTTATCTCTCAAGTTTACCTGACGAATCCACTGAGGGTAGTTCCCTCACCTTCTTTTGATGATCCTAGAGGGGTCATCTAGCGACTTCACTAACATATTCCAAGGTGTCATCCTACTCTCAACATCATGATATTGTGCATTCTCAAGTGATGGAACTATGGCAACCTCAGATTATCATGAAATATATCCTTCTATTGATTTTTACAACATTCCAGGATACCCAAATGAGTTTGATGTTGATACAAGATGGTTCGAAGACTATCCAAAGTTTGAGGGTTATGTTGTCATTCACATTGTATAGTTCTTTAAGTACCTATTGAAAGTAAAACCACATCACTAGGACATCTGAATAAAACTATTTATATCTTTCTTTCCCTTGGAAGTACAAGATTGGGTCAAAGATTGTTGCAAACCAAAGGGAATATATTCACTCATAGATATCATTAGCATATTTATTGAGTATTGTCACCCATATTATCATACATATGAAGATGCCCTTCAAAATATCACAATAGTCCTTTAGGACGAAGGGCTCACCACTAAGATTGTATAATATCTCAGGAAAGTGCATTGTGTTCAAGACCAAGTTGAAGAGGAGATTCATGAAGAGTTTACCAATCTCTTGAAGAGGAACATGAATTACCTCATGATTCTATTGAAGGTAACAAAGACTTGACTGAAGAATATTTTGATGTCAAAGAAGAGGCTCCTCATGAAGACAAAGTGTTTGTGTTTACTCCTCTATTTGATGAAGTAATCCAAGCTTCCATCCCTCCTTTCCAGGTCTTTGATATTGATCCATTTCATGATTTGGAAAGTGAAGAAGTGTTAGAGGAGCCCTTGGATGCACTAGACCCTTCATGTTATGATAAGGGTGATGACATGATTGATAATATTGATGAGTTTATACATGTTGGGAGACATAAATGGGATGTGATTGATCATGATGGAGATCTCATTTACGATATCGAAGGTCATTTTCAATTGTTTCCTTTACAAAAACCATATGTGATCGCTATTGATTTTGATGTTTGGCAGCGAGATGATGACATGATTACATATTTGTTCCAACCACCCAAGGATGACTTAATGCAATATTCTCATAATGATTTCTGATCATATTCTGTGGGGTTTAATACATATCCTTTTGAGCACTTGGATTTATTCTAAGAATAGGATTTTCAACCGCCTGTATGCTTTGACCTTGATGAAGATGAGGTCATGATTTTCCCGAAGCGAGATTTTTGTGATGAGACTTTCCAACATCTTTATTTTCCTTTATATTTCTATGTCACTGAGGATGCAACTATGAAAAATGTTCCTCATCCCAAGTTGTTTCTGAGGAATTTTTTTTTCTTAGAATTCAAGGGTAGGTTGGATGCTTTAAGAAGAAATTTGACATCTCGTTCTTTCAGCCTCCCCTTGAGTAATTATCAGTCATCTTCTAGATTCTTTTTCATCTCTTCTCAGGCTTTAGGGAGTGATGAGGACCAAGGTAGTCAAACTTCAGGGTCTCTGATTTGGTCTCACGAGTCTTCATCTGATCAAAACCCTATTCATAGGTGGATTGAACATTCATGTGGAAATGTGACTTGGAATAATCCTGTCCCTCCCTCCCACCTCCATGGGTTATATTTAATGATTATGTATGATACAATGGTTTCTCTAACTCGTGTTCTTTATGTTCTTGATTTATCTTTATTCTGGTTTATGATGAAGCACAAGGGTATATTTTCTGGTACAATGCTAGGATGGTTTTATTGGTTATATGATTATACCTAGAACTTGAACTAACATAGATTAGATTAGGTAGGTTAGGCATTTGCATATTGCATCTCATTTATATATATTACATCATGCATATCATGTTAGTGTAGTTGCATTTTGCTTGGATTTGCATACATATTTCGGATTTACATATTGTCTTTCCTGATTCCTTGCATCTTGTTATGTTGCATTTATATGATTTTCATACTCATATTGATATGTTAGAATAAAAATATCAGAAGTCTTTTTTTTCAAAGTTTTTCTCTAGATTTTCATAGTTAACATTTTTTCCATATGAATAGGGGGTGAGTTACACCACCCCTCCAATTTCAACTATTTGTTTGAGTTTGTGTAGGCACAATTCATACCAGGAGATGTTGAGGTTCTCATGTGCTCTACGACAAGCACATGTCCTCATGTAGGAGTCATATGTTACCCCCCAGCCTAGGGGTAACGAAGGAGACCATGTCTCAAGGCCCACAGGTAGCAGATATGGCGTGTTGAGGGTCAAATTGACCAGCAAAGCCCACATTTGGCATATAGATCCCCTCCTTACACCACCACTCATCACCAACAATGGAGCAACATCCACCACACCAATTTGGCTCTGAGAGGACCACAAGTATTGCTTCGTGAGGTACAATTGCAGTTTCATGGTATGTGTCATTTTAATATTTGAATCATTTGAGCATGTTGCAAAGAATCCTTTTTTAATATGGAATGTTTTCTTGGAAATTATATCATTTTCCTAATTTCACCTTGGTGGTTGACATGGTACCCTAGTAAGTGGAACTCCCTTGGGAAAATGGTTGCTACTTGGGGGTTTCCTTGACCACAATAAGGGTTTGTACCCCATTTCATGGGAAGAAGGGGATAAAGGCCCAGATGTGTTGTAGATGACATCATATATAAATTCTCGCCCCAAAATCTTGAAATCCATGAAACGCTTCTTTGAATGAATAAAGGAATTTTAAATAAAAAAATGAATAAATGATGTCTCGCTTGATGGGGGAATGCATTGCAATGTTCTTTAATTTCTAGTGCATATGGAACTCAATGTGTTCTAACTTCAAGTGGAATTGCAGTGCTCTTTTTTCTTTCCATTGCACATAATACTCAATGTTCAGACTTAATAAAAAGGAAAATAAAGGGCTTGGAAAAAGGTTGCATTATTAAAAAAGGGAAACTCAAGGATGCAACACACCCTCCATAAAGGCACCCATAAATGAGACAATATGAATCCTTGATATATCAAGAACCCTATGTCAAAGTGTCCTTCCCCAATCCACCTCATACTCATCACATGGTCTAGATAGGGTCTTCTTGGGAAACATTCCTTGACTTGGGGATTGGCCTACCCAATAGGGCACCATGACACCCCTCCCATACCTAAATTTTGCAAAGTTTATAAGGTATTTGAGAATTTGTTTAATTCGAAAAGAGGGGATTTAATGCACTTGTTTGGGTGGTTCTTGTATTAAATGTGGCTTACTTGGAATGTTTAATATCACTTGTGGACCCTTGGAGGGTGTACCTATTTGTCTTTACAGAACCTTACCCTGTGAAAGCTATTCATGAAGGAACTATTCTACTTGGACCTTCATAGGGGCTTGAAATCCTACAAGATGGATGCCATGCCCCACATGTGGAAGACCATTGATGATGACCATTTCACTTTGAGAGTGAGGATGTTTCCTTTGGAGGAACCTTAGCATAATTAGAGGATGAGATTCCACCCCTCTTCCACTTGGACGTAGCCTTGGAGGCTTGGGGTGTCACCCACTAGCTCTTGATGTCATCTTGGAGGCTAGGGTTTGATGGATGATGGATTTTGCTAGCACAGGGGCAGACCCAGGGTTCAACGCTACAACAGTGTACCAACAAAACCCTAATTACCATCCCTTTCAGCAACACCTGTGAAGCAGATGAAGTCTCACCCGAGGTAGAGGCAGGGGTGGTTGCAAGACTCAGGTATCTGCAACCTTAGCTGGGACACAGATCTGTGATTATAACACTTAGCAATCACCTAGAATATATTACTCATAAATATTCAACCCTCATGATACTTCGCAGATAGCACAGAGCATTGTAGTATGTACTTAGATCTAAGATAATTCAACACTTAGCCACAACAAGATAGATTAGATTCGACAGATCAAGCATTAAGCATCTTACATACCAGATCTAACATTCATTCATATCTCGAAAGAACAAAGCATAAATAGATCTATCTAAACACATCAAAGAACTTAGCAAAGGAAGAGACAAACACATCAGGTCGAGACACAGAGCACAACACATAGATTTACCATGGTTCACCCCCACCCCGGGGCTATGTCCACAAAGTCTTCTTCTTTATTAGCTTTAGTTGCTTAGGTTACAACATAGAGCCATCCAAATCCCTCTTCCCATAGGACAGAAGATTTGTGAAGCTCACTATATCCTTCTTCCTTGCACTACAACACAAATCCTTATACAGTATCTCACAGTGACTTGCACTCGACTCTGCAAGTCTTACACAAAATGCACAAAGCGTTGATCACACAAATTCAACCCTTGTCACTTATCCTACATCACATATATATATCATCCACTACTCCTCTATATGGCCTAGACATCTATATATACATACAAAATAGACCTAAACATGGGTAAATACATGGGCCGACATCCCAATCCCATTACATTATCCCCAAAAACCCAAAAAGGGGTCTAGCTTCCATGATTTCCACTTCGTGTTGCGCTCCCTATTTGAAAAGTTGTCGAAGTCCCAAAAATGGTCAAATATGACCAAGTGTTCCTCAAAACTTGGTCAAGGGCCAACAGGCCCCCAACACTCACCTGTGACTCGTCCTGGGTCACTCAGGCCTGGGTAAGTTTGCTTCAAAGGTCTCAAAATTGGCTCGAGTTGCTTCAACTTGTCTCTGTTCTATTGCTTCTTGCTCAACGAATTCTTGAACAATTGCTTCACTCATAGGTCCTTCCAGTTTCTGCTCGACTGTAACAACTACTTGTTCTAGTAGTGTTCCTTGACCTTCAATTTCTTCAAACCGTAGGTAGGCTACCTCCTGGCTCAGCTGGAGTTTCTGGGTGACTTCCATTACTCTCTTCTATGTGGTAAGAATGAGTTGTTGGGTAGTGCATTGTTCTTGGGATCTCTTCACCCTCTCTATGGGTGATAGGATCTTGAGCTGTGCCTATACTATATCTGCACGCTACTTTGCTTCCTGGAGTTGGGACTCCCGTTTCTTCAACTCTGGGTCTTCATATAGTTGTTTATATATCTGCGTGCTTCTGCTACTTAGTTTTTTACATTTTGCAGCAAGTGTTTTAATCCTCTTGACGACGCTTTGAGCATTCAATTCTCGCTGGTCATGCACTTCTTACGGAGTCTGTGGTATGGCCTGAAGCTCTAATTCCATGACCCTTTTTTGAAGTTGTTGAATAACTTCATCCAGCTTCGTCACTTAGCGCTCTATGGGCTCTTCAACCTTCTTCTCTAAGATGGTCACAGAGTGAAATTCTCTGTTGACTACTTCTTTAATTCCTATCTACTTTGCGAGTAAATGTTCTTTCTCTTTTTGGATCTTTGCTCTATCTTCTTCAAATTTTTCTTGGAGAGCATTCTTCTCTTGTTGCATGGCTTGGCGTTGTTCAATAATTTCCTCCTGTGCTTTCTTTAGGGCCTGGGTGGCTTGCTCTTTTTCTTCCTAAGCATGTCGAAGGCGTACTTCGACTACATCAGCAATATTGCAGAGCTGAACTGATTCATCTCCCACTTCTGTTGTTCCTTCTGGTAGAGGTGTAGTAGAGATTGCTCGGCTAGACTGGAGTGCTTGTTGTACTCCTTGGAGCGCGATCTCAATTTGGCTATACATTTTTTCCTGCTTTGCCTCCTGCTTCTCTATGATTTCCTTTGAAGCATCATTGACCACTGCAACAATGAAATCAAAGTCATCTAATGTGAGGGCAGTTTTCATCTTGGTTACAGGGGTTCTTGGTTTCTTTCTGGAGGAAGATTTAAGAGGTGAGACCTTCCTTTTCTTCGATGAGTCTTATTCGACCCTAGGTGGTGGTACTTCAACTTTCTGTTGTTCAGTTTCTGTACCTTCTTCATCATCACCTTCTTATGTGGTGTAATGGAAGCCATCCTTACAGATAGGCTGTCAACATCCTAGATTTCTTCAGTATTCTTCGTCATCTTTGCTTTCTTTGTCTTACTAGGCCCAGGTGTATCTTGCACAGTTTCGGGGTTGTCGATGTTGGACATTCCTACGGGGTTTGTTGAAACAAGAAGGTTCATTGACCATTCCTTTGTGATCTCTTCCGGGTCTTCTTTTGTCAGCTTATAATAGGACTGAAGTTGTTCCTGGTGCTCATCAGCATGTGGGGTTAGGTATATAAAGTGGTGGTTCGCCCTGAACTTTATTAGAGATCGGAATCTCTATAAAGTGTTCGGGGTTATGTGAGGTTCACTCCTTAAGGCTTCTTTCAGTTGGTTATAGTATGTGTGGAAAACAACATTCGATTGCCATTGCTTTCTCATGTCGTTCAAGTACCAGAATGTACTGAACTTTGCAGCTAGTGGCTCAAAGGAATCAAGGTCCGGGAAGGTTGCGCCTTTTGGTAGTTCCCATGCAAAAAAAGCAATCAGTATCAGGAGCCAGCTAAAATGGAACTCATGCCCCTAATCCCGGGCTTCTTTGTAGTTAATCTCCAGTTGATTCACCGAGTACTTTTCCCAGTTCATCTGTAGTCCCTCTGCGCACTTTCCTGCGAGGTCAACTACAAAGCTAGATAGTTGTGTTGGTTGACTATTGCGTACCAACTTCCCTATAATCAGTTGGAATACGAGGCACATTGCGCCACTTTCAATAGAAGCTACCTGTAGCCTCTTGCGCCTTTCTCAACATCTCCATAGGCTTCTTTTATATTCAAGGAAAGAGTGTGGTCTGTGGTATTTCCAGGATAGTACTCATGGGGATCGGGGCCCTACATGTTAAGCCCGGTGATCCTATTGATTAGCGTTAGATCAAAAGTTATGCGATGATCTAACCACAGGTATCCTCTGTGGTAACTTGATAGCAACAATTTTACAAAAGCATTTACCTCCTAGTGTCTGCTGAAGTGCGGTATTTTCATAACATTGAGCAAAGTAGACTGTGTGAGGTTCATCGTCCATTGTTGAGGGATGAACTTCAAATTCTTGCCCTTAGTTCTCGTCAAGTACTTATATGGGGTGAGCATGTTGTAAGCTTTACGGTCCCCCAAGTTGAAGTCACAAAACTTCAACATTGTAACCTTGTCTTGATCTGCGTGGTAGGTGCATACTCCTTTCGGTAGATATGCAGTGACTAGGGTGTATTCAAAGTCTCTAGGTGATCCAAATTTGGATCCAGGAGCTTGATGGGGCTCAAAAATGCATACAAATAAAAGTGCTCATAATTCGATAAGACCAACACCATTGCGTCCGTCTCGTTCTCCCGATTTCAGCCATATATCCACTTTCTCAAATGGACACTGTATGCGAGAGTTATCACACTTTGACCGCTTTCCCAAACAGGGGAAAAGTCAACATGTCTAGTCAAATGCTGACATCAGCAGTGTTGACATGGCAGTGGAAAATTGATATGTGGCAGTAAAGACAACAGGGTGGCTGGGTGATGACAAGGATCCATCCAAGTTAACAAGTGGCGACCGGTGACTGGACAGATATGGAAAAATTGGACCAATGCAGTTTGGACACGTGGCAAAGTTTTGAACAAATGTGGTGGTGCCATGTGGCCCAGGCATGGGTAGCCATGTGGCACCAGTCATCACACATATGGAAAGTTCCAAAAAAATGTTTGGAGTCAATGGGTTTTGAACCCACGACCACCACCTTGAGAAATGGGCCAACACCAACACACCCACCATGTTTCTTGTTATAAGAAACACTTTTAAATTTATTTAAATTACAATACTTTGTATGGTGGTCTAAAAATATTTTAGAGCTCATGGGAATCAAACCCATGACCTCTTGAAGTAAGGCGCTAAGCTTTGGAACAACCTCAACAACCAACGTGCCAAGGGAGAAGCTTGTAATATCAAACCGCTTTTATTATGTTTAAAGCGCAAGGGAATAGTAATGGGCACATTTGAAGGGCACGACCTCATCCATATGACTGAGTTTAGGGGGCACGCGCATATTATGGGGATTTATGACTATGAATTAGCCTTTGAATCCAAGAAGATCAACCATATGACCATAAATAGGGGCATGCGCTCATCTTGGGGGGCTTATCCCTATTATTTGGCATAAAATGGGTTTTTGACCATATAATTATGGTTTTTATTGATTTATTTGACCAATTTTGGTTATTTGGCCATATCTTGGTGGATATTGAGCCAAATTGAGTGCCACAAAAAGTGGAATGTTGGGATTTGATCCCTCTACCTCATGGATATATAAAATAAGTTATTGAGAGGTTTTACACAAGCAAGAAGCAGCAAAGAAGCTTGAAGCCAAGGTCAAGTAGTCTTGAGCAGTGCAAGTAACTGAGCTTTGGAGGCAGTTTCCAGGAGTTTTATTACTCCGATTTCAGTGTCGTCTATTGTGTCAGGTTTTTGAGACAGAGTAGAATACAGCTAGTTAGTTAGATTCCCTATATGATGTATTTTGAATGCATATTGTAAAGCATTGAAAATTTAATAGAGAAAGCCTCCCGCACTGAAGACAAAGGCCCAGAGATGTAGGCGAGATTTCCAAACTCCGTCATCAACTTCTTGTGTACAATTGGTTGATGGTTTTCATTCTTGTTTTATCTATTATTGCTCTTAATTATTCAAGTCTTTGTTGTATTTATATTCACATGCACCGTCAGAAAAAGGTCTTGATTAAATTGAGGTTATAGTGTGTAATAACTAAGCTTCGATTTTCGAATCACTAGGGACACTGTCCCTATTAATCTCACTTCTCAGAGGAGGTATGTAAGCTGGTAGGATGGATGGCACTAACTTTGCGTTGGCTATGTCTTCGTTATTCTTAGTTCTTTTTTCTACATCGGCTCGAGATGTTCCTGCTCAAGCAGTCGACGAGGAGGCTTGCACTCCTCCCGTCGATGATGCTTGGACTCCGATGGACATTCTTCTTTCCAACATGACTCTCTCAGTCATTAAATCGAGAAGGACCTCTATGAAGAATTACTCAAGTTCGGTGAGCTCGTCGGACATACACACTTGGGAATGATAATAGGGGTCACGATGATCTCAAAATACTGCACTAGGATGAACAATCTACTTGCAATGATCACTATAGACAATCACTAGTTCTGTGGGCTTCAGTTTTTCAATTGGCAAAAGTGTTCTTCGGACACGGCGCGGTGAGATAAATAGGTAATTCATCAACGATCTTCTTGCAATGGGTATGAAGCTTTCATAAATGTTGATCCATCCATTATGGCATGGTCCAATGGTCTAGTGGTGATCCTTTAATGATTTTCTTTCCGTTATGGGCATAAGTCGAACGGGTATATCGGTCCAATGTTTATATTTCTTCGCCATGGCGAAGTGTCGTATGTCGTTGTTCTGATATTCCAGCGAAGCTCAATTCCTGTGATTTCTCCTTCTGCAAAGTTTCCTCTGGAGCCTTCTGTAGCTTTTCGGTCTTGTCTCTCTTCTTACTTAGCTTCCTAGCCTTCTTCCTAGTGAGCTTCATCTCAGTCATCCTTTTTTTATTCCGATTCTTATCTTCTCTCGACATAGTCACTTCGCGATGCTGAGATTCTTTCTTCAGATCCAAGGGTAATACTCCTTCATCATATGGATTAGGTATTTCATCCTTTTTTGGTTCCTCTAATGCTCTTATAGCTTCGAAATCCAAGTCCCTGGTGTTCAATAGCTTAGATCTGTTCTCTTGTTCTTCCATCAAGTAGGCGATCTTTCTAGTCATAAATTCCATGAGTTCTTGCTTCTTCTATTCTAGGGCTTCCTTTTCTTCTTTTTTCCAGATCTGGTCTTTTTTAATCCAGATCTTGCCTAACAAAGCTGGAAATGGGGCATGATCCTCAATAAATTTAATAACTTTGAATTCTTCCTCTGTCGAAGCTCCATGGGTACTCATAGCTATCCGGGTAATCCTGCCACATAGGGTTACCATTTTTCCTTTAAACAACCCTATTTTTCCTAGTGAAGGAACCATAACAGGCCTTCCTAGGGTTTCCCAAGTACTTTCTGTCATAATGTTCATCTGTGTTCCCTCATCCAGAGCATAGTCAATGTCGAAGTCTCCTATTCTTACTTTGATTTTCTCCTTTTCTTTGAAGATCTCTGACAAACTGGCATTTTTATGTTCATCCAAGGTTTCTTTCATTTTTAACAACATAATCTCGGATTATTTATGGGGATCTTCTATAATCTTAGTCTCTTGATCTCCTTCAAGGTTTTCTTGTTGCATATTCAACTTTCCAAGTCTAGCAATCATTCTAGGGCAATCCAATACTTCATGGTCCATACCCTTACAACAGAGGCAACTAGGGTTTCTCCCAGGGCATTCCTTAGCAAGATGTCCTTGTCTTCTGCAACTGTAACAAAGAGTTACTCCTCTCTTTCTCTTCAATGATCCCCAACTTTTCTTGTACTACTTTCTAGGGTCATAATGGCTATCCTATAAAAATTTCTTTATAAGATCCTGCATCCATTGGTTAGTCCAAAAATTCTTTCTATGCATAGGTATAACATATCTTTCATTATTCTTATCAGATCTATTCATATCAAACGTTCTTTCATCTAATAATGCCCTAGTTTTCAAGCTAGGACAAAATCTATCAAGCATACCTAAATCCATACTTTAGAAACAAAAATTTTCACTTCTTTTACTTGTACAGGGCACAAAGCTTCCAGATCTAAGAACTTTTAACTATTCTTATATTTATCGGAGCATAGAGCTTACAGATCTTACTTATTTTCTTCAATATCAACCTCTTTTCTTGCATATCTGACTTCTTTCCTTCAGATTTTTCCTTCATTCTTCAGCATAGAGCTTTTCAGATCAAGTGGATCACTGCGCATTAGGGAATAGATTCATGCATAGATCTTTCACAATTTTAGGACGAATCTTTGCACAAATATTCTTCTGCTATGTTCCTAGCAATCATAGTTTCGGGTCTCGGCAACAGAACCATTTGTCGGCATAGGGGAAGACCCATGGTTCAATGCTACAACAACGCACCAAAAAAACCCTAACTACTGGCCCTTTCAGCAACACCTGTTAAGCAGATGAAGTCTCACCTGAGGTAGAGGCAGGGGTGGTTGCAAGACTCAAGTGTTTGCAACCTTAGCTGGGACACAGATATGTGATTATAACACTTAGAAATCACCTAGCATAGATTACTCATCAATATTCAACCCTCATGATACTTCACAGATAGCACAGAGCATCGCAGTATGTACTTAGATATAAAATAATTCATCACTTAGCCACAACAAGATAGATTAGATTCGGAATATCAAGCATTAAGCATATTACATACCAAATCTAACATTCATTTATATCTTTGTTGTAGGAAAATCTCCCTGCGGATAGGTAGATTTCCTCAAAGAGCTAGACTCTTAAATTTAAGACAGAAAGTGCTTAACATGGACACTGACTTCCTTTCAAATATATACAAACTAATACATGAGGAAGAAGGAGAACAGAAGTACCTTTTTATCGACGTTTGTCCCTACACGCTCCGAGTTGAGCTCCAATATTTCGCTCCTCGATGAGCTCTGTATACAAAACAACAGTACGACCACTTCCTACTCTATTGATATTAGCTTGAAAATAGATCTATCTACCAGAGATAAGTTTATGTAAGATTAGACACAAACTAGAAAGAAACAGGCCAAGCGTGTCATATTAATGAGAACAATGACAGTAGTAACTTACAATCGTAGATGCGAATGCAACAGCTTTGTCAAGTCCCCTTTGTCTAACCCTTGCTCAATAGATCCACGATCTGAATGATAGCAGCTTCGTTGATAACTCTCCTCCAGTTCACTGTGTGTTTCCTATGAGATCATAGGTTTCATTCTAGAAATTCTTCCCCCTTTTCACCATCATAGAGCCTGCTTATATAGATTAAGAGAGGCTTAACCTCTTGAGGTATCTTTAGGGTAGGTTGAGGAATTCCCTCCTTAGATCAGGGATATTCTAATTGAACCAAGAATTTGAATGCAACTTCCTTCCAAACTTGAAATATCCTCCTCTTATTCTCCTCAACAAATCAACCATTTCCCAGATTTGACAGCGCTCCCTCAAAAGGAGCATCAGGGCACTATAGCACTCCCTGGTAGGCTCAAGGGGAGCGTCAGCGCTTCAAATATGGGTAGCACTCCTTCAGAGGGGTGATTTGGTGTTATAACGCTCCCTAATACCTTGTGGGGGAGTGCCAACACTCCCAAGGCTGATGTAGGGGAGCGCTCTCCTTTAAAACCCTAGTTTAAGAGCTCCTTTCAAGTGGAAAGAGATTCTTGACTTCAGTTGATCATTCTCCTTCCTCCAAATCAAGTGTCTGAGGTATTCTGATTGTCTCCTTAGTGTCGTCATCATGGAAGTATGATTTGTTTGACATTTGTGACACTTATGAATAACATGCAACACTTGCGATAGTTGTGAGGAACATGTGACACTTGTGACACTTATCGAAGTGAGCAATATTGAGGTGTAACAAATTTCCCCCCAAAGTATGAAGTTAGAAGACAGGAACTGATAACTGAAATGGTTTGTAGACTTTCAAGCAAGGGTATAGACTCGGAGAACCTGACGGAAGCTGCACACAAACATCCAACAAATATTATGACATGTTTCAAAACCCAAGGCAAGCATCCCCATGCTTGAGTGATCAAGACTTGCAAGATATGGCCGCCATAAAACACACTGCGGATCCATAGATGTATTAATGAAAAGGTATAGCCACCAAGGATACAATGTGGATCTATACTATGATGACCTGGACTGATCATAGCCACGAAGAATACACAGTGGATCTATGAGATGACAAGACATAGCCACGACCAATACAAAGTGGATCTATGTAACAGTGTATGCATCATTTTTCCAAGAGAAACTCCTTTGCAACCTGGGAAAAGTATATATCAAAGTGATCACTCAACCCAGGGTCTTCTTACCGATCCCAATGTGGTATGATTCTAACCATGTGAATAGATGTCCTGATGTCGAACATGGCAGAAACCACTTGATTACCGGTCAATGGTGTAAACCGTTAACAAGTGCGAGGGAGACCACCATTAATGTCAATGATTCCCAAGGTACCCTAGTACATTCCAACAAATGTGACTGGATGAGCTGGAGTTGAACATCCATGGAATCATCCGATTAGAGGTAAATGATGTAAACCTATTGTCGAATGTGAGGAGGTCTGTCATTGAGGCATGTAGGTCCCAAAGTACTAACTGGTTTCTAAGCCTGATTCCTAGATAATGTGTTGAAGTCGACAGGAATAGACTCGTCGAGGGAGGGCCTTGATGTATCCCCCATCAACGACACGAAACGAACATAGAGATGTAATTGGTAGATCAAAAGAACATGGATTGACATGGGTTTTGAGACAAGATATTTGTGATGGTTGACTCTAGAGGCGGATACTTCCCTTGAACACTGAGGCACAACAACAAAACATGACATGGACCAAAACTTGATAATGCAGTGAATGTTGTGACTTGCGTCGGGTAACCCAAAGGAGTGAAAGAAACTCAAAGGATTGGCTCAGTGCAGAGGTTCGGCGAATTATAATGTGTGCAAATGGCAAAGTGTCATGTTCAAGGGCGACTCTAAGAATTACTTGGTAATGTTCTCAAGAGACTGCCTGGCTTGCTTCTTTCAAATTTTCCCCCATCCAGATAGACAAGTGCCTCTTTTTGATTTAATGAGATCGAGGAGGATAACACATGCTCGATATAACTCACCTTCGGTAAGTTCCTCTTCCTTTGTTTAACGAACTGGAAGAAGTAAGGGTTCGATCCCGTATGGGACTATCAATGTGTATTTTAGCGATTCCAAAGAAAGAAAACTTGAAGGTTTTTTTGGATTATAGATTTTGGAAAAACACTTAAAAGAGAACTCTCTCAGTTCTTTTTTCGTACAATAGTCTGACGAGACCAAAAAAGAGATAAACTATCGCTCGAAAGATGCCCTTTCAAACCTTTTAATGAGCGTGAAAGGAAACAAGATCACTCGACAATCTTTTCATATTTAGAGAGTCTGAAAAGAGTTTAAAGATGACTCTAGGGGGGTTCCTTTTTCGTGTGTCCATGCGGGTCCGAAAAAGAGATAAAAGTTTACCTAGTGCATTCTCATATTTTCGATCTTGAGAACGAACCAAGACTATGCTCATAAGTGCGACAAGGTAAACAATCGATCAGAACTGCCAGGAAACCTGCGATGTCAAAACTGCAATCCAGAGGTTTAGTGAAGCCATTATATTGTTAGAGAAACCCACAAATAACTATACCTTATAAAAAATGGAAATTTATAAATAGTAATACAAGAAAAATTTCATTTACCATTTCATTTTGCATAAAGAGTTGTAGCAGTGGAGATTCTCACTTTGGAGGTGGATCTTGTTTCTCTTGATACTAGAGCTACGACTGACCATTTCTCTTGTCGTTTGGACCAGGTAGATATTCATCTCTCCTTCTTTCAATTACATGGTTTAATATTCATTTTCATAGCAGCATTTAATTTAAAAAATGAAGCCCTAAGTTGCCCCAAAAAAGATCAAATCGGACTCTATTAAAAATGATGGGAAAAAGGCATTTTTTTTGCAAAAATGTTTTAAAAGGTGATAGCCAAGATGCCAACACCTTAATACTTAAGTGGATGGGTCATTTTTGTCAAAGAATCCGTACAAAATTCTCACGTATGCCCGCACAGCCATAAGGGAAATCGTTTTCATTTAAAAACGTTTTATTGTTGTGTGATGGATATTGAATGGCAAAGAGAAGGCGTGATGATTATAAAAGAGGGTGTGGTATTTTTAAACAATGTGGGCATTAGATTCCATGTTTTTAAATTGCTTTAAGAAATTGCCGAAATTGTCAAAATATTGAAATAATGAAATTCTTTATTATTATTTTTTTTTGTAGGTGATTTCGGCAACCATGATTGAGTGGAAAGAATGAGTGCATGATATTGATGACTTGGATGCCTTGCGGAGTCCTCGCACGTGGGCCGCACTGAGAGCTTGTGGCTTATTTTGTTTAAATTGCAAAAAATGAAGAAGGATATTTTGTTGCTTGAGCACATGATCGGCTTATGGGATGTCGTGGAGCAAGGGTTCCGGATCGGAACACGGCTTCTAACCATCGAGTTGGAAGACGTATATTTCTTGACTGGCCTCTCGAAAAGAGGGGTTCCTATATCTTTTTCTGAGCAAAGGGCGCTTCCTGAGCAAGTGGGCATGTATCTGGCACGTCATTGTGTCCCAGGAGCAAGACTGGTAGG
Source organism: Picea glauca (assembly GCA_000966675.3). NCBI lineage: Eukaryota > Viridiplantae > Streptophyta > Pinopsida > Pinales > Pinaceae > Picea > Picea glauca. The sequence goes on from JZKD02S2279979.1 coordinate 21,268, forward strand.
GGGTAGAATCCCTATCAAGGATATACAAGAGTTACCCCTCCAGTCCATTTTGTTTGCTATCATGAGCATGATGGGTAGTACTAGTGCACATCTAGCATCAAGATCACAGGTGGCTTATGGCGTACAGTGTTTGGAGCCAACACTGTTTAACTGGAGTGCAGGGTTCCTTCAGAATGTGAAGGAACAAGTTTTGCAGTGTAGGATGGGACAAAAACAGTTCAAATACGGCTCTTTTTTGGTCTCATTTTTCTTAGAGTGCATCCCCCAGATGCAGCCTCAGATAGCATTGGCAGTGCAACTAGTGGATGAACCATGGATGGAGAGGTGGACTAGTCTGTCTCCGAGGCTAGTAGCGGAGTCAGAGTTCCGTTTCACCGGTGATTTCTTCGCTTGGGTGAGATGACAGTATATCTAGATAGAAGACTTCCCATATGCTGAGGTGGATTTCCATGAGAGCATGGATTTGATTCTACCCACGGGGGAAGATTGGGATGCGTCAGATAAGAGACTGAGCAACACCTTGTCTAGTTTTTGTTTTTTTTAAGTTTTTAATGTATATATATTTTTTGGGTATGTAGAATAGTAAAAAATGTATTGTTTTCAACATGCAGAGAAGGGAGCAGTGCACCCGACCAATATAACGATACCAGGACGTTGTGGGGGTGCTCTGGTTGTAGAATATCTGGGAGTACCAGTGATAGGTCTCCGGGAGGTTGAAAGAAACCTCCAAGGCCTCACGATGGGCATTCCTCCTCTATGGAGGGGAGAAGTGTCTTTACATCTGTAGAGGCACACTGTGGGAGTGCCAAAGAATGTTAATTCTCTGTTGAGAAGCATAGTGCATGCAATGATATGTTACTCCCAGCACAATGTAGTGCAGGGAGATTAGAGTCTCTCTAGTGATCGTATTTTTGTATGCCTTGTCAGGCGATGTTGTATGGGTGTAAAGACCCAACATTTTTCTCTTCTAAATACTTTTTTGATGTAATCAAAACATTTTTAGTCACGCTATGTATATATATACAGTTCTGAGTTTTTACAGTGCCAAATGAATTATACATGATGATGTCTGTGATGTGTTTTAATTTACATGTGATGTACAATTTTTCTTTCCTTAAATCTTATATATGGGCAAGATACCTATTACCGATCCATGATGTAATTGGCTAACGAATCCGAAACACTATTGAGTTCTCTTGGAATGTGTCTATATTCAATGTAAACAAACATTCATTCAAGATGACGAACTTGTAGGTGGAGACGTAGCAGGATAGGATTATGGATAGCATAGATTCGATTGAGTTGATAGACCACGAGTTGGGAGTCTAAGTAAACAATGATACAAGAGATACCTAGGGAGGAGGCTTGGGTCAAAAGTCCGATGATGTCATGATATTCTACCATGTTATTAGTTGTTGGTCCTAAGCAAATACCTCCTGAACTCACCACCTTGTCAAATTGGTAAATGACCCATGCTGCTGAAGCAATGTTCCAGGTATGTCGACTAGCACCATCTGCAAACCCAAAAAAGATAGGAAAGGATGATGTCATATGCACATGAAAAATCAAGGCATAGTTATGAGTGGCAGAGGTAATGACTCAAGCATGTGAAAGAAATCAAACTAAAATACAATAATGTACAAAGTCCACATGCTAGGTGATCTAGGCATAGTACTTTTTAAGGTAAATCCCGTTCCAGGGCTCTCCTAGGGAAATTCCATCATAATCTACTAACTCGTAGGTGCCTCTGTGTAGAACACGTTTCAAAATGTAAGGCCACAGAGGTTCTAACTTACCTTTCCCCAATTTGTCATGAGATTGGTCATAGACGAGGACTAAGTCTCCTTCTGCAAAAGTCCGGGGATGGATGGATTTGTCGTATTGATTTTTAATCCGTTTCTGATGTGCCTCGTTAATGAGAGCGGCATCACGACATGTCTTGTCCAGTTTGGATAAATATAAGAGGCATTCTTCTTCGGCAGAAGTATGGGGTAGGAGTTCTACTTTAAGTTTGAGAGATGGAATCTCACACTCGATTGGTAAAACGACTTCAATGCCATACACCAACTGGAAATGAGTAAATCCAGTTGCGATTTTCATGGAAGTGTGGTAAGCCCAGAGAGAGGAAAAAATTTGTATATGCCAGGATGTCTTGTTTGCCCCTACCATGCGTTGAATCGTGGTTTTTAGGACTTTGTTGATGGCCTCAACTTGTTCGTTGGCCTGAGGATAGTAAGGGGATGAGTTTTCATGGCGAAAACCCAATTTGACATTCAATTCGCTCATCATCTGGTTCTTAAAGTGTGCACCGTGATCAGTGACAATGGCGCGTGGTACACCAAAATGAGTTATGTTATGGTTAAAGAGAAACAGAGCTGTGGTACGACCATCGTTCAAAAAGGTAGGCATAGCCTCAGTCCATTTTGTAAAGTAGTCGATGGCGATGATTATATAACTATGCCTCTCGACTGTGGTAGGCTTACATTGCATGAAATCGATGCCCCACTTGGTGAAGGGGATGATGGTGATAATGGGGTGCAACATAGTAGGGTGGGTGCATGCCTTGTTGTTAAAAACTTGGCAGGGTGGGAAATTTTTTACTGCCTCGATGCAATCTTTGAAAATTGAGGGCCAAAAATAGACGGCACATAGGATTTTTTGGGTTGTGGCCATCCCAGAAAGGTGACCGCCACAGGCTCCAAGGTGACAATCATTTAGAACACGTTCAGCCTCCGTGTGAGTCATACATCATCGTAGGATAGTGTCAATACCACGGATATACAATGCGTCGCCGACGATAAGATAACGACTAGAATGGTGGCGAATACGTCGATCCTCTTCACGGGAAATGTTGGGATGAAAACATTGGGTTTGGAGGTAAAGGAGGATGTCTCCGTACCAAGGATCAGAGGTGCTGATGAGGAAAAGAGTCTCATCAGGGAGAGGATCTCGAGGTTCGATGTCTTCATCAACATGGGGGAGATCGTAGATGAGCTCCGCAAACACCAGGGACTTTTTGGCTTTGGACTTCATAAATTCAAGATCGAATTCTTGAAGGATGATGATCCATTTAGAATACTTTCCCCCAAGTACTTGATGTGTCAAGACATGGTACATGGGGTTGGAGTCCCCAATCACCGTGGTGGTGCGTAATAAGATGTAATGGCATAATCTCTGGACAACAATGACGGCTGCTAGAGCCAGTTTCTCTACATGTGAATATTGGAGTTCAGGTCAAGATAGACTCTTGCTCAGGTAATATATCACATGTTCCTCACCGTTGGGGTCCTCCTGAACTAACACCATCGCAATAGTGGAAGTGGAGGCGGCTAAGTAAAGGATGTAGTCCTTTGTATACTCCGGAGGGTGCAACAAAGGTGCGTGGGTCAAGGCATGATTGAAAGCATCAAATGACTGTTGAGCGATGTCATCCCAGATGAAAGGGGTGTTTTTCTGCAGTAACCGCATAAATCCTTTAGTTATCTCAGCATAGTTACAAATGAAATGGCGAAGGGAGTTTTCTTTTCCTTGCAAACTTTGGAGTTGGGTTAAATTGGTGGGTAGGGGTAAGGCCAAAATAGCGTTGATCTTTAAGGGATCCACCCTAATCTCGTCTTTAGAGACAATAAAACCAAGGAGTCGACTAGATTCGACAGCAAAAATGCACTTATGTGGGTTCAAGCGGATGCGGTAGAACTGACATCGAAGAAAAATAGCCCATAAGTGATCAACATGATTAGATCGATTGGATGAGTGGGCAGGTAAGTCGTCAAGGTAAGGTTCTGCGATATGCTTGATATCGTGGAAAGCGTACAACATGGCCTACTGGAAAGTAGCACCAACATTTTTGAGACCAAAAGGTATCTTTCGATAGGCAAAAGTTTCCCATGGGCAGATAAAGGCTGTCTTATGTTGATCAGCAGGTAAGATTTCAATCTGGTTATACCCAGAGAAGCCATCCATGAAAGAGAAGATTATGCTCCCAGCGCAATTATCGATGATTTGGTCGATGAAGGGTGTAGTGTAGTTGTCCTTTGGACAAGCTTTGTTGAGATCCTAATAGTCAACACAAACACATATGGTCCCTTGTTTTTTGGCAACCGGAACAAGATTGGAGACCCATTCTATCAAAGGGATGGGATAGATAAAGCCAGATTTTAGAAGCTTCTCAACTTCTACCTTTATAGCTGCGATTTTCTTGGGATGAACCGAGCGAAGTTTTTGTCGAATAGGTTTCGTGCCAAGGTAAGTCTTGATTTCGTGCACGACGATCGAAGGGTTGATCCCTGGCATTTTCTCATAGCTCCAAGCGAAGACATTGCAGAATTCTTTAAACCGAGCGGTGTAAGAGACCACTTTTTTGGGTGTGCAATTAGCACCAAGGTTAATGTTTTCCATGACACCTTATTTGATTGAAATATCAATAATGATCATGGTAGAGATATTACTCGTATTCCCCTCAGAAAGAGTATCTTGTGTGAGGATGGGAGATTGCAGAGCATCAGTAACATCAGGAGGGAAGACAGAGTGTATGTCTTGGTGGATTTCTTCCAAAGGCAGAAGAAAAGAGGATCAATGATGGTTATCATCCCAAGGTATGTCGTCAATGCTAAGCATTTCCATTATAGATTCATCGGAAGGGAAAATTTTGGAAATGTAATCAATTGCAGATGATAGGGAATCCAACCATGAGGGCATCAAGTAGGCATCAGGTGCCAATGAATGTGGGTTGTCCGGAGAGGGAGAGGCAGATTGAATAGCTATGTATGTGGCCTCAGCTGGGCTAAGTGGCATAGTGTCACCGAGCACATCAAATTCCATAGGACTAGGTACAACCCAAGGATCAGATGATTCCAAGGATTGATAAGGCATAGTCGAGATCATATTGACAGTGGAAATATGATGCACGGTGGGTGGAAGTGGTGTAGGGAAGGTACCCATGAGGCTAGAATCTTTCAATAAGACAACGCCAATACTTTCATACGTAACTGGGTGGTCTCCCAGAAAAGTAATGTTGTTGGTGACAGGGGCGCGAGTGTCGGGTGTGCAGAAATCGAGTTGATCGATAGTGACAATTTTTCCTTGATGGGGGAATTGTACACATCGAAACACCGATGAGGCGACTATAGTCATAGCGTAGAACCAACTTCTTCCAAGTAGTAGGTTGTAATCAAGGGGGGCATCAACCACCTCGACATCAATGGTAACAGTTTTTCCGCCCAACTGAACGGATAAGGATTGTAAAGCGTGGATGAAAACCTTGCCCATCGAAAGCGTGTAACATCGTAGGGGATTTGTTAAGGGCAGGTGATTTTAAGCCTTTCCAACAAGCTAAAGACATGACACAAGTAGAGGCTCCCTCATCCAAGATATTTCGATGGATTTGTTGATTGTAAACAACAACATCGATCTGAAAGGCCAGTTGGTGAGAGAGTCGGGGTTGATGATCATCTAGATTAAACATGAGGTTATTTGATGACTCTAGATCGAAAGCGCCAATGGCAGCTAAGAGTGTTCTACGTTGGTTGGGACAATGTTGCAAAACTTCCAGAGCAGACATAACACATGGTGCTTGAGCTAAATCTTCAACAATGCTGTAGTTTTGGGAAGCCCGTGAATTATGATTGAAGGTAGATTTCTGGATAGTGCTCTTAGGAGGGCGTAAAATGGAGTCAAATGAAGGTTTCTCAATATGAAGTGGCCCGGATGGAGGGCTAGCAGACGGAGGACTAACGGAAGATGGTAATGGGCCCGACGAAGAACCGTTAATAGTCTTCGGTTTATCAGGTTTAATTGGTGTGCCATATGTTGCAGTGCGAGTGGTTAGATTAATTCCATTAAACATGTAAATGTGGGCGCTTTTCGAGGCCTCATCATGGGATTGGTTGGAACTACCCCCTGCAGTGGGGGCTTGAGCAACCAAAGATTGTTGCTGTGGAAAAGGTTGAGTAAGCACAGCGGGCTGTGAATTTCCCTTAAAAAGTTTGGTCACTTCATCGCGATGTGGACAGTCTCGAGTGTAGTGATCGTCACCACAAATGAGACATGGGAATTTCGGTTTTCGTTGTGGTTGTTTTCCGGCAGCAGGGGTTTGTGGTTGATTTTTCGGTTGTTCATTGTTATTGTTTTTCTTTGGTTTATTTCTCACTTTCTTCTTTCCCCCAAGTTGTTGTGAAGGGGTCGATTGGACTGCATTCACCTCAAAAACCTGAGTTTGAGGGGGAGTAGAAGAGGGTGCATTCGGACTAGGAGTAGGCATCGGAGTGGACCACTGAGTTGTTCCAGTCAACTGGGAAGCAGATTGGGTTTTGACGGAGCCAATAACTCCATCCGCGTGCGAGGTAGACGATGGTTTGGATGGATCATTAGTGGCACAGGTAGCATTTGGTATCAACTTGTACAGAGTACTAGATTGTGAATAAACTAAGTCTAAGTACTGAGCTCAGGCAATAGCTTCTTCCTCGGTGACTACACCACCCATGGAAACATCATGAGCGATCTGGGGTAACAATGATTTAGTGAACCATTCCGCTAATAATTGGTCATGAATGACTGCTTTTATTAGCCTTCATCATCGTCTCCATTCATGAATATGATCAAATAAGTGTACGGAGGTTGTCTGACAAAGGGAGGTCAATAGTTCAGTACTCGTCTCGTATCGAATGGGTAGTTGGAAGTGTGTGAGGAAGGACATGGAGAGGGAGTTGAAATCGTGAAAAGAGGCACGTGGTAGTTCAATATACCATTTTGCTGCGAAACCCGTAAGCGTTCGTTGAAAAAGACACAAACGTATAGAATCGTCCATGAGGGAGTTGGATGAACACCACAAATGGAAAGTCATCACGTGGTTGTTTGGGTCTTCTCCAGACTTTTCGTCGAATTTTGGGATATCAGAAGGAAGTTTAGCTGGAATAGTTGGCCAAACCGGAGAATGAAAAATGGGATCATTCATTAACCGAGACAAGTCTGGAAGGTCCAGGGTTGCTAGAAAAGGTAGATGTCGGTCAACCTGTGGGTAATACTGGTGTGGCATGGGGACACCAGTAGGGCCATACACCGGGTTATGTGGATAATTGTAACTAGTGGTCCCTCTTGTATAAGATTGGTGTTGACCAGGGTACACAGGATTCGAGGTGTTTTGAGAAAAATGTGCGAGCGGAGGATAACCGGATGGGTTTTGAGGATTATGAGCTGGATTTGACATTTGTCCATAAGGGGGTTGTTGTGGAGCTTGAGAATTGTGTCCTGCCAAGAACTGTGGGTTTCCTGGAAAAGGGATATTCCATGGATTAGGTGTGGCAGACACATTTTTCCCATACTGATGATGGTAGGCTCCAGATTGAGGGTGCCCTCCAAATGGAAGTTTTCCTCCAGTGGGAGGATGCCCCCCAGCTTGAGGTAGAGTTCCCAGAATTTGAGAACCAGATGTAAATGACTGACCAGTACCACTGAATGGATTAAGACCACCAAGACCAGTCCCTCTGGGTTGTTGGATAGGTATCGAACTTCCCAGCATAACTTGGGTAGTAGTGGCAGTGGTAAAATTTAATGCTCTATACCCAAAAGGGAGTGATGATGTAGGTATTGGTGTTACTGGTGTGCCAATTGTAGCTTGGCTAACCACTGCATTACCGATAGGGATAGTTGGAATGTGAGGGACCATTGTAGAATGGGCCGTCTAGAGAGGAAAAGTAGACCTTGGGCCAACGGACGATGTGTTCGGACCAACGGATGGTGTGGCCGTAAAAATGGTGGTACCAATAAAATGGTTTAGGGGTACGGTGTAGGTAATAGGCGCGTCGGCACCTATTCCTACTCCATAAAGATCCCGCACCATGCGCAGTGGACTTCGAACAATGTCTGCAGTCCAAAAGGGGTCGTCGGCTAGAGGGTTTGAATGAGACCCAGTCGGAATTTCAGAAGGATTGACGATGACAAATTCACCAACTGAATTCAGTTGGAGGACATGTCGTTCATATCCCTCCGGAATGCGGAAAGCTTCCGGAGACTCTGAAACAATTCGAAAATTCTCTAAAGGAGTGGGAACTTCTTCTTGGGAAGTTGTAGTGTCTTGAACCTCGCTCTGTTGAGGAGATTCCTCCATAGAATGAGGGGGTAAAGGGGTGTTTCCTTCCATATTTTCTGTAGGAAGTCCTTGTAGCCTCCGTGAATGGCGTGGAGGGTCGATGTTGGTGAAAAAGAGTCGAAGGAAAAGATTTATGGCCAACTACTGAAAAGAAACAGTATACGCTAATAGAATCTAAGAATCACAACCAAGAAAACAGGACCTTCTTTCGATGAACGTACTAGTTGGTGATGAAATCCAACGTCGCGTGATCAAGTCAAGAAGGGGCAGGGATATGGTGGAACAGTTACAATGGCGACCTGCTTAATGGACTTACACCTTGGTGCAAGCTTCCACGCAGTAATTGTAGATTTACCCTCCAAGGAGCCCGAGTGAGGTTGACCAATGTCTGCTCCAGGTACAGTGAGACTTTCCTTCACTGTCACCTTGTGTAAGACCCTAAAGATTATGGCCACTAAGGTTACCAACTCGCAATCATCTTCTGGGAGGGTATAGTCGACAGTCCGATCCGAACGTACAGGCAGGGTATCTAGCCCGAAATCAACTAAAAATGTTTCCACTCAGTAATTGTGTATTTACCTTTAAGCGATCCCCATAATATGATCTGACCACTACAATCAGTCAAACCACGGAGGGATAATCTCCGTAGCTCTCCTGAATGCGGCCTCACGCGTAACCCCTGTGTGAGAGGGGGATCTCAGGCAGACTTATATGACAATTGGATTTGACTCTCCCTAAATCAGGATGCTAATGTTTGCTTTGGAAACTTTGGAGAGTTATGCTCATAGCCTAATCCAAAGTACTAAGCCTAGTCTATTGTTGGTGGAGGATCCTAGAAAGGAAAATGTTCTAAATAGTTTTTAATTAGCTTTCATTTTATAGATGTTCTTTACTCAAAAGGGGTGCATGAAAGTGAAACAAATGGAATTATGACTCAATCCCCAAAAATGCATTAAAGATGATAAGCATTCATTTCTTTTCGACGAACATCTATTTACGAGAGAGAGAGAGAGTTCTTTTCACTAACAAGCACTAATAAGGAATGTCCTCAAACAAATTTTTTTCAATCAAATTCGATGTGGTGCTAAAACTTTTTGAAATACCTTCTAATATGCAAAATCAATCATAAAGATGTCTCTTTATTGTTTGTATGTGAATAATGATTAATTCGAAACAACACTTCTCCTGCCAATTATCCTTTTGGATCAATGCAAATCAGACCAACACAAGCAGGTTTCGTACAAACAATACACCCTCTTGTTGCGATAAAAAACAAGAAGCAAAAGAAAAGGAAAAAACAAAGAAAAATCAAGAACTTCACACCAAAAGAGATGTCGAAGAACAATGACCTTAACTAGAACCAAATGAAAAGATCTGCAAGCTTCTGATGTCCTTCACTAGAGTTTCTCGCTCAGTCAAAAAAGGAGAGAACAAAAATGCATTGGTTTCAAACTCCCAATCAGCAGAAAAACTCAACAACAATGAAGAAAGCTACAAAATTTAAACAACAAGGTGTTTGTTCTTCAAAAATAAAGATGTCAAAGTTGAAAAGGAAGAAGCATTGACTCACAGGGAGGCTCAGCAAGTGAAACACAGAGGTAAAACCCTGAAAAGAGCAATTCTGGAAAGTTTTTTGGCCAAAAGAGGGTTGGCGCTCTGTTGTAAAGGGCAAGGAGCGCTATAGCTCTCTGTGTAAGGCACTTAGGGAGTGCTGGCACTCTGCTAACATCGGCACAGGGGGGCTAGGTTAAAAAAACTCCTAAAAATGTTAAAAAATCCAAAAATTGTGATCTAGTCTCGACAATCAAGCTGAGTGTGATGGGGTAGGGAGTCAATTAGCATATGAAATCAATAAAAAAGGGGTGAACCAGGTCTGAGAACAATCAAGGTGTGAGACAAGGTCTATTGAGGAGAAATCAAAACAAACAGGTTTTGATTCGAGGACTCCCCAGTAGAATCGCCAGTTTCTGTTGTAGGAAAATCTCCCTGTGGACAGGTAGATTGCCTCAAAGAACTAGACTCTTAACTCTAAGACAGAAAGTGCTTAATGTGGACACTGACTTCCTTTCAAATCTATACAAACTAATACATGAGGAATAAGGAGAACAAAAGTACATTTTTATCGACGTTTGTACCTGCACGCTCCAAGTTGAGCTGCAATCTTTCTCTCCTCGATGAGCTCTTTAGACAAAACAATAGTATGACCACTTCCTACTCTATTGATATTAGCTTGAAAATAGATCTATCTACCAGAGATAAGTTTATGTAATATCAGACACAAACTAGAAAGAAACAGGCCAAGCGTGTCATATTAATGAGAGCAATGACAACAATAACTTACAATTGTAGATGCGAATGCGACAGCTTCGTTAAGTCCCCTTTGTCTAACCCTTGCTCAAAAGATCCACGATATGAATGATAGCATCTTCGCTGATAAATCTCCTCCAGCTCACTGTGTGTTTCCTATGAGATCATAGGTTTCATGCTAGCAATTCTTCCCCCTTTTCACCATCATAGAGCCTGCTTATATAGGTTAAGAGAGGCTTAACCTCTTGAGTTATATTTAGGGTAGGTTGAGGAATTCCCTCCTTAGATTAGGGATCTTCTGATTGAACCAAGAATTTGAATGCAACTGTCTTCCAAACTTGAAAGATCCTCCCCTTATTCTCCTCAACAAATCAACCACTACCCAGATTAGACAATGCTCCCTCAAAAGGGGCATCAGGGCGCTATAGCGCTCCCTAGTAGGCTCAAGGGGAGCGCCAGTGCTTCAAAGATGGGTAGCACTCCTTCAGAGGGGTGATTTGGTGTTATAACGCTCCCCAATACCTTGTGGGGGAGCGCCAGTGCTCCCAAGGCTGATGTAGGGGAGCACTCTCCCTTAAAACCCTAGTTTAAGAGCTCCTTTCAGGTGGCAAGAGATTCTTGACTTCAGTTGATCATTCTCCTTCCTCCAAATCAAGTGTCTGAGGTATTCTGAGTGTCTCCTTAGTGTCGTCATCATGGCAGTATGCTTTGTTTGACATTTGCGACACTTATGAATAACATGTGACACTTACGATAGTTGTGAGGAACATGCGACACTTGCGACACTTATCGAAGCGAGCAATATTGAGGTGTAACAATCTTAGAATCACAAAGAATAAATAGATCTATCTAAACACATCAAATCACTTAGAAAAGGAAGAGACAAACACATTAGGTCGAGGCACAGAGCATAACACACATATTTACCATGGTTCACCCCCACCCTGGGGCTACGCCCACAAAGTTTTCTTCTTTATTATCTTCAGTTACTCAGGTTACAACACAGAGCCATATGAATCCCTCTTCGCATATGATAGAAGATCTGCGCAACTCACTAGATCTTTCTTCCTTTCACTACAACACAAAGTCTTCTACAATCTCTCACAGGGACTTGCACTCAGCTTTGCAAGTCTTATACAGAATGCACAAAGCCTTGATCATACAGATTCAACCCTTGGCACTTAGCCTACTTCACATAGATATATCATCCACTACTCCTCTATATGGCCTATACATCTATATATACATACAAAATAGGCCTAAACATGGGTAAACCCATGGGCCGACATCCCAATCCCATTACATTATCCCCCAAAACCCAAAAAAGACCCAAAAAGGGGTCTAGCTTCCATGATTTCCGCTTCGTGTTGCACTCCCTCTTTTACAAGCTGTCGAAGTCCCAAAAACGATCAAATATGATCAAGTGTTCCTCAAAACTTGGTCAAGGGCCAACAAATTTCATAGGTGTTTTGATAGGTGGAGGCTCATGGCATGTGACATTTACACAAAGGATCATGACACATGGCCTTTGGAGGCCCAATGTTCCACTCATTGAGGATAGATGTCACATTCTCTATCCCTATGTCACCCTCCTAAGGCATGACGCCACCCTTTTTAGGGTTTTACTTTATCTAATTTTCATTTTTGTAAATTGAAAATGCAAATGAAGGGGTTCGACCCTCTTCTAATTTTTTGTTGACATTTTTAAGTGGACAACTTGGTTTAGATGGCCTCATTTAAATAAAGGACCATCTCATTTTTATTTTTCATCATTTCATTACTCACCATTTGTGAGAACATGTCTAGAATTTTCTCTCTACTTGGTTGTCTCTCTCTTCTACACTTATGCGACTTGCTTGGAGGATCAATTTGTGGATGCTTTCACTAACTATTGGATGGTTTCTGAAATTAGGGTTTTATCTCATGTTATCTTGGTGAAGTGAGTGAAATTTCTGCAATTCTATATGTCTGTTATCAATGCTTCATGGTAATTTCTCTTTTTCATGCTAGACATCTTTCTTGGTGAAACTGTAAGAGAGGAGCATACTTGCTTCCTCCTCTCACAAGGTTATTTTTGTTCAAAATTGGTGAAATCTCTTTGCTAGGGTTAGCATCCTAAAGCCCTAAAGTGATATCACTTTAGTATTTTATCCTTAGAAACTTGATTTATTGACTCAGTTGTAGTATTAAGAAGGGAGAAAAGGTTGCTAGAGCCCAAAAGTGATTGCACTCTAGAAATTCTTCTCTTTAAGGATTAAACCCTAAGTCCATAATGTGCTAGCACCTTAGAGTTTAATCCATACCTCTTAATCTGCTCCATCTCAATCTTCAAGCATTATTATGTATTGTTGTTATAAAGGCTCCATAGCCTTCAAAGGCACTCATCTTACACCTCTCCATTTGTGAAATTGATCAACAAACACTATCTTTCTATTCTCTCAAGCTTTCTACTAATTTTGCTAACACTAACACTCACTAACTCTCTAGTAAACTTGTTTTTGTTGCAAAAGTTTGCTACAACCATCTTAATACACCTTTATTTGTTGCATACTCTCTTGCAAAGGTCATTTAACTTGCTCAAAATTTCTCCTAAGCAATTGGATAATGTACTATGTGATGCATGCTTAATTTTCTTGGTCAATTGTTGAAATTTTAAGCTTTTTTTATTGTTGTTGTTGCAAATTTATATTGTTGTCATAAGACTGGTGTACTGCTGCAAATTTGTACCATTCATAGAAAATTTTCATTGTCTAATGTCTTATGAGGTATTAATTGCATGTTTGTACTTGGAAATTATCACATATATGTGATAAATTGTTTTTGTTCTAGAAAGGTACACAAACATCTTCTTACCTTTAATTTTTCCTTGACTTATACCTTTCTTTAGGTGACCAATAGAGGGGGAAGTAGGCCTTACTACTTTACTTGCTACTTTGATCCCTTAAGGTCATCAGGGAAGATTCCCCTATGGTGGACCTCCTCCACCAGTAAAACGTGGGAAGTTCTTACTGAGGTGACAGTGGTAGGATCTTTTGTTGTTACGAAAGATTTGGGGTGTTGGGATTTGCACAATTTTTCTGCTAGAATTTTTTATTCTCACTTGATTATAGAGGGTCAATTTCCCTTCCCATTGTCTCCTCTCTTCCCGACTTCCTATGTTCATTGTTCTCCCCTTTCTTATGTCAGAGGCACTCATGGGTTAACCCAAAAAACTGTAAATTCTAACCTTGTACAATATCTACTGCAAACTGATATTCAGAAAAGAACAGAAAAGATACAATGGCAAATACAAACATTACACAGAGATTTTTCACCTGGAAAC
>JZKD02S2280056.1:0-29404 GCA_000966675.3 Picea glauca
GATTTCTTCACTATATACTTATGAATGACATAGCACATGACAAGGAAATAAAAATTGCTCCAGATTTATTGCCATCTTTACATGAATAGAATTATCTAGTTTGGAGATAAAAGCTACCATAAAGTATATGACGTTGGAGAGTTGCAAGTCCCTATTGATAATGGAGCAATATTGTGCAAGGAGTGTTGCATATGCCAAATTTGGCAAGAGATTTGAAATCTATTGCAAAAGTAATAGATTTTGGCTAGAATGTTAAATTCCACTAAAAAAATTGGCATTGTGAAGAACCAAGTAAGGAATGTTCATTTACATGCTCCTAAGAAGGGAATTTATTTGTTTTAAAGTTGATTTTATAAGTTGCATCATCTATTATAGAAAATAGTTTGTGGACTAGTGTCATTAGAGGTTTCTTCATGTGAATGCCAAAACTCTATTAGAAATGAAAAATAAAAGCATGGTAAATGGGATGATGAGCCAAAAAAAATGATTCTAATTTGGACTCATGAATATTGTGCAATTGACAAGCAAATTAGAAGGCACAATGTCTACACTAGAATGCGGGGTTATAGATTTAGTGCACAGTGATATTTGCAGTCCTAAATATGTAGAATATGTTGGTGGGATGAATTTTTTTAGAGCTTTCCTTGATGCTTTTAGCAAAAAAACTTGTATTTATTCATCTAAAATGGTTGGTGCATTTGACGTTTTTCCACAATTTCAAGCAATGGTTGAAAAGTAGTTGGAGCCCTCAAGTTCTTTTGAAAGAAATCTAGCATAATGAGGCAATTTACAACTCCGTATTCCTCTCAGCAAAATGGTGTTATGGGAGGAAGAATAGAACAACGGTGTATTTAGATGCATACCAGTTTAAATTCAACATGATAGAAGATATTGGACACAAGTTTTTTCAACAACAACATATTTGTAGAATAGATTGTGGCAACAAATGGAAAATTTTTAGAAGTATCTTGGTTTGGACTAATCGATTGGGTCTAGCTCGAGCCATTGAAAGAATAATTGTTATCCTCTCTACCTGGGTTCAAATCCCACCATTCCACCATGGAGGAAAGCTAGCGCGTGCTAAATTTACATCTTGCACAAGGACAAGCATTTCTCGAACAATATTATTCAACCGTGGGGGAAAGATAGCATGCGTTAGATTTTTCCCTTCTTCACAAGCATAAGTTCATCTCGAACAAAATCATTCCACCATGGGGGAAAGCTAGTGCCAACTTTCCCTCTTGCAGGATCACCAGCGCATCTCAAACAACATCACTCCAACATCGGGGAAAGCTAGCGCATGCTAGCATGCTATATTTCCCTCTTGCAAAAGCGCAAGCACGTATCAAACAACATCATTCGACTGTGGGAAAGCTAGCATGTGCTAAATTTCGAACAACATCAATCCACGGTGGAGAAAATACAAGCACATTTCAAACAACATCACTCCATGGTGGAGGGAAGCTAGCGTGTGCTAACTTTCCTTCTTGCACATGAACAAGTGTATTTCAAAACAAAATATTCCATTGTGGAGGAAAGCTAGTGCATGCCAGTTTTCCTTATTGCACAAGCACAAACACATTTCGAACAATAACATTCCATTGTGGAAGAAAGCTAGAGTGCTAGTTTTCCTTCTTGCACAAACACAAGCACATTTCAAACAACAATCCACTATGGAGGAAAGCTATTGCATGCTAGGTTTCCTTATTGCACAAGAACAAAGGCAATTTGAACAACAACATTCCACTGTGGAGGAAATCTAATGCGTGCTAAGTTTCTTTCTTGTACAAGCACAAGCACATTTTGAACAACAACATTTCACTATGGAGGAAAGCTAGCGCATGATAGTTTTCCTTCTTAAACAAAACAAATGCATTTCGAAAAACATCATTCCACTATGGAGCAAAGCTAACTCATGTTAAATTTCCTTCTTGCACAAGCAAAATCGCATTTCAAACATCATCATTCCACTATGAAGGAATGCTGGTGCATGCTAGCTTTCCTTCTTGCACAAGCAGAAGCACATTTTGAACATCATTCCACTACGGAGGAACGCCAATGCATACTAGCTTTCCTTCTTGCACAAGCAAAAACGCATTTCGATCAACATCATTCCACTGTGTAGGAATGCTAGTGCATGCTAGCTTTCCTTCTTACACAAGCAGAAATGCATTTCAGACAAAATCATTCCACTGTGAAGGAAAACTAGCACATGCTATCTTTCCTTCTTGCACAAGAACAAGCGCATTTCAGACAACATTATTCCACTGTGAAGGAAATCTAGGGCGTGTTAGCATTCCCTCCTGCACACACATAAGCTCATCTCAAACAACATCATTCCACTGTGGGGTAAATATAGCGTCTGTTGGATTTCTCTCTTGCACAAGTATAAATGAAACTCGAAAAACATCATTCCATTTTGGGGGAAAGATGATACGTGGTAGATTTCCCTCTTAAAAAATCACAAGTGCATCTTGAACAACATCATTCCATTGTGGGGGAAAGCTAGTGCGTGCTACCTTTCCCCCTTGCAAAAGCAGAAGCACATCTCGAACAACATTATTCCACCATCGGGGAAGGCTATAGCATGCTAGATTTCCTTCTTGCACAAGCAAAAGAGCATCTCGAACAACATCATTACACCATGGGGGAATGCTAGCAATTGTTAACTTTTCCTCCTGCACAAGCAAAAACGCATCTTGAACAACATCATTATACCGTGGGGAAATCCAATGCATGCTAGCTTTTCCTCTTGCACAAGCACAAATGCATCTCGAACAACATTATTCCACCATGGGGGAAAGCTAGCACATGTTAGCTTTCCATCTTGCACAAGTGCGTGCACATTTCGAACAACCTCATTCCATTGTGGGAAAAATCTAGTGCATGTTAGCTTTCCCTCTTGTATAAGTACAAACACAAGCACATATAGAACAACATCGTTCCACCATGGTGGAAAGCTAGCACGCCAAGCAAAAACACATCTCGAACATCATCCCACCATGGGGGAAAGCTAGTGCATGCTAGCTTTCCCTCTTGCACAAGCATATACTCATCTCAAACAACATCATTCCACTATGGGGTAAAGCTAGTGCATGATAGCTTTATCTCTTGCACAAGCACAAGTGCATCTCGAACAACATCATTCCTCTGTGGGGTATAACTAGCATATGCTAGCTTTCCATCTTGCAGAAGCACAAGCACAACTTGAACAACATCATTCCACTATGGGGGAAAGATAGAGCATGTTATCTTTCCCTCTAGCACAAACACAAGCGCATCTCAAACAACACCATTCTAGCATGGACGAAAACTTGCACATGTTAGCCTTCCCTCTAGCACAAGAACAAGCACATCTCAAACAATATCATTCCACCGTCAAGGAAAGCTAGTGTGTGCTAGTTTCCGCATTTGCACAAGCACAAGTGCATCTCGAACAACGTCATTCCACCATGGAGGAAATATTGTGCCTACTAGCACTCCCTCTTGGACAAGCATAAGCGCATCTTGAACAACATCATTCCACCATGGCAGAAAACTAGCACATGCTAGCTTTCTCTCCTACACAAGCACAGGCACATCCCAAAAATCATTCCACCGTGGGGGAAAGCTAGCATGTGATAGCTTTCCCTCTTGCACAAGCACAATCTCATATCAAACATCATTCAATGTGGGGGAAAGCTAGCGCATGCTAGCTTCCCCTGTTGCACAAGATCATCTCGAACAACATCATTCCACCATGGTGGGAAGCTAGTGCGTGTCAGCTTTCCCTATTACACAAGCACAAGCGCATCTCAAACAACATCATTCCACCATGGGGGAAAGCTAGTGCGTGCTATCTTTCCCTCTTGCAAAAGCACAAGAACATATCGAACAACATCATTCCACCATGGGAGAAAGCTAGCGGGTGCTAGCTTTCCCTCTTGCACAAGCACAAGTGCATCTTGAAAAACATCATGCCACCGTGGTGGAAAGCTAGAAAAGATAGCACGTGCTAGCTTTCCCTTTTGCACAAGCACAAGTGCATCTCGAACAACATTAATCCACCCTGGGGGAAAGATAGCATGCACTAGTTTTCCCTCTTGCACAAGCAAGGGCGCATCTCGAACAACATCATCCAACCATGAGGGAAATCTAGTGCAAGCTAGATTTCCATCTTGAACAAGCAGGAGCACATCTCAAACATATCGTGGGGGAAAGATAGCGTGTGCTACCTTTCCCTCTTGCACAAGTAGGATCACATTTTGAAAAACATCATCCCACCTTGGGGGAAAGCTAGCACATGCTAGCTTTCCCTCTTACACAAGTAGGAGCACATCTTGAAGAACATCATCTGTTCATGGGGGAAAGCTAGCACACACTAGCTTTCCCTCTTGCACAAGAAAGAGTGCATCGCGAACAATATCATCCCACCGTGGTGGAAAGTTAGTGCATTCTAGCTTTCCCTCTTGCGCAAGTAGGGGCGCATCTCGAACAACATCATCCCACCATTAGGTGTGCTAGATTTCCCTCTTACACAAGCAGGAATGAATCTCGAACAATAACATCCCACCAGTGGGGAAAGCTAGTGCGTGCTAGATTTCCCTCTTGCACAATCATGAGCTCACCTTGGACAACATCATCCCATCGTGGGGGAAGATAGTGCATCTCGAACAAACATCATTCCACAAACACAAGTGCATCTCAAACAACATCATTCCACTGTGGAGAAAAGTTAGCGTTTGTTGGATTTCTCTCTTGCACAAGTATAAATGAAACTCGCACAACATCATTCCATTGTGAGGGAAAGCTAACGCGTGGTAGCTTTCCCTCTTAGAAAATCACAAGTGCATCTTGAACAACATCATTCCATTGTGGCGGAAATCTAGCGTGTGCTAGCTTTCCCCCTTGCAAAAGCACAAGCGCATCTCGAAAAACATCAATACACCATTGGGGAAGGCTAGAGCATGCTATCTTTCCCTCTTGCACAAGCACAAGTGCATCTCAAACAACATCATTACACCATGGGGGAATGTAACACTTGTTAAATTTTCCTCTTGCACAAGCACAAATGCATCTTTAACAACATCATTCTATCGTGGGGAAAGCCAATGCATGCTAGCTTTTCCTATTGCAAAAGAACAAATGCATCTTGAACAACATTATTCCACCATGGGGGAAAGCTAGCCCGTGTTAGCTTTCCCTCTTGCACAAGCGCGTGCATGTTTCGAACAACATCATTCCATCGTGGGAAAAATCTAGTGCATGTTAGATTTCCCTCTTGTATAAGTACAAACACAAGAACATATCGAACAACATTGTTCCATTGTGGGGGCAAGCTAGCATGCCAAGCAAAAACACATCTCAAACATCATCCCACCATGGGGGAAAGCTAGTGCGTTCTAGATTTCCCTCTTGCACAAGCATATACTCATCTCGAACAACGTCATTCCGCTATGGGGTAAAGCTAGTGTATGCTAGCTTTCTCTCTTGCACAAGCACAAGTGCATCTCGAACAACATCATTCCTCTGTGGGGTAAAACTATCATATGCTAGCTTTCCATCTTGCAGAAGCACAAGCACAACTTGAACAACATCATTGCACTGTGGGGGAAAGCTAGAGCGTGCTAGCTTTCCCTCTTGCACAAACACAAGCGCATCTCAAACAACACCATTCTAGCATGAACGAAAACTTGCACATGTTAGCCTTCCCTCTAGCAGAAGGAAAATCACATCTCAAACAACATCATTCCACCGTCAAGGAAAGCTAGTGCGTGCTAGTTTTCCCTCTTGCACATGCACAAGTGCATCTCAAACAACATCATTCCACCATGGAGGAAAACTTGTGCCTACTAGCACTCCCTCTTTCACACACATAATCGCATCTCGAACAACATCATTCCACCATGGCAGAAAAATAACACATGCTAGCTTTCTTTCTTGCACAAGAACAAGTACATCCCAGACATCATTCCACTGTGGGGGAAAGCTAGCACGTGCTATCTTTCCCTCTTGCACAAGCACAAGCTCATATCAAACATCATTCAATGTAGGGGAAAGCTAGTGCATGCTAGCTTTCCCTCTTGCACAAATGCATCTCGAACAACATCATTCCACCATGGGGGGAAGCTAGTGCATGTTAGCTTTCCCTATTACACAAGCACAAACACATCTCAAACAACATCATTCCACCATGGGGGAAATCTAGTGCATGCTAGCTTTCCCTCTTGCAAAAGAACAAGCACATATCGAACAACATCATTCCACCATGGGAGAAAGCTAGCGTGTGCTAGCTTTCCCTCTTGCACAAGCACAAGTGCATCTCAAAAAACATCATGCCACTGAGGGGGAAAGCTAGAAAAGCTAGTACATGCTATCTTTCCCTCTTTCACAAGAAAAAATGCATCTCAAACATCATTACACATGCTAGCTTTCCCTCTTGCACAAGCATAAGTGCATCTTGAACAACATCACTGCATCGTCGGGGAAAGCTAGCATGCACTACTTTTCCCTCTTGCACAAGCACAAGCGCATCTTGAACAACATCATTCAACCATGAGGTAAATATAGTGCATGCTAGATTTCCATCTTGAACAAGCGGGAGTACATCCCAAACATCATCCCATCCTGGTGGAAAGTTAGCACGTGCTAGCTTTCCCACTTGCACAAGTAGGACCACATTTCGAAAAACATCATACCACCTTAGGGGAAAGCTAGCGCATGCTAGCCTTCCCTCTTGCACAAGCAGGAGAACATATTGAACAACATCATCCATCCATGGGGGAAATCTAGCACATGCTAGCTTTACCTCTTGCACAAGCACGAGCACATCATGAACAATATCATCCCAACGTGGTGGAAAGTTAGTGCATTATATCTTTCCCTCTTGTGCAAGTAGGAGCGCATCTTGAACAACATCATCCCACCATTAGGCATGCTAGATTTCCCTCTTGCACAAGTAGGAGTGGATCTCGAACAACATCATCCCACCAGCGGGGAAAGCTAGTGTGTGCTAGATTTCCCTCTTGCACAAGCTTGAGCTCATATCAGACAACATAATCCCACCATGGGGGAAGCTAGTGCATCTTGAACAAACATCATTCCACAAACACAAGTGCATCTCGAACAAAATCATTCCACTATGGAGAAAAGTTAGCATCTGTTTGATTTCTCTCTTGCACAAGTATAAATGAAACTCAAACAACATCATTCCATTGTGGGGGAAAGCTGACGCGTGGTAGCTTTCCCTCTTAGAAAAGTGCAAGTGCAACTTGAACAACATCATTCCATTGTGGGGGAAAGCTAGCGTGTGTTAGATTTCCTCCTTGCAAAAGTACAAGCGCATCTCGAACAACATCAATACACCATGGGGGAAGGCTAGAGCATGCTAGCTTTCCCTTTTGCACAAGCACAAGCGCATCTCGAACAACATCATTACACCATGGGGGAATGCTAGCACTTGTTAACTTTTCCTCTTGCACAAGCACAAACACATCTTGAACAACATCATTCTACCATGGGGAAAGCCAATGAATGCCAACTTTTCCTCTTATACAAGCACAAATGCATCTCGAACAACATTATTCCACCATGGGGGAAAGCTAGCATGTGTTAGATTTCCCTCTTGGACAAGTGCATGGATGTTTTGAACAACATCATTCCACCACGGGGGAAAGTTAGCATGCCAAGAAAAAACACATCTCGAACATCATCCCACCATGGGGGAAAGCTAGTGCGTGCTATCTTTCCACCTTGCACAAGCATATACTCATCTTGAACAACGTCATTCCACTATGGGGTAAAGCTAGTGCGTGCTAGCTTTCTCTCTTGCACAAGATCAAGTGCATCTCGAACAACATCATTCCTCTGTGGGGTATAACTATCATATGCTAGCTTTCCATCTTGCAAAAGCACAAGCACAACTTGAACAACATCATTCCACTGTGGGGGAAAGCTAGAACATGCTAGCTTTCCCTCTAGCACAAACACAAGCACATCTCAAACAACACCATTCTAGCATGGACGAAAACTTGCACATGTTAGCCTTCCCTATAGCACAAGAACAAGCACATCTCAAACAATATAATTCCATCGTCAAGGAAAGCTAGTGCGTGCAAGTTTCCCCTTTTTCACAAGCACAAGTGCATCTCGAACAACGTCATTCCACCGTGGAAGAAAGATTGTGCCTACTACCACTCCCTCTTGGACAAGCGTAAGCTCATCTCGAACAACATCATTCCACCATGGAAGAAAACTAGCGTATGCTATCTTTCTCTCTTGCACAAGCACATGCACATCCCAAACATCATTCCACCATGGGTGAAAGCTAGCACGTGCTAGCTTTCCCTCTTGCACAAGAACAAGCTCATATCAAACATCATTCAATGTGGGGGAAAGCTAGTGCATGCTTTCCCTCTTGCACAAGTGCATCTCGAACAACTTCATTCCACCATGGTGGGAAGCTAGTGTGTGTCAGCTTTCCCTATTACACAAGCACATGCGCATCTCAAACAACATCATTCCACCATGGGGAAAAGCTACTGCGTGCTATCTTTCCCTCTTGCAAAAGAACAAGAACATATCGAACAACATCATTCCACCATGGGAGAAAGCTAGCGGGTGCTAGCTTTCCCTCTTGTGCAAGCACAAGTGCATCTTGAAAAACATCATGCCACCGCGGGGGAAAGCTAGCAAAGCTAGCACATTCTAGCTTGCCCTTTTTCACAAGCACAAGTGCATCTTGAACAACAACAATCCACCATGGGGGAAAGCTAGCATGCGCTAGTTTTCCTTCTTGCACAAGCACAAGCGCATCTAGAACAACATCATCCAACCATGAGGGAAATCTAGTGCGTGCTAGATTTCTATCTTGAGCAAGCAGGAGCACATCTTAAACATATCGTGGGGGAAAGCTAGCACGTGCTATCTTTCCCTCTTTCAAAAGTAGGAGCACATTTCGAATGCTAGCTTTCTCTCTTGCACAAGTAGAAGCACATCATCATCCATTCATTGGGGAAAGCTAGCACACACTAGCTTTCCCTCTTGCACAAGAAAGAGCGCATCATGAACAATATAATCCCATTGTGGTGGAAAGTTAGTGCATTCTATCTTTCCCTCTTGCGCAAGTAGGAGCGCATCTCGAATAACATCATCCCACCATTAGGTGTGCTATCCCTCTTGCACAAGCAGGAATGGATCTTGAACAACATCATCCCACAAGTGGGGAAAGCTAGTGCATGCTAGATTTCCCTCTTGCACAATCACGAGCTCACCTCGGACAACATCATCCCACCATGGGGGAAGCTAGCGCGTCTCAAACAAACATCATTCCACAAACACAAGTGCATCTCAAACAACATCATTCCACTGTGGAGAAAAGTTAGTGGCTGTTGGATTTCTCTCTTGCACAAGTATAAATGAAACTCGAACAACATCATTCCATTGTGGGGGAAAGATGACGCGTGGTATCTTTCCCTCTTAGAAAATCACAAGTGCATCTTGAAAAACATCATTCCATTGTGGGGGAAAGCTATCGTGTGCTAGCTTTCCCCCTTGCAAAAGCACAAGTGCATCTCAAACAACATCAATACACCATGGGTGAAGACTAGAGCATGCTAGCTTTCCCTCTTGCACAAGCACAAGCGCATCTCAAACAACATCATTACACCATGGGGGAATGCTAGCACTTGTTAACTTTTCCTCTTGCACAAGCACAAACGCATCTTGAACAACATCATTCTACCGTGGGGAAAGCCAATGCATGCTAGCTTTTCCTCTTCCACAAGCACAAATGCATCTCGAACAACATTATTCCACCATGGCGGAAAGCTAGAACATGTTAGATTTCCCTCTTGCACAAGTCCGTGCACGTTTCGAAGAACATCATTCCATCGTGGGAAAAATCTAGTGCATGTTAGATTTCCCTCTTGTATAAGTATGAACACAAGCACATATCGAACAACATCATTCCATCGTGGGGGAAAGATAGCATGCCAAGAAAAAACTCATCTCGAACATCATGCCACCATGGGGGAAAGCAAGTGCATGCTAGCTTTCCCTCTTGCACAAGCATATACTCATCTCAAACGACGTCATTCCACTATGGGGTAAAGCTAGTGTGTGCTAGATTTCTCTCTTGCACAAGCACGAGTGCATCTCAGAAAATCATCAGTCCTCTGTGGGGTAAAACTAGCATATGCTAGCTTTCCATCTTGTAGAAGCACAAGCACAACTTGAACAACATCATTCTACTGTGGGGGAAAGCTAGAGCGTGCTAGCTTTCCCTCTTGCACAAACACAAGCGCATCTCAAACAACACCATTCTAGCATGGACGAAAACTTGCACATGTTAGCCTTCCCTCTAGCTCAAGAACAAGCACATCTCAAAATCTCAAACAACATCATTCCACCCTCAAGGAAATCTAGTGCATGCTAGTTTTCCCTCTTGCACAAGCACAAGTGCATCTCAAACAATATCATTGCACCGTGGAGGAAAGCTTGTGCTTACTAGCACTCCCTCTTGCACAAGCATAAGCGCATCTCTAACAACATCATTCCACCATGGCAGAAAAATAATGCATGCTAGCCTTCTCTCTTGGACAAGCACAGGCACATCCCATACATCATTCCACTGTGGGGGAAAGCTAGCATGTGTCAACTTTCCCTATTACATCATTCCATGGGGGAATGCTAACATGCTAGCTTTCCCCTCTTTCACAAGCGCAGCTCAAACAACATCATTCCACCATGGGGGGAAGCTAGTGCGTGCCAGCTTTCCCTATTACGAAAGCACAAGTGCATCTCAAACAACATCAATCCACCATGGGGGAAAACTAGTGCATGCTAGATTTCCCTCTTACAAAATCACAAGCACATATCGAACAACATCATTCCACTATGGGAGAAATTTAGCGCATGCTAGCTTTCCTTCTTTCACAAGCATAAGTGCATCTCAAAAAACATCATGCCATCGAGGGGGAAAGCTAACAAAGCTAGCACGTGCTAGCTTTCCTGCTTGCACAAGAAAAAATGTATCTCAAACATCATTCCACTCATGCTAGCTTTCCCTCTTGTACAAGCACAAGTGCATCTTGAACAACATCACTCCACCATGGGGGAAAGCAGGCATGTGCTAGTTTTCCCTCTTGCACAAGCACAAGCACATCTCGAACAACATGATCCAACCATGAGGGAAATCTAGTGCATGCTAGATTTCCATATTGAACAAGCAGGAGCACATCTCAAACATCATCCCATCCTGGTGGAAAGCTAGCGCATGCTAGCTTTCCCTCTTGTGCAAGTAGGACCACATTTTGAAAAACATAATCCCACCTTGGGGGAAAGCTAGCACATGCTAGCTTTCCCTCTTGCACAAGTAGGAGTGGATCTCGAACAACATCATCCCACCAGTGGGGAAAGCTAGCGCGTGCTAGATTTCCCTCTTTCACATGCACGAGCTCATCTCGGACAACATCATCCCACCATGGGGGAAGCTAGTGCATCTTGAATAAACATCATTCCACAAACACAAGTGCATCTCGAACAACATCATTCCACTGTGGAGAAAATTTAGCGTCTGTTGGATTTCTCTCTTGCACAAGTATAAATGAAACTCGAACAACATCATTCCATTGTGGGGGAAAGTTGACGCGTGGTATCTTTCCCTCCTAGAAAAGCACAAGTGCAACTTGAATAACATCATTCCATTGTGTGGGAAAGCTAGCGCATGCTAGCTTTCCCCATTGCAAAAGAACAAGTGCATCTCGAACAAAATCAATACACCATGGGGGAAGTCTAGAGCATGCTAGCTTTCCCTTTTGTACAAGCATAAGTGCATCTCAAACAACATCATTACACCATGGGGGAATGCTAACACTTGTTAACTTTTCCTCTTGCACAAGCACAAACACATCTTGAACAACATCATTCTACTGTAGGGAAAGCCAATGAATGCTAGCTTTTCCTCTTGCACAAGCACAAATGCATATCGAACAACATCGTTCCATCGTGGGGGAAAGCTAGCATGCCAAGAAAAAACGCATCTCGAACATCATGCCACCATGGGGGAAAGCAAGTGCGTGCTAGCTTTCCCTCTTGCACAAGCATATACTCATCTCAAACAACATCATTCCACTATGGGGTAAAGCTAGTGCGTGCTAGATTTCTCTCTTGCACAAGCACAAGTGCATCTCAAACAACATCATTCCTCTGTGGGGTATAACTAGCATATGCTAGCTTTCCATCTTGTAGAAGCACAAGCACAACTTGAAAAACATCATTCCACTGTGGGGGAAATATATAGCGTGCTAGCTTTCCCTCTAGCACAAACACAAGCACATCTCAAACAATACCATTTTATCATGGACGAAAACTTGCACATGTTAGCCTTCCCTCTAGCATGAGAACAATCACATCTCAAACAATATCATTCCACCGTCAAGGAAATCTAGTGTGTGCTAGTTTCCCCTCTTTCACATGAACAAGTGCATCTCGAACAACGTCATTCCACCATGGAGGAAATCTTGCGCCTACTACCACTCCCTCTTGGACAAGCATAAGCGCATCTCGAACAACATCATTCCACCATGGAAGAAAACTAGCGCAAGCTAGCTTTCTCTCTTGCACAAGCACAGGCACATCCCAAACATCATTCCACCATGGGGGAAAGCTAGCACGTGCTAGCTTTCTCTCTTGCACAAGCACAAGCTCATATCAAACATCATTCAATGTGGGGGATTGCTAGCTTTCCCTCTTTCACAAGCGCATCTCGAACAACATCATTCCACCATGGTGGGAAGCTAGTGCATGTTAGCTTTCCCTATTACACAAGCACAAGTGCATCTCAAACAACATCATTCCACCATGGGGGAAAGCTAGTGCGTTCTAGCTTTCCCTCTTGCAAAAGCACAAGAACATATCGAACAACATCATTCCACTGCGGGAGAAAGCTAGTGGGTGCTAGCTTTCCCTCTTGTACAAGCACAAGTGCATCTCAAAAAACATCATGCCACCGCAGGGGAAATCTAGCAAGTGCTAGCTTTCCCTTTTGCACAAGCACACGTGCATCTTGAAAAACATCAATCCACCGTGGGGTAAATATAGCATGCGCTATTTTTCCCTCTTGCACAAGCACAAGCGCATCTCGAACAACATCATCCATCTTAAACAAGCAGGAGCACATCTCAAACATATCGTGGGGGAAAGCTAGCACGTGTTAGCTTTCCCTCTTGCACAAGTAGGAGCACATTTCAAAAAATATCATCCCACCTTGGGGGAAAGATAGCGCATGCTAGCTTTTCCTCTTGCACAAGCAGGAAAACATCTTGAACAACATCATCTGTTCGTGGGGGAAAGCTAGCACATGCTAGCTTTCCCTCTTGCACAAGAAAGAGTGCATTGCGAACAATATCATCCCACCGTGGTGGAAAGTTAGTGCATTCTAGCTTTCCCTCTTGCACAAGTAGGAGCGCATCTCGAACAACATCATCCCACCATTAGGTGTGCTAGCTTTCCCTCTTGCACAAGCAGGAATGGATCTCGAACAACATCATCCCACTAGTGGGGAAAGCTAGTGTGTGCTAGATTTTCCTTTTGCACAATCATGAGCTCATCTCGGACAACATCATCCCACCGTGGGGGAAGCTAGTACATCTCAAACAAAAATCATTCCACAAACACAAGTGCATCTCGAACAACATCATTCCACTGTGGAGAAAAGTTAGTGTTTGTTGGATTTCTCTCTTTCACAATTATAAATGAAACTCAAACAACATCATTCCACTGTGGCAGAAAGATGACACATGGTAGCTTTCCCTCTTAGAAAATCACAAGTGCATCTTGAACAACATCATTCCATTGTGGGGGAAAGCTACAGTGTGCTATATTTCCCCCTTGCAAAAGCACAAGTGCATCTCGAGCAACATTAATACACCATGGGGGAAGGCTAGAGCATGTTATCTTTCCCTCTTGCACAAGCACAAGCACATCTCAAACAATATAATTACACCATGGGGGAATGCTAGCACTTGTTAACTTTTCCTCTTGCACAAGCACAAATGCATCTCAAACAACATCATTCTACCATGGGGAAATCCAATGCATGCTAGCTTCACCTCTTGCACAAGCACAAATGCATCTCGAACAATATCATTCTACCGTGGGGAAAGCCAATAGATGATAGCTTTCCCTCTTGCACAAGCGTGTGTGCATTTTGAACAACATCATTCCATCGTGGGAAAACACTAGTGCATGTTAGATTTCCCTCTTGTATAAGTACAAACAAAAGCACATATTGAACAACATCATTCCATCATGGGGGAAAGCTAGCATGCCAAGCAAAAACACATCTCAAACATCATCCCACCATGGGGGAAAGCTAGTGCGTGCTAGCTTTCCCTCTTGCACAATCATATACTCATCTCAAACAATGTCATTCCACTCTGGGGTAAAGCTAGTGTGTGCTAGCTTTCTTTCTTGCACAAGCACAAGTGCATCTCGAACAAAATCATTCCTCTGTGGGGTAAAACTAGCATATGCTAGCTTTCCATCTTGTAGAAGCACATGCACAACTTGAACACCATCATTCCACTATGGGGGAAAGCTAGAGCATGCTATCTTTCCCTATTGCACAAACACAAGTGCATCTCAAACAACATCATTCCACCATCAAGGAAAACTAGTGCGTGTTAGTTTTCCCTCTTGCACAAGCACAAGTGCATCTCGAACAACATCATTCCATCGTGGAGGAAAACTTGCGCCTACTAGCACTCCCTCTTGCACAATCATAAGTGCATCTCAAACAACATAATTCCACCATGGTAGAAAAATAGGGCATGCTAGCTTTCTCTCTTGCACAAGCACAGGCACATCCCAAACATCATTCCACTGTGGGGGAAAGATAACACATGCTAGCTTTCCCTCTTGCACAAGCACAAGCTCATATCAAACATCATTCAATGTGGTGGAAAGCTAGTGCATGCTAGCTTTCCCTCTTGCACAAGCGCATCTTGAACAACATCATCCCACCATGGGGGGAAGCTAGTGAATGTCATCTTTCCCTATTACACAAGCACAAGCGCATCTCAAACAACATCATTCCACCATGGGGGAAAGCTAGTGCATGCTAGCTTTCCCTCTTGTAAAAGCACAAGCACATATCGAATAACATCATCCCATCCTGGTGGAAAGTTAACGCATGCTAGCTTTCCCTCTTGCACAAGTAGGACCACATTTCGAAAAACATCATCCCGCCTTGGGGGAAAGCTAGCACATGCTAGATTTCCCTCTTGCACAAGCAGGAGGACATCTTGAACAACATCATCCGTCCATGGGGGAAAGATAGCACACACTAGATTTCCCTCTTGCACAAGAAAGAGCGCATCACGGACAATATCATCCCACCGTGGTGGAAAGTTAGTGCATTCTAGCTTTCCCTCTTGCACATATAGGAGTGCATCTTGAACAACATCATCCCACCATTAGGCATGCTAGCTTTCCCTCTTGCACAAGTAGGTGTGGATCTCGAACAACATCATCCCACCAGTGGGCAAAACTAGCGCGTGCTAGATTTCCCTCTTGCACAAGCATGAGCTCATCTCGGACAACATCATCCCACCATGGGGGAAGCTAGTGTGTCTTGAACAAACATCATTCCACAAACACAAGTGCATCTCGAACAACATCATTCCATTGTGGAGAAAATTTAGCGTCTATTGGATTTCTCTCTTGCACAAGTATAAATGAAACTCGAACAACATCATTCCATTGTGGGGGAAAGCTGACAAGTGGTAGCTTTCCCTCTTAGAAAAGCACAAGTGCAACTTGAACAACATCATTCCATTTTTGGGGAAAGCTAGCGCGTGCTAGATTCCCCCCTTGCAAAAGCTCAAGCGCATCTCGAACAACATCAATACACCATGGGGGAAGGATAGAGCATGCTATCTTTCCCTTTTTCACAAGAACACACGCATCTCAAACAACATCATTACACCATGGGGGAATGCCAACACTTGTTAACTTTTCCTCTTGCACAAGCACAAACACATCTTGAACAACATCATTCTATCGTGGGGAAAGCCAACGCATGCTAGCTTTTCCTCTTGCACAAGCACAAATGCATCTTGAGCAACATTATTCCACCATGGGGGAAAGCTAGCATGTGTTAGCTTTCCCTCTTGCACAAGCTTGTGCGTGTTTCGAACAACATAATTCCATCGTGGGAAAAAGCTAGTGCATGTTAGCTTTCCCTCTTGTATAAGTACAAACGCAAGAACATATCGAACAACATCGTTCCACCATGGGGGAAAGCTAGCATGCCAAGAAAAAACACATCTCGAACATCATCCCACCATGGGGGAAAGCTAGTTCGTTCTAGCTTTCCCTCTTGCACAAGCATATACTCATCGTGAACAATGTCATTCCACTATGGGGTAAATCTAGTGTGTGCTAACTTCTTTCTTGCACAAGCACAAGTGCATCTTGAACAACATCATTCCTCTGTGGGGTAAAACTAGCATATGCTAGCTCTCCATCTTGCAGAAGCACAAGCACAACTTGAACAACATCATTCCACTGTGGAGGAAAGCTAGAGTGTGTTAGCTTTTCCTCTTGCACAAACAAAAGCACATCTCAAACAACACCATTCTAGCATGGACGAAAACTTGCACATGTTAGCCTTCCCTCTAGCACAAGAACAAGCACATCTCAAACAACATCATTCCACCGTCAAGGAAAGATAGTGAGTGCTAGTTTTCCCTCTTGTAGAAGCACAAGCGCATCTCGAACAACATCATTCCACCATGGAGGAAAACTTGCGCATACTAGCACTCCCTCTTGCACAAGCATAAGCGCATCTCGAACAACATCATTCCACCATGGCAGAAAAATAGCGCATGCTAGCTTTCTCTCTTGCAAAAGCACATGCACATCCAAAACATCATTCCACTGTGGGGGAAAGCTAGCACGTGGTAGCTTTCCCTCTTGCAAAAGCACAAGCTCATATCAAACATCATTCAATGTGGGTGAAAGCTAGCGCATGCTAGCTTTCCCTCTTGCACAAGCACATCTCGAGCAACATCATTCCACCATGGGGGGAAGCTAGTGCATGTCATCTTTCCCTATTACACATGCACAAGCGCATCTCAAACAACATCATTCCGCCATGGGGGAAAGCTAGTGCGTGCTAGCTTTCCCTCTTGCAAAAGCACAAGCACATATCGAACAACATCATTCCATTGTGGGAGAAAGCTAGCGTGTGCTAGCTTTCCCTCTTGCACAAGCACAAGTGCATCTCGAAAAACATCATGCCACGGAGGGGGAAAGCTAGCATGTGATAGCTTTCCCTCTTGCACAAGACAAAATGCATCTCAAAAATCATTCTAGTCATGCTAGCTTTCCCTCTTGTACAAGCACAAGTGCATCTTGAAAAACATCACTCCACCATGGGGGAAAGCTAGCATGCGCTAGTTTTCCGTCTTGCACAAGCACAAGCGCATCTCGAACAACATCATCCACCCATGAGGGAAATCTAGTGTGTGCTATATTTCCATCTTGAACACATCTCAAACATCATCCCATCCGGGTGGAAAGTTAGCGCATGCTAGCTTTCCCTCTTGCACAAGTAGGACCACATTTCAAAAAACATCATCCCACCTTGGGGGAAAGCTAGCACATGCTAGCTTTCCCTCTTGCACAAGCAGGAGGACATCTTGAACAACATCATCCGTCCATGGGGGAAAGCTAGCACACACTAGCTTTCCCTCTTGGACAAGAAAGAGCGCATCATGAACAATATCATCCCACCGTGGTGGAAAGTTAGTGCATTTTAACTTTCCCTCTTGCACATATAGGAGCACATCTTGAACAACATCATCCCACCATTAGGCATGCTAGCTTTCCCTCTTGCACAAGCAAGAGTGGATCTCGAACAACATCATCCCACCAGTGGGAAAAGCTAGCGTGTGCTAGATTTCTCTCTTGCACAAGCACGAGCTCATCTCGGACAACATCATCCCACCGTGGGGGACGCTAGTGCATCTTGAACAAACATCATTCCACAAACACAAGTGCATCTCGAACAACATCATTCCATTGTGGAGAAAATTTAGCGTCTGTTGGATTTCTCTCTTGCACAAGTATAAATGAAACTTGAACAACATCATTCCATTGTGGGGGAAAGCTGACGCATGGTAGCTTTCCCTCTTAGAAAAGCACAAGTGCAACTTGAACAACATCATTCCATTTTTGGGGAAAGCTAGCGCGTGCTAGATTTCCCCCTTGCAAAAGCACAAGCGCATCTCGAACAACATCAATACACCATGGGGGAAGGATAGAACATGCTATCTTTTCCTTTTTCACAAGCACACGCACATCTCAAACAACATCATTACACCATGGGGGAATGCTAGCACTTGTTAACTTTTCCTCTTGCACAAGCACAAACACATCTTGAACAACATCATTATACAATGGGGAAAGCCAATGCATGCTAGCTTTTCCTCTTGCACAAGCACAAATGCATCTCGAACAACATTATTCCACCATGGGGGAAAGCTAGCATGTGTTAGCTTTCCCTCTTGCACAAGCGTGTACGTGTTTCGAACAACGTCATTCCATCGTGGGAAAAAGCTAGTGAATGTTAGCTTTCCCTCTTGTATAAGTACAAACACAGGCACATATCGAAAAACATCGTTCCACCGTGGGGGAAAGCTAGCATGCCAAGAAAAAACGCATCTCGAACATCATCCCACCATGGGGGAAAGCTAGTTTGTTCTAGCTTTCCCTCTTGCACAAGCATATAGTCATCACAAACAACGTCATTCCACTATGGGGTAAATCTAGTGTGTTCTAGATTTCTCTCTTGCACAAGTACAAGTGCATCTCGAACAACATCATTCCTCTGTGGGGTAAAACTAGCTTATGCTAGCTCTCCATCTTGTAGAAGCACAAGCACAACTTGAACAACATCATTCCACTGTGGGGGAAAGCTAGAGTGTGTTAGATTTTCCTCTTACATAAACAAAAGCACATCTCAAACAACACCATTCTAGCATGGACGAAAACTTGCACATGTTAGCCTTCCCTCTAGCGCAAGAACAAGCACATCTCAAACAACATCATTCCACCGTCAAGGAAAGATAGTGCGTGCTAGTTTTCCCTCTTGCAGAAGCACAAGTGCATCTCGAACAACATGATTCCACCATGGAGGAAAACTTGCGTGTACTAGCACTCCCTCTTGCACAAGCATAAGCACATCTCGAACAACATCATTCCACCATGGCAGAAAAATAGCGCATGCTAGCTTTCTCTCTTGCACAAGCACAGGCACATCCCAAACATCATTCCACTGTGGGGGAAAGCTAGCATGTGGTAGCTTTCCCTCTTGCAAAAGCACAAGCTCATATCAAACATCATTCAATGTGGGTGAAAGCTAGCACATGCTAGCTTTCCCTCTTGCACAAGCGCATCTCGAACAACATCATTCCATCATGGGGGGAAGCTACTGCGTGTCAGCTTTCCCTATTACACAAGCACAAGCACATCTCAAACAACATCATTCCGCCATGGGGGAAAGCTAGTGCGTGTTAGCTTTCTCTCTTGCAAAAGCACAAGCACATATTGAACAACATCATTCCACCGTGGAAAAAAGCTAGCGTGTGCTAGCTTTCCCTCTTGCACAAGCACAAGTGCATCTCGAAAAACATCATGCCACCGAGGGGGAAATCTAGCAAAGCTAGCATGTGCTAGATTTCCCTCTTGCATAAGCACAAATGTATCTCAAACATCATTACACTATGACGAAAATCTGGCGCATGCTAGCTTTCCCTCTTGCACAAGAACAAGTGCATCTTGAACAACATCACTCCACCATGGGGGAAAGCTAGCATGCGCTAGTTTTCCCTCTTGCACAAGCACAAGCGCATCTCGAACAACATCATCCAACCATGAGAGAAATCTAGTGCATTCTAGATTTCGATCTTGAACAAGCAGGAGCACATCTCAAGCATCATCCCATCTCGGGGGAAAGCTAGCGTGTGCTAGCCTTCCCTCTTGCACAAGTAGGAGCACATTTCAAAACATCTCATCCCACCTTGGGGGAGATATAGTGCATGCTAGCTTTACCTCTTTCACAAGCAGGAGCACATCTTGAACAACATCATTCATCCGAGGGGGAAAGCTAGCACACCCTATCTTTCCCTCTTGCACAAGTAGGAGCGCATCCCAAACAATATCATCCCACCATGGTGGAAAGTTAGTGCATTCTAGCTTTCCCTCTTGCGCAAGTAGGAGTGCATCGTGAACAACATCATCCCACCTTTAGGCATGCTAGCTTTCCCTCTTGCACAAGCAGGAGTGCATCTCAAACATCATCATCCCACTAGTGTGGAAAGCTAGCGCGTGCTAGATTCCCCTCTTTCACAAGCACGAGCTCATCTCAGACAACATCATCCGACTGTGGGGGAAGCTAGTGCGTGCTAGATTTCCCTCTTGCACAAGCACAAGCTCAGCTTGGACAACATCATCCCACTCTAGGGGAATTTTAGCGCGTGCTAGCTTTCCCTAATGTGCAAACACAAACTTATCTCAGACAACATCATCCCACTGTGGGGGAAAACTAGTGTATGCTAGCTTTCCCTCTTGCACAGGAACAAGCACATATCGAACAACATGATTCCACCGTAGGAAAAAGATAACACAAGCTAGCTTTCCTTCTTTCATAAGCACAAGCGTAAATGAATCTTGAACAGCATCACTCCAACCTAGGGGAAACCTAGCATGTGCTAGTTTTCCTTCTTGCACAGGCACCAACGCATCTCGAAAATCATCTCACCATGGGGGTAAGCTAGCACGTGATAGATTCCTCTCTTACACAATCATATATGCATATCAAACAACATCATTTCCCTGTGGGTGGAAGCTAGTGCGTGCTAGCTTTCTCTCTTGCACAAGCACAAACACATCTTGAACAACATCATTCCTCTGTGGGGTAAAACTAGCTCAAGATAACTTTCCATCTTGCATAAGCACAAGCACATCTTGAACAACATCATTCCACTATGGGTGAAAGCTAGTGCATGCTAGCTTTGCCTCTTGTACAAACAAGCACATCTCAAACAACATTATTTTAGCATGGAGGAAATCTTGCACGTGCTAGTATTCCCTCTTGCACAAGCATAAGCTCATCTTGAACAACATCATTCCACCATCAAGGAAATCTAGTGTGTGCTAACTTTCCCTCTTGAACAAGCACAAGTACATCTCGAACAACATCATTCCACCGTGGGGTCCCACAAGTTTCTGCTCGCTTTCCCTATTTCACAAACAAAATTGCATCTCGAACAACATCACTCCACCGTGCGACAAAGCTAGCGTCTGTTGGATTTCTCTATTGCACAAGTATAAATGAAACTCGAACAACATCATTCCATTGTGGGGGAAAGTTGACATGTGGTAGCTTTCCCTCTTAGAAAAGCAGAAGTGCATCTTGAACAACATCATTCCATTGTGGGGGAAAGCTAGCGCATGCTAGCTTTCCCCCTTGCAAAAGCACAAGCGCATCTCGAACAACATTATTCCACCATGGGGGAAGGCTAGAGCATGCTATCTTTCCCTCTTGCACAAGCACAAGCGCATCTCGAACAACATCATTACACCATGAGGGAATGCTAGAACTTGTTAACT
Source organism: Picea glauca (assembly GCA_000966675.3). Taxonomy (NCBI): domain Eukaryota; kingdom Viridiplantae; phylum Streptophyta; class Pinopsida; order Pinales; family Pinaceae; genus Picea; species Picea glauca. The sequence continues at coordinate 21,658 of JZKD02S2280056.1, forward strand.
TTTCATCTTGCACAAGCACAAACGCATCTTGAACAACATCATTATACCGTGGGGAAATCCAATGCATACTAGCTTTTCCTCTTGCACACGCACACATGCATCTCGAACAACATTATTCCACCATGGGGGAAAGATAGCACGTGTTATCTTTCCCTCTTGCACAAGCACATGCACATTTCGAACAATATCATTCCATTGTGGGAAAAATCTAGTGCATGTTAGCTTTCCCTCTTGTATAAGTACAAACACAAGAACATATCGAACAACATCGTTCCACCGTGGGGGAAAGCTGACACGCGATGAAAAAATGCATCTAAAACATCATCCCACCATGAGGGAAATCTAGTGAATGCTAGATTTCCCTCTTGCACAAGCATATCCTCATCTTGAACAATGTCATTCCACTATGGGGTAAAGCTAGTGTGTGCTAGCTTTCTCTCTTGCACAAGCACAAGTGCATCTTGAACAACATCATTCCTCTATGGGGTAAAACTAGCATATGCTAGCTTTCCATCTTGCAGAAGCACAAGCACAACTTGAACAACATCATTCCACTATGGGGGAAAGCTAGAGCATGCTAGATTTCCCTCTTGCACAAACACAAGCGCATCTCAAACAACACCATTCTAGCATGGACAAAAACTTGCAGATGTTAGCCTTCCCTCTAGCACAAGAACAAACACATCTTAAACAACGTCATTCCACCGTCAAGGAAAGCTAGTGCATGCTAAGTTTTCCCTCTTGCACAAGCACAAGTGCATCTCGAACAATGTCATTCCACCGTGGAGGAAAGCTTTCGCCTACTAGCACTCCCTCTTGCACAAGCATAAGCACATCTCGAACAACATTATTCCACCATGGCATAAAACTAGCGCATGCTAGCTTTCTCTCTTACACAAGAACACACACATCCCAAACATCATTCCACCATGGGGGAAAGCTAGAACGTGCTAGATTTCCCTCTTTCACAAGCACTAGCACATATCAAACATCATTTAGTGTGGCATGCTAGCTTTCCCTCTTGCACAAGCGGATCTTGAACAACTTCATTCCACCATGGGGGGAAGCTAGTGTGTGTTAGCTTTCCCTATTGCACAAGCACAAGCGCATCTCAAACAACATCATTCTACCATGGGGAAAAGCTAGTGTGTGCTATCTTTCCCTCTTGCAAAAGCACAAGCACATATCGAACAACATCATTCCACAGTGGGAGAAAGCTAGCGCATGCTAGCTTTCCCTTTTGCACAAGCACACGTGCATCTCAAAAAACATCATGCCACTGCGGGGGAAAGCTAGAAAAGATAGAACATGCTAGCTTTCCCTCTTGCACAAGCACAAATGCATCTCAAACATCATTCCACTGTGAGGAAAAGCTAGTGCATGCTAGCTTTCCTCTTGCACATGCACAAGTGCATCTTGAACAACATCACTCCACTGTGGGGGAAAGCTAGCAAGCGCTAGTTTTCCTTCTTGCACAAGCACAAGCACATCTCGAACAACATCATCCAACCATGAGGGAAATATAGTGTGTGCTAGATTTCCATCTTGAACAAGCAGGAGCACATCTCAAACATCATCCCATCATGCGGGAAAGCTAGTGCGTGCTAGCTTTCCCTCTTGCACAAGTAGGAGCACATTTCGAAAATCATCACCCCACCTTGGGGGAAATATAACGCATGCTAGCTTTCCCTCTTGCAAAAGAAAGAGCACATCTTCAACAACATCATCCATCTGTGGGGGAAAGCCAACACTCGGTAGCTTTCCCTCTTGCACAAGTAGGAGCGCATCATGAACAATATCATCCCACCATGGAAGAAAGTTAGTGCATTCTAGCTTTCCCTCTTACGCAAGTAGGAGCACATCTCGAACAACATCATTCCACCATTAGGCGTGCTAGCTTTCCCTCTTGCACAAGAAGGAGTGCATCTCGAACAACATGATCCCACCAGTGGGGAAAGCTAGCACATGCTAGATTTCCCTCTTGCACAAGCACGAGCTCATCTCAGACAAAATCATCCCACCGTGGGGGAGGCTAGTGCATGCTAGCTTTCCCTCTTGCACAAGCACAAGCTCATCTCAGACAACATCATCCCACTCTAGGGGAAAGCTAGCGCGTTCTTTCTCTCCCTAATGTGCAAACATGAGCTCGTCTCAGACAACATCATCCCACCATGGGGGGAAGCTAGCGCATGCTAGCTTTCCCTCTTTCACAAGCACGAGCACATCTCGAACAACAAGATTCCACCGTAGGAAAACAATAATGCAAGCTAGCTTTCCCTCTTTCATAAGCACAAGCACAAACTCATATTGAACAACATCACTCCAACCTAGGGGAATGCTAGCATGTGCTAGTTTTCCCTCTCGCACAAGCACCAGTGCATCTCGAAAATCATCCCACCATGGGGGTAAGCTAGCGCGTGCTACATTATCTCTTACACAAGCATATACGCATATCGAACAACATCATTTGACTGTAGGTGGAAGCTAGTACATGCTAGCTTTCTCTCTTGCACAAGCACAAGCACATCTCGAACAACATCATTCCTCCGTGGGGTAAAACTAGCGCAGGATAACTTTCCATCTTGCATAAGCACAAGCGCATCTTAAACAACATCTTTCCACTGTGGGGGAAAGCTAGCGCGTGCTAGCTTTTCCTCTTGTACAAACAAGTGCATCTCGAACAAAATCATTTTAGCATGGAGTAAAGATTGAACATGCTAGTATTTCTCTCTTGCACAAGCATAAGCTCATCTTGAATAACATCATTCCATCGTCAAGGAAATCTAGCGTGTGCTAGATTTCCCTCTTAAACAAGCACAAGTGCATCTCAAACAACATCATGCCACCGTGGGGTCCCATAAGTTTCTACTAGCTTTCCATATTGCACAAACATAAATGCATCTCGAACAACATCATTCCACCGTGGGGGAAAGCTAGTGCATGCTAGCTTTCCCTCTTGCATAAGCATAGGCACATCTCGAACATCATTCGACTGTGGGGGAAAGATAATGCAAGCTAGTTTTCCCTCTTGCACAAGCACAAGCTCATCTCAAACAACATCATTCCACCATGGGGAAAAGCCAGCGTGTGCTAGCTTTCCCTCTTACACAAGCACAAGCTCATCGTGAACAACATTATTCCAGTGTTGGGGAAAGCTAGTGTGTGCTAGCTTTCCCTCTTGCACAAGCACAAGAGCATCTTGAGCATCATCCTACCATGGGGGAAATCTAGCGTGTGCTATCTTTCCCTCTTACACAAGCATATACACATCTCGAACAAGATCATTCCACTGTGGGGGAAAGCTAGCATGTGCTAGCTTTCTCTCTTGCACAAGCACAAGCGCATCTCGAACAACATCATTCCTCCGTGGGGTAAAACTAGTGCATGCTAAATTTTAGTGTCGCAGAAGCACAAACACATTTTGAGGAACATCATTCCATTGTGGGGAAAAGATAGCGTGTGCTAGCTTTCCCTCTTTCACAAACGCAAGCACATCTCAAACAACATCATTCTAGCATGGAGGAAAGCTTGCACATGTTAAACTTCCCTCTTGCACAAGCACAAGCACATCTCAAACAACATCATTCCACTGTTAAGGAAAGCTAGCGTGTGTTAGCTTTCCATCTTGCATAAGCATAAGTGCATCTCAAACAACATCATTCCACCATGGTGGAAAGCTAGCGCCTGCTCGCTTTCTCTCTTCCACAAGCACATGACCATCTCGAACAACACAATCCACCATGGGGGAAAGCTAGCATGTGGTAGCTTTCCCTCTTGCATTAGAACAAACACATCTCGAAAATCATTCCATTATGGGGGAAAGCTAGCGTGTGCTAGCTTTCCCTCTTGCACAAGCACAAACTCATCTCACACATCATTCAACGTGGGGGAAAGCTAGCGTGTGCTAGCTTTCCCTCTTACACAAGCGCAAACAACAAATTATTTTCCAGATTGTCTAACCCAACATTATTAGTAGGAGAAATATCACCTTCACCACACTTGTTTTGTTCAACTTTATCTTGCAAATCTGAGTTGTCCTTGCCACACCAATTCTCTACTTCTTCATTCTCAGACATCCAGTGTTCATCTTCCTTTGAAAAAGCCAGTAAAACATCATATGACCTATCCTGTAAGTAGTCTTTCAAAACAGATCCTTCATCATCAAGGTTTTATGCACTTGTATAGTGATGTTCATCATTCTCAAGGATTGTCGAGCCTACATAGTGCCCTTGTGTTTTATCACTCTCACCTGAAATTGTATCGAGCTCTAAGACATAACCATGTTCTTGGATAGAGCATGGTTTTTCTGTCCATGTAATGATAAAAGTAAGAACATAATTGTTCCATGTATTTCATATGCATTGGAAGGTGAGAACCTATGGATACATCATCCTCTCCATCATGATTACACTCTACAACCTATGGTAATGAGAGCCTAGCATTGTCTTATTTAGAGGAGCATTTGGATTTTAGGTCTGTTGGTCATTCAAACTATCAAAATTTCCCAACGATTGGATTTCCAGCCATGGCATATAACAAGGTAAACGATGATGACCCAACTACAAACACATAGATGAAGTGAAATGATGTGCGTTTGATTGATGCATAACAATAGGTAGAACCTCATGTAGAGTATTTATATTCCCCCATTTTCCATCAAACTCGAGTAGCAAAAGAACCATGCGGAATACAAATTATTAACCTGTTGTTTGAACCGTTTGTTACAATTTGAGAGGTTGTTAAGATTTAAGCTTACGGAAATGGACAACTACATGGGGGACAGACTATGTTTTATTGTAGTGCATCCATGCTCAATCCTCTTAGCAAATATTGTTGCCAAACTATTGCGGATGATGTTCGATCCTTGTCCAATGACTATATAGGCCCACTTGATTTTATTGTCATCACTTACGAGGAAGAAAGGGTCTCTAATTGCAGTGTTTAAGGGATGGAGGATATGTCAACATTTCCAACAATACCTTACTTGGAAGATTACTCTGTGGGTGCAGGAAAGTCATAGATTATGAAACTGGGTGACAAATATTTCTATGTAAAGTTCTTGCAAATTTCTTTAAATTCCAACCCCATGGTTGAGCTAAGAATAGCCAACCTAGGGAAGCATTAATAGGCTTTAGGTATTATTTGTTTTGAAGAATCCATGGATTAGTTTCATCACAAAAACCAAAATGATATTGAAATCACAGTTTCGGTTAGTAAAGTCCTTGTTGCTGCACAAACCCAAGAAAACATAGATAAAATCCCATATCTAATGTGTAAATCCAAACCCAAGAAAACCACACAAATCTATCTTCAGTACCCTTGATCAAGTCAACCAAGACCATGCCCATATTTAATTCACAACGCTTTCTCTCGTAAACATACTAGCAAGTTAGCAACCCTTTTTGCTACCCAAACTACCTCTATCTCCACTTCTTCGTATGATTATCCAATAAATAATATAAGCTGGTCCTATCAGGAATTTCCTTGGATCAGTAATCCAGTTATGATTGTAAGGCTTCAAGTGTTCTTACTTATATCTGTGATCCACATTGGACGACTCTTCCAAGATAGCATGGGTCTGAACCCACCACTGCANTGTGCTAGCTTTCCCTCTTGCACAAGCACAAACTCATCTCACACATCATTCAACGTGGGGGAAAGCTAGCGTGTGCTAGCTTTCCCTCTTACACAAGCGCAAACAACAAATTATTTTCCAGATTGTCTAACCCAACATTATTAGTAGGAGAAATATCACCTTCACCACACTTGTTTTGTTCAACTTTATCTTGCAAATCTGAGTTGTCCTTGCCACACCAATTCTCTACTTCTTCATTCTCAGACATCCAGTGTTCATCTTCCTTTGAAAAAGCCAGTAAAACATCATATGACCTATCCTGTAAGTAGTCTTTCAAAACAGATCCTTCATCATCAAGGTTTTATGCACTTGTATAGTGATGTTCATCATTCTCAAGGATTGTCGAGCCTACATAGTGCCCTTGTGTTTTATCACTCTCACCTGAAATTGTATCGAGCTCTAAGACATAACCATGTTCTTGGATAGAGCATGGTTTTTCTGTCCATGTAATGATAAAAGTAAGAACATAATTGTTCCATGTATTTCATATGCATTGGAAGGTGAGAACCTATGGATACATCATACTCTCCATCATGATTGCACTCTACAACCTATGGTAATGAGAGCCTAGCATTGTCTTATTTAGAGGAGCATTTGGATTTTAGGTCTGTTGGTCATTCAAACTATCAAAATTTCCCAACGATTGGATTTCCGGCCATGGCATATAACAAGGTAAACGATGATGACCCAACTACAAACACATAGATGAAGTGAAATGATGTGCATTTGATCGATGCATAACAATAGGTAGAACCTCATGTAGAGTATTTATATTCCTCCATTTGCCATCAAACTCGAGTAGCAAAAGAACCATGCAGAATACAAATTATTAACCTGTTGTTTGAACCGTTTGTTACAATTTGAGAGGTTGTTAAGCTTTAAGCTTACAGAAATGGACAACTACATGGGGGATAGACTATGTTTTATTGTAGTGCATCCATGCTCAATCCTCTTAGCAAATATTGTTGCCAAACTATTGCGGATGATGTTCGATCCTTGTCCAATGACTATATAGGCCCACTTGATTTTATTGTCATCACTTACGAGGAAGAAAGGGTCTCTAATTGCAGTGTTTAAGGGATGGAGGATATGCCAACATTTCCAACAATCCCTTACTTGGAAGATTACTCTGTGGGTACAGGAAAGTCATAGATTATGAAACTGGGTGACAAATATTTCTATGTAAAGTTCTTGCAAATTTCTTTAAATTCCAACCCCATGGTTGAGCTAAGAATAGCCAACCTAGGGAAGCATTAATAGGCTTTAGGTATTATTTGTTTTGAAGAATCCATGGATTAGTTTCATCACAAAAACCAAAATGATATTGAAATCACAGTTTCAGTTAGTAAAGTCCTTGTTGCTGCAGAAACCCAAGAAAACATAGATAAAATCCCATATCTAATGTGTAAATACAAACCCAAGAAAACCACACAAATCTATCTTCAGTACCCTTGACCAAGTCAAACAAGACCATGCCCATATTTAATTCACAACGCTTTCTCTCATAAACATACTAGCAAGTTAGCAACCCTTTTTGCTACCCAAACTACCTCTATCTCCACTTCTTCGTATGATTATCCAATAAATGATATAAGCTGGTCCTATCAGGAAGTTCCTTGGATCAGTAATCCAGTTATGATTGTAAGGCTTCAAGTGTTCTTACTTATATCTGTGATCCACATTGGACGACTCTTCCAAGATAGCATGGGTCTGAACCCACCACTGCAAATAGTCCCCCAGAATTGTTCCTTGGAATTAGTATGCATGGATAACTTTAAGAAGTTATGGAAAAGTAATCTATCCTTCAACCAAATTCAACCTTCATATCTGCAACACTAGATAAATGTTTGAAAATGCCAGTGTAATTTTGAAGGGGTAACAATTACTCTTTTAATGACATAATATTCATCATGGCATTTTGGTTAAGTACACATATCCACAAGTAGTTGGTTTTGAGTTTGTTAGAATTAAGGAAAAATTTGAAAAACAAAATGCTCTTAAAGTCTTGTTTACTAGATCAACACATATGAGAAGAGATATAAACAGATTTGAATAAATTTCTGAGTGTAAAAAACAAACCTTTAGTTTACCTCTTGGTCAATGAAAGATGTA
>JZKD02S2280067.1:2986-34973 GCA_000966675.3 Picea glauca
GTCACCTTCCTATTAAATCAGACCCCCCTCGCTCATTACCACTTACCGCCTAACCCCCCCTCCGAGTAAACCACCAAACCACTCATACATACCACCTCTGCGCTCCGAAGTCACACTCCACTCCCCACTACACGTCACACTCCACTATCGTGCTCTGCCTCCACACTCCACTACTTTGCCTACACGTCTCACCCACGTCAGTAGACCACCTCAGTAAGGACATGTGGCATACCACGTCAACAAGGACACGAGTCGTCTAATCTGAAAGATCACTTTGAGTGTATTCTCAACCGTTGATCATAGTACAGTGGAAGGATAGTGTAAGTTTGAAAAGTTGAAATCCTGAAGTTTCGACAACCATCCATCTCAATGTTTGATTAAGTCCTAGTCGTCAGATTGAACAATGAAAGGATGAGTGTAAGGATCAAATCTGACCATTGATTTGTTTCCTTGAAATAAACCGTTGATCGAGAAAGGGACCATAGAATCATTGATCTGGTTGAAAGGTCAAATTCCCAAAGTGAAAGAGGACCGTTGATCCGAGAGGGACACACATCAATGGATTGTCAACTCCAAAAGTTTGGTGTATGGGAAAATCAAGGTTTGAGATTTGAAACTCCCGGAGCCCGGATCACAAAGTAAATCACAACCATTGATTTAGGAAGGCTATATCTGATCCGCAGACTTGAGAGGATATATCTGAACCATCCGTTCAGGATCACAGTCAAGATCATGAGATCGACAGTTCCGTCACATTGCAGGGATTGAAGGTGCATGAAATTTAAAATGTTGAAGGCGAGCCACAATCGAAATCACAGTTTTGGAGAAAGGACACATGGAGCTCTATAGTGAATTGTAGGGTGAAAAGCGGGTTGCCCTCAAACTGCCTTTGGACGCACCCGCAATTGTGCAATCACATGAGATCATCACCCAAGGTCATATAAAAAAAAGGATCTAACACTCTCTAGATCGAGATCGCGAAGCGCTCGAAAGTTAGGCTTGTGGTCACAACCATGGTCACATCAACGAAGATTAAGGGAGGAGCTAGCATGCCTCTTGGCTCCACTTCGGATATCGATATTTGGGAGAATCGAGATGTCTCATACCAAGATTCCCGAAGTCCCGAGTCATGAAGCGCCTGTTGGTTAGGCGTATGGTCACCGCTAATGGTCACATGAAGGAAGGGGCTTAGAAGCCAAAGAAGCCAAAATGACTCTATATAACTAACGAAACAAAGTGATTGTATCTGCCAGAGAATTTGAAGAGATTCATGGTGATCGCTAGAGGAGATGAAGAGTATCGAGGTAACTACCAGTGGAATGAATACTCATCATACAAACAATTGACAGATGGAAAAGTGTCAAAGACTGTAACTACCAGAGAAGCCAAAGAATCACAGGATAACAACCACTGATGAAGAACACAGTCATCATCGCTAGAGAGGACGAAGAGTTGAGTGTATGATCTGGAAGAGGACTTGGCATGATAAATATATGTAGAACAAAGAAGAGAAGGTTGCTTATTTTTATAGTTATTCATGTGGGTAGAAGTAGGATGTGCGAAGGAGCTTAAGCACACAGAAGAGGCATAGCGCAGAGAATGGAAATGGTGCACATAACATAAAACACAAAAGAAAGAGATAGAACACACATGCATATCTGAGAGAGGTAGAGAAAGCCACGGTGGGCATGCAGAGATAGAGCAGAAGAACAAAAAGCACATGAAGATGCAAGCAAGAAGACACTGATGCAGGCAGAGCAGAGTAGTGTAGCAGAACAATGATGAGACTAGTAATCCATTGATAAATCTTGTATCACTGTAATAAATTTTAGTAACAAAGATTTATATCTGAGGGTGGTGGTGTGGTGCTAGGGAGGACTACTGTCCTCAGATTTTCAAGTGGGTGCTTGAACACAGGAAGTTGTAGCTTCCATCTGGTTGCAGCCAGAAAAAACCAGGGTGGTAGGGTGGTGCAAGGGAGAACTATTGTTCTCTGTTATACATGTTGGTGCATGTGTAACTGGAAGTTGATGCTTCCATCCAGTTGGTGCCGGAACACTTAGAGAGTTGGTGCTTCCTTCTAGTGGGTGCTAGAGAATCCAGAGAGTTGGTGCTCTCAACAAGTTGCAACTTGTATAGGTTGGTGCCTGTGTGACTGGAAGTTGGTGCTTCCATCCAGTTGGGGTTGGAACACAAAGGGAGTTGGTGCTTCCTTCTAGTGGATGCTAGAGAAACCATAGAGTTGGTGCTCTCAACAAGTTGCTACTTGTAAAACAGAGGTGGTAGCGTCAAAAGGAGTTGGTTCTCATAAGAGTGATAATGTACAAAAAATAAAGACTACTTATCATATCAAGAAGAAGAGGTTTTCTCCCTTTATGGTTTTTCTCAGGAATATCTGTCTCTGTATATTTGATGTGTGTGATTGATGTTTAATATTCTCTTTCTTACTTCCTTGCACTATTGTGATCATCATTGAGTGTTCTGTAATGAGTTTAAAATGGGCATAATTGTTTAAGCATAGTGACAACTGATTCAATCCCCCTCTTAGTTGTCCAACAAAAAAAATACCCATTAACCCCGCACTTGAAGAAATTATTCAGAAGGAGTTGGAAAAAATCTTGAAGGCTAGGATAATTTCCCCTGTTAAGTATTTCGAGTGGGTTTCCAATTTGGTTCCCGTTTGAAAAACAACTAGTCAGATCCGATTGTGTGTTGATTTCCGTGCATTGAATAGAGCGAGCATAAAATACCATTTTCCTCTCCCAAATATGGAAATGATTTTGCAACAAGTTGTAGGGTCAAAAATGATGTCTTTACTTGACAATTTTTCTGGTTATAATTAGATAAAGGTAAAAAGGATAGATAAATACAAAATCACTTTCATTACACGTTGGGGCACAATTGCTTATGAACACATGTCTTTTGGCTTATCTAATGCAGGTGCAACTTTCCAAAGAGCTATGCAAATAGCTTTTGACGATCTGATCGATAAGATTATTCAGATTTATCTTGATGACTTGACTGTATATTCAAAGAACCGATTAGATCATTTTGGTCATCTTAGAAAGGTTCTCATGCGATGCAGGAAATTTAACATTTCTTTAAATCCTTCTAAGTCTATTTTTGGTGTTACCAAGGGAAAGCTGCTTGGGTATATTGTCTCTGATTCAGAAATAAGCATAGATCCCGAAAGAAATGTTTCTATCCCAAATCTTCTTGCTCTTACTTCCAAAAAGGAGGTTCAAGCCTTTATGTGCATTATCAACTTTGTCCGTAGGTTTGTTCCTGATTTTGCTGTAATGGTCAAACCAATTCTCAATCTTCTCAAGCAAGATCACTCCTTTTCTTGGATTGATGACGTTGAAAATGATTTTGTAAGGATTAAGAAGGCAATCAGTTACACACCAGTTTTGGCGAAGCCAGATTTTGAGAAAGAGTTTATTATATATACTAATGCCACAAAGGAAGCAATATCTGCTATCCTCATACAATGTGATGACCAAAATAACGAAAAAATAGTAGCTTACATGAATCAAAGCTTATCAGATGATGAATTTAAATATTCATATATTGAAAAATAGGCTTTCTCTCTTGTTAAAGTTGTGGAGAAATTTCACCACTTTATCTTAGGTAAGCACACACTGGTAAAAGTCCCTTTACCTGTTGTCAATTTTTTGCTCTCACAGACTTATCTTTCATGTAAGCTTGCAAATTGGCTTGCCAAGATCCAGGAGCATGATTTAACCATCATAACTTCAAAATCCATTAAGGGATGTGACTTAGCCCTTCACTTGGATCAACATGCTGAAGCAAGTGAAGAAATTGATGAAAAAGATAACCCTCTATCAACACTATTTTACATTGATAGTCAAATCCTCCCTGTAGCTGAACATCCCTGGTATAAAGATCTATGTATTACTTGCAAAATTAGAGATGTCGAGATAACTTAGATACTCATCAAAGGAGAAGGCTCCATCTTGAATCTTCCAGATATGTCCTTTTAGGAGACTTCTTGTTTAGTAGATCTGTCGATGTTATATTAATTCACTATGTAAATAATGAGGAAGCACATAAATTGTTACAAGAAACCCATGGATCTTCAGATTCTGTTATTTATGTAGGTGGCCACTTTTCTGCTAAAACTATTGCTTTTAAAATTACCAGAAAAGGGTACTATTGGCCTTCAATTTTTCGAGATTCTTATAAATTTTCAAGATCTCGTGAAAAGTGCCATAAGTTCGTTGGGAAAGAACGTCTTTCTACCATGCATTTACAACCTATCCTCCCCGATTTTCCTTTTTCAAAATGGGGTCTAGAATTTATCGGTTCTATTAACCCTCCATCTTCAGCAGGGCAAGTTTTCATCTTGACAACCACAAATTATTTTACGAAATGGACTGAAGTTGTCCCACTTAAGCATTCGCAGGATGGGTAGGTTATTTCTTYCCTTGAAAATAATGTTTTCTCCATATTTGGCATTCCTTTAGAGATTATTACAGATAAAAACCCTGCTTTTATTTCTGCTAAGTTGACTCAGTTGCTAGCTAAACTGGGAGTTAAAMATTTTACTTGATCAACTTATTACCCTCAAGGAAATGGGTAAGCTGAGTCTATTAACAAAAATCTRGTTAGAATTATCAAGAGGCTCATCGAAGATAAGCCTCGTGAATGRCACACCCTCCTCACTTATGCCCTTATGGAAGATCACACTACTACCAAGGTGAGCACAGGTTGCACCCCCTTTCATCTTGTTTATTGTCAAGAAGCCATTCTGCCTACTGAGCTGGAACTTTTTTCTTTACGGTTGCTACAGATTGAAGAATTGAATTCTTCTAATATCCCTCAAAGGGTAAATGCACTGTTGGCTTTAAAGGGACAAAATATGTTTTCCTTGGAGAACACAAAGAGAAGACAACAAACTGTCAAGAAATATTTCAACAAAAGTGCAAAAGATGTCAGATTTAAGGTCAATGAGAAAGTCTTGCTGTGGGATTCAACTCACGCTGATAGAGGAAGGCATTCAAAGTTTCAAAAGTTATGGCTGGGTCCTTTTAAAATTGCTTTTGTCCCGGGTGTGAATTCTTATATTCTAAAGGACTTGGAAGAGCGGTTATTTTCCTATAGCACCAATGGTTCCCACTTGAAACACTATGTGGAACCATCTTGAAAGTTTAAATGGTGTATTGAATTACTCCTTTATTATAGTTTTGTTTCATTGCTTTGATTTTTCTTTGATGTTTGTTTATTTCTACTATTTTATTTCTTTTATTGACTTCTTTTCTTGTCAGAAATAAAATTCTGGATCAATTTTTCCACAACGATGCTACTGTGCAAGTATTGTTAATCAATAACAATCAGGTTACACAACTTTCATGACATCCCTCCTTGAAGACATCATTGAAATTGCTATTTGCTTCTAGTACTGCTGTTAGATACGATAATTGATTTTTCATTCTTATTTTCTGCTTTCCTTTTCTTCCCTCCTTGTGAGATTCAAAAAGAGCACACCATAATTTTTTTCTCCTTAAAGCAAATAATGCTTTCTCTATGATTAATTGAATGTTATGAATACATGGATACGCCCCTCGTACGTAACACTTTCCATGAGTTATTCCCAAATTCCAAAATCATTTTCCCCTTAAACCGCTCTCTCCCCCCTGTTGTATAATCATTCTGATGTATATTTCCTTGATCTAATGTTTCACATGGTCTACGAAACTAGACATTCTAAGTTCTTAATCTGTTGGAAACAAATTTCCCTGTGGAGTCTCCAGTTTGTTGACGCTTAAAAAAAACCCGATGAATACTATGCTTGCAAATGATTACCAAGCTCTATTAATTATTTATATTAATAATAAACTAGTAGGTGGGACCCCCTTGTAGACTTGTGGCACTATGATGGATATGCTGTGCTTATATTTGTTTGTTATTGTGATGGTACCAACACAATCTTTTATAGTTCGATGCTTCAAATCATGGTTTATAATGTTATGTTGACATAAGTTGGTTGGTTATTTGATGCATGGAAATGATAGCTTAGATGATCACTCTAAGATTTTATTAAGCCTGCCCTATGGATGAAAGGATCATTATCAATTTTGTTTTGATATTGCGATTAAACATGGATTAATTGTTTTACTTATGATCTTGATAAGGGATGATATGGGAGATTTTTTGAATTAAAGGACTATACACAAGCGCTAATGTTATGTGTAATTGTGACAAAAGGAGGATGCATAAACCATTTCTGCTAGACTTATGCACTTTGTTAAAAGATATGTGTGGAAGCACATGGGGAAATATTATGGTACATTGTTAATTTTAAAAGAGTTTGATATTACTTAGGGTGGAGCACTATGCAAATGGGATATGGTTATGAAATATGTGGTTGATTAATGCTTAGTGCTATGGTGAATTGGCTAGCTCATATGTTGAATTGAATGAGGTTGGAGAGGGAATGACGTGGATTTACTGCACGTCACTCAAACACCCCTCGAGCCCATCACCCTAGCCATACTTGCATTTTGGTTTTTGGCTTTGGTGGTTGTTGATGCTCCACATTTTTTTTTTTTGGGAAGGAGGCATACCGTCTAACTCTCTTGCTCGCACAGGATTTTCCAGGTATGGGTTCCTTATTCCTGCATCCATGATGGTTACTCTGCCCTTCGAATCAATTTTTTTCTCAGAATTGCTTGAGGTCTGTGTTTTTCTTAAGCTATTTGAACTGTGTATTGGTTTTGTGTCCGTGGGTTCTTCTAGTGAATAATCTGAGTGTTGGCATTTTGAAAAATAGGAATGGATATACCTTGTTATTTGTAATCTCTGCATGGGTTTATTGGATAAAATAATAGAGAGGCATGCTCAGTCATCTTGGGTTTTTGGGTCTGGTTCTCTGTGGAAATTTATTGTTATGTTTGACAAGCTCTAAGCTTTGTGTGTGGGTATTACAACCATTCTCTGTGTTAATATTTTCTACTCCTTTTCATCTCTGTGGTTGATATGTTTCGTTTCTCTTGTTGTAAGGTGGACTGTTGAAAGTTTAAAGCTTCTCTTGCCTTGTCTTGGAAAAACCTTGAGCTATTATATATACTAGTGTTTCCCTCACTCACACGGTTGTCTAGAAAACATTGCATAGTTGGGTTTAACATCACCCAAAAAATTTAATGGAAGCATTGTACATGCTTTGGATGGGCACAAATTGTGCTTGGGTATTCATTTTACAATATTGTTTAAGAGTTCACTTCTTATCTTTCTCTGTTGAAGGTGGTTGACTGTCATTTGATAACCCTCACTGTAAAGAGGATGGTAAAAAGTTATATGTCCATGGTAAATTTTAAAAGGCACGAGCTCTTTGCATCTTCAAGTACTTATTCCTTTGATTGAGCCATATGTTTTTACTCCCATTTGCTATGTTAAACCCTAAACACGATCTTGGTATCGTTTCAATCCAGTCAAGAGTAAAAGAGCACTGTGTGTGCTTGGTTTCAATCCAAATTTTCGATTGCTACATACCCAAAAAAACATCGTTTAGGACCTCTTAAACGGCTCCGAAAGTTTAGGACCCGAAAAAATGCTAAAAATAGTAAATTACCAAAATTGCCAGACAACTGTTTTGAGCCAGCTGGAAAAGGTGGGTGGCCACCAATATCCACCTGGAACAATCCTCCCTCCTTAGGAAGCAATGGTCTCCATTTCGTTGAGTTCCCCCATCAGATGAATAAATTTCTGCTGAATTTGGCCCTGGGTGAGCCACTTGCCTTGGTGCATGAGATGCCCTGCTTTGACGACTCGATAAAGCTGGATCCTTTGCTGTCGAGTGCCCTTGATCTGTGTGTCCATAATATGATCACTGGATTCCTCTTGTATGCAGTCGAGGTTGAGCTATGTTGGTGTCAGCTGTTCTACTATGTCTGAGGTGTCCAATAATGGTGGGAAATAAGGCTGAAGGATGTCCATGTTGAACACTGGGTGTAGGCCAAGGAAAGGAGAAATGTTGAGCTCAAAAGTATTATCCCCCAAAACCTTGGTGATGGTGTACGACCCATAACGGAGTGGGCGAAGCTTCCGATAGGGTCCTGTAAGGCGTTCTTTCTGCAAGTGCAGCCAAACTTTGTCGCCCACCTAAAACTTATGTGGCACTCGATGTTGATCATGGTGCTGCTTGTACTTGTCATTGTACTTCTGTAGGATATCTTGAACCTATTGGCAGATGTGTTGGATACGCTCAATGAACCGGGTGGCTTTGTTAGCTTTAGTTGGAGTAGGAGATGAGTCGGTCGAGGTGATCGCAAGGGGAAGTGCAACATCTATGGGATCCAATGGTTGGAATTCCAACCCCACCTGAAAGGGGTTGTGGTCGGTTGAGCTATGCAGGGCTCGGTTGTAGCTATGCTGGACATAGGGAAGACTCTCATCCCATGTGCGAGGGTTCTTGGAATTATACATGTGTAGGATATGCACGATCATTCGATTTATGACCTCGGTTTGGCCATTTGTCTAGGGGTGGAAGGCTGTGGATTTGGTGAACTTGGTGTCCAGCAGTGACCAGAGGATCGACCAGAATGTGTTGAGAAATCAAAATTCCTGATCTGAGACAATGGTTTGTGGGATTCCAAAATGAATGCAGACTCGTTCAAAGAAGAGCTTGGCAGTGGCTTCTGCTGTGATGTTCTTCTTGTAGGCAACCCGAATAACCATCTTAGAAAAGTGATCAACAACCACAAAAACACAGTCATTTACCCACTTGGTGGAAGGGAGGCCCGACATGTAGTCTATTGAGATGAATTTTGATGGCCTATTAGGAGTAGGAAGAGGGGTGTACATGCCCTATTTCTTAGTGGTTAGTTTGGCAATAGTGCAGGCAGTGCAGGACCTGATATACTTGCTAATCTCCTGTCGAAGTTTCAGCTAGTAGAAATGTTTCTGTAGCATAGCCACTATCTTTTCGATGCCAAAGTGTCCTGCCACCGGACTGTAGTGGGCTTCCCAGATCAAATTTGCTCACTTGATTGATGGAACGCAGATATGGCACAGACGACACAACAACCCATTATGAAGATGAAAATTATCGACAACTGTGTTTACACCCAAGATTTGGTAGGTGGTGGCGAAGTCCAGGTCTGTCTCATAGAGTTGGGGCCATCCAGAGGTATCATGGATGCAAGAGTCTAGCACTGTGGTGAGTGTCGCGACTGGCGGTCTAATGAGGCAATCAACGACGTAGTTGGTGCTTCCTGTTTTATACTTGATGTTGAGGTGGAATTGTTGCAAGTATGTGGACCACTTTTGATGGCGGTCATTCTGTAATTTTTCTTGTGTCTGCATGAACTGCAGTGGATTATGATCAATGTGGATGACTGTCTCCTTCCCAAGAATGTTATGTCTCCATTGGTGATAGAATTGGACAATGGAGTACATTTCTTTGTTGTAAGTAGGGTACTTACAGACAACATCTGACAGTGTCTCACTATGATAGGCCACGGGGTGGCCGTGATGAGTGAGATCGACACCCACAACATAGTCTGAAGCATCTGTCTCGATCTCAAAGGGATTTTGCAGGTCTGGTAGTGAAAATACTGGGGATGAGCACAAGCGCTGCTTCAAATCATCAAACTCTTGTTATTGGGACTGACCCCACACAAATTTTTCCTTACCACCACCCTTGCTTATTTGGCTGAGGTCCCATGTAATATGGGAGAATCCCAACACAAACCTGTGGTAGAAATTGGTAAGGCCCAAGAAGCTTCGAAGCTCAATGAGTGTGGTTGTGGCTGGCCAATCACGAATGACTTGGATCTTGGTTGGATGCACATGTATGCCATACTGATCACTAATGTAGCCTAGGTAATGGACCCTGTCCATGCTGAAGGAGCATTTTTCCAAATTGGCGTATAGCTTGTGCTGCCGCAGGGTGTGCATAACTTGCTAAATATGCTTCAAGTGTTCTGCCAAAGACTTGCTGTAAATGAGAATTTCATCCATATACACCACTACAAAAGTATTGGTGAATGGTTGCAGGATATCATCCATCATCCTCATGAAAGTGGATGGAGCATTTCTCAAACCAAAGGGCATGGCCAACCATTCAAAAAGGCCTTCCTTTGACTTGAAGGCGGTCTTCCATACATTTGTATGTTCTATCGGGACCTGGTGGTAGCCAGACTTCAGATCAATCTTACTAAAGTATTTGGCCCCCGTGAGTTGATCAAGGAGGTCGTCGATTTTGGAAATTGGGTACCGGTTTCTGACTGTGTTTTTATTCAGGGCCCGGTAATCAATGCAGAGTTGCTAGGTTCCATATTTCTTCTGTACCAACACGATTGGGCTCCCGCAAGGTGATGAGATGGGATGGATGTGCCCCTTGTGGAGCAGTTCTTAGATTTGTCACTTGATCTCCTCATTCTCTAACATAGAGTGACGATAGACTGGCCCATTGGGCAGTGGTGCGCCGCGGGTCAGATTGATGGGGTGCTTGACCTGACAGTGCAGAGGTACCCTGATAGGTGAGGAGAAGATATCTGAGTATTCTTCGACGAACTTATCTACTTGCTTCTGATGTGTGGAGAGGTCGACCGCATAGACCTTGGATGTGGTTGTGATATTTCACTCATTTTGAGAGCGAATCACGAAGAAGACAAACTTTCCCATCTGAGAGATGACCTTCCTATGACTCGAGTATCCTATACAATTTCCTGTTCAAAGCAATAATAAGACTACGAGGCCTAGAATCATATAAAACATGACGTTTCCATAAATAAGTTTGGCCCAAAAGAACATCACAAACTTCGAGAAGAGCAACATCACACAATGCCTCGTCTTTGAAGGGCTTGATGTTGTACGATAGTCGACATTGTTGGCTGACACAGAGATTGCTTCCTTGGCGGAGCCATCCAATGGTGTAGGGTTGTGGGTGCGGCGTTGTCCGCAGGGCTAGGTGCTTGACAACCTTTTTTGAGATGAGGTTTTTTTGGCTACCGCTATCAACGATGAAGTGCAACGGGGTGCCTTTTACCCACATCTGTGAATGGAAGAGGCACTCTCCTTCTTCTGGCTCATCTGGTTCATCAGGTTGGAGCTTGGTGGTAGCAACGGTGGCACCAGGTTTTGCGTCAATGATCTGTCTTCCCCATTTTGGTTCTGAATTAGAGTCAAAACACGTATTTGACTTAGAGTCAAAAACCACATCTGATTTAGAGGCTTTCACTTCAGCCACCAACGACTGCTTTGAGCAACAATCAATAGTGTTATGCCAAGGGCTCTTATGGAAGTCATATCACTTCCTGGTATCTTTCTTTGTCTTTCCGATGTACTTATTTTATTGCGGCTTAGACTGGTTGTCCTGATACTATCCATCTTTTCTCTATCCTTTTTTTTGTGGGTTGGGGCTGCCCTTTCCTGGATTTTGCTATGAGGGGTTCCCGAGCCCAAATTGCTGCGTCTTTTGTTTGAGCTTCTGCTCGATTTGAAGACATATAGGTTGGCTGTGCCCAAGGATGAGATGTCCATAAATTAAATTTCAGTCTAGATGTATCTATGTAGAGCATCACAATACTTGAGCACCACATGTCGCTTTGAATCTTTGATACCCAGCTTGGTACGCAAGGTATGGAAGATATTTGTGAACTCTGGCACTACTTGGTCTCTTTCTTGCTGCAGTGTGGTCCATTTGGTATACAAGTCGTCATAACTTTCAACAGGGTAGTATTGTTCCTTAATAACATCCCTGAAGGATTCCTAGGTGGTTGTGACTATAAATAACGAGGGTTCCTTTGTTTCCTTTTGCTCATAGAAAGTTTCCCACCAATCTTTGACATGGGGAACAGTTTTGAGGAGCGTAAAAGTAATATTTTCTCTATTAGAAAAGTTATGGACAAAAAAATACCCTTCTAGTAGATTCAACCACTTATCTACACCATCTGCGTCTATCTGACCTTCAAATATAGGAATATCGAAGTTTATTTGTACCTTGAAGGGGGCGACGCCTCCACTCAAAGAAGATGCATCGCCTGTTGGTAGCCGCCGAAGGATTTGTGCGAAACTATCCATCATCCCGTTCCTCTGTTGTGTGAGGGGTTCCTCAAGAAACATTTTGAAAGGATATCCTATCCCATCATATTTATTTTCTCCTGCCATGAGAGGTCGCTTGGGTGTGTGAGAGCTTTGGTCCTCAAGAGAAACAATCTCGAGACCCAATTCTTTGTACTCTGACCTTGTTGGGGACATGCATTAAGACGCTAAGGAGTAGACTGCTCTGATACCACTGATCCGGATTTTATGAGAAGAACAAAATGACTACATATTATTAATAGATGCTTAACACAGAATAATAGAGATACAGTAAAACTGGTTTTCTATTTAATCAGGAAATAAGATGAAACTGTAAAATGCAGCGGAAAACAAGCTTGCTGGAATGGTGGCGGCTTATCTCTGAGAAGAGATGTGACGACTACACTCATTCACAAGAAGATGATTACAATGAGGCTCTAAAGGACTTTTTACAATAAACAGGAGTGTCAAAAACCCTAGACATCCAAAAACCTAACCCTAGGAGATGAAGCGCCAAAATTCATGTGGGCCCCATTTGGGTAAGTCAGTAAATCAACTTCTCGGGGTCGTAACTTTTGCATATGATCTCCTTTTTAGCTGTACTATAGCCCGTTGGAAATATCTGTCCGAGGACTACAACGGTTGACAAAAATTTCATGAAGAGTTTTTCCAACTACTACCTACCCAAAAAAACGTTGTTTAGGGCCTCAAAACGACTCCGAAAGTTTAGGACCTGAAAAAATGCTAAAAATAAATTACCAAAATTGCCAGACGGTTGTTTTGAGCTAGTTGGAAAAGGCATGTGGCCACTGATATCCACATGGATTAATTCTCCATGCTTAGGAATCAATGGTCTCCATTGCATTGAGTTCCCCCATCACATGAGGAAATTTCTATTGAATTTGGCCCCGGGTGAGCCACTTGCCTTGGTGCAGGAGCTGCCCTGCTTTGACAAATCGATAAAGCTAGATCCTTTGCTGTCGAGTACCCTTGATCTGTGTGTTCACAATCTGATCACTGGATGCCTCTTGTATGTAGTTGGGGTTGAGCTCTGTTGGTGTTAGCTATTCTGCTACATCTGAGGTGTCCAATAATGGTGGGGAATAAGGCCGAAGGAGGTCCACGTTGAACACTGGGTGCAGGCCAAGGAAAGGAGGAATGTTGAGCTCAAAATCATTATCCCTCACAGCCTTGGTGATGGTGTATGACCCATAACGGAGTGGGTGAATCTTCCGATGGGGTCATGTAAGGCGTTCTTTATGCAAGTGCAACCAAAGTTTGTCACCCACCTGAAACTTATGTGGCACCCTATGTTGATCATGGCACTTTTTGTACTTGTCATTGGACTTATGTAGGATATCCTGAACCTGTTGGCAGATGTGCTAGATCCACTCAATGAATCGGGTGGATTTGTCAACTTTAGTTGGAGCAGGGGATGAGTTGGCCAAGGTGACCACAAGGGGAAGTGCAACATCTATGGGACCCAGTGGTTGGAATCCCAAGCCCACCTGAAAGGGGCTATGGTCGGTTGAGCTATGCGAGGCTCATTTGTAGCTATGCTGGACATAGGGAAGACTCTCATCCCATGTGCGAGGGTGCTTGGAATTATACATGCGCAGGATATGCACGATCATTCGATTTACGAGCTCAGTTTGGCCATCTGTCTGTGGGTGGAAGGCCNAATTGTTTTACTTATGATCTTGATAAGGGATGATATGGGAGATTTTTCGAATTAAAGGACTATACACAAGCGCTAATGTTATGTGTAATTGTGACAAAAGGAGGATGCATAAACCATTTCTTCTAGACTTATGCACTTTGTTAAAAGATATGTGTGGAAGCACATGGGGAAATATTATGGCACATTGTTAATTTTAAAAGAGTTTGATATTACTTAGGGTGGAGCACTATGCAAATGGGATATGGTTATGAAATATGTGGTTGATTAATGCTTAGTGCTATGGTGAATTGGATAGCTCATATGTTGAATTGAATGAGGTTGGAGAGGGAATGACGTGGATTTACTGCACGTCACTCAAACACCCCTCGAGCCCGTCACCCTAGCCATACTTGCATTTTGGTTTTTGGCTCTGGTGGTTGTTGATGCTCCACATTTTTTTTCTTCGGGAAGGAGGTATACCGTCTAACTCTCTTGCTCGCGCAGGATTTTCCAGGTATGGGTTCCTTATTCCTGCATCCATGATGGTTACTCTGCCCTTCGAATCAATTTTTTTCTCAGAATTACTTGAGGTTTGTGTTTTTCTTAAGCTATTTGAATTGTGTATTGGTTTTGTGTCCGTGGGTTCTTCTAGTGAATAATCTGAGTGTTGGCATTTTGAAAAATAGGAATGGATATACCTTGTTATTTGTAATCTCTGCATGAGTTTATTGGATAAAATAATAGAGAGGCATGCTCAGTCATCTTGGGTTTTTGGGTCTGGTTCTTTGTGGAAATTTATTGTTATGTTTGACAAGCTCTAAGCTTTGTGTGTGGGTATTACAACCACTCTCTGTGTTAATATTTTCTACTCCTTTTCATCTCTGTGGTTGATATGTTTCGTTTCTCTTGTTGTAAGGTGGACTGTTGAAAGTTTAAAGCTTCCCTTGCCTTGTCTTGGAAAAACCTTGAGCTATTAGATATACTAGTGTTTCCCTCACTCACACGATTGTCTGGAAAACATTGCATAGTTGGGTTTAACATCACCCAAAAAATTTAATGGAAGCATTGTACATGCTTTGGATGGGCACAAATTGTGCTTGGGTATTCATTTTACAATATTGTTTAAGAGTTCACTTCTTATCTTTCTCTGTTGAAGGTGGTTGACTGTCATTTGATAACCCTCACTGTAAAGAGGATGGTAAAAAGTTATATGTCCATGGTAAATTTTAAAAGGCACGAGCTCTTTGCATCTTCAAGTACTTATTCCTTTGATTGAGCCATATGTTTTTACTCCCATTTGCTATGTTAAACCCTAAACACGATCTTGGTATCGTTTCAATCCAGTCAAGAGTAAAAGAGCACTGTGTGTGCTTGGTTTCAATCCAAATTTTCGATTGCTACATACCCAAAAAAACATCGTTTAGGACCTCTTAAACGGCTCCGAAAGTTTAGGACCCGAAAAAATGCTAAAAATAGTAAATTACCAAAATTGCCAGACAACTGTTTTGAGCCAGCTGGAAAAGGTGGGTGGCCACCAATATCCACCTGGAACAATCCTCCCTCCTTAGGAAGCAATGGTCTCCATTTCGTTGAGTTCCCCCATCAGATGAATAAATTTCTGCTGAATTTGGCCCTGGGTGAGCCACTTGCCTTGGTGCATGAGATGCCCTGCTTTGACGACTCGATAAAGCTGGATCCTTTGCTGTCGAGTGCCCTTGATCTGTGTGTCCATAATATGATCACTGGATTCCTCTTGTATGCAGTCGAGGTTGAGCTATGTTGGTGTCAGCTGTTCTACTATGTCTGAGGTGTCCAATAATGGTGGGAAATAAGGCTGAAGGATGTCCATGTTGAACACTGGGTGTAGGCCAAGGAAAGGAGAAATGTTGAGCTCAAAAGTATTATCCCCCAAAACCTTGGTGATGGTGTACGACCCATAACGGAGTGGGCGAAGCTTCCGATAGGGTCCTGTAAGGCGTTCTTTCTGCAAGTGCAGCCAAACTTTGTCGCCCACCTAAAACTTATGTGGCACTCGATGTTGATCATGGTGCTGCTTGTACTTGTCATTGTACTTCTGTAGGATATCTTGAACCTATTGGCAGATGTGTTGGATACGCTCAATGAACCGGGTGGCTTTGTTAGCTTTAGTTGGAGTAGGAGATGAGTCGGTCGAGGTGATCGCAAGGGGAAGTGCAACATCTATGGGATCCAATGGTTGGAATTCCAACCCCACCTGAAAGGGGTTGTGGTCGGTTGAGCTATGCAGGGCTCGGTTGTAGCTATGCTGGACATAGGGAAGACTCTCATCCCATGTGCGAGGGTTCTTGGAATTATACATGTGTAGGATATGCACGATCATTCGATTTATGACCTCGGTTTGGCCATTTGTCTAGGGGTGGAAGGCTGTGGATTTGGTGAACTTGGTGTCCAGCAGTGACCAGAGGATCGACCAGAATGTGTTGAGAAATCAAAATTCCTGATCTGAGACAATGGTTTGTGGGATTCCAAAATGAATGCAGACTCGTTCAAAGAAGAGCTTGGCAGTGGCTTCTGCTGTGATGTTCTTCTTGTAGGCAACCCGAATAACCATCTTAGAAAAGTGATCAACAACCACAAAAACACAGTCATTTACCCACTTGGTGGAAGGGAGGCCCGACATGTAGTCTATTGAGATGAATTTTGATGGCCTATTAGGAGTAGGAAGAGGGGTGTACATGCCCTATTTCTTAGTGGTTAGTTTGGCAATAGTGCAGGCAGTGCAGGACCTGATATACTTGCTAATCTCCTGTCGAAGTTTCAGCTAGTAGAAATGTTTCTGTAGCATAGCCACTATCTTTTCGATGCCAAAGTGTCCTGCCACCGGACTGTAGTGGGCTTCCCAGATCAAATTTGCTCACTTGATTGATGGAACGCAGATATGGCACAGACGACACAACAACCCATTATGAAGATGAAAATTATCGACAACTGTGTTTACACCCAAGATTTGGTAGGTGGTGGCGAAGTCCAGGTCTGTCTCATAGAGTTGGGGCCATCCAGAGGTATCATGGATGCAAGAGTCTAGCACTGTGGTGAGTGTCGCGACTGGCGGTCTAATGAGGCAATCAACGACGTAGTTGGTGCTTCCTGTTTTATACTTGATGTTGAGGTGGAATTGTTGCAAGTATGTGGACCACTTTTGATGGCGGTCATTCTGTAATTTTTCTTGTGTCTGCATGAACTGCAGTGGATTATGATCAATGTGGATGACTGTCTCCTTCCCAAGAATGTTATGTCTCCATTGGTGATAGAATTGGACAATGGAGTACATTTCTTTGTTGTAAGTAGGGTACTTACAGACAACATCTGACAGTGTCTCACTATGATAGGCCACGGGGTGGCCGTGATGAGTGAGATCGACACCCACAACATAGTCTGAAGCATCTGTCTCGATCTCAAAGGGATTTTGCAGGTCTGGTAGTGAAAATACTGGGGATGAGCACAAGCGCTGCTTCAAATCATCAAACTCTTGTTATTGGGACTGACCCCACACAAATTTTTCCTTACCACCACCCTTGCTTATTTGGCTGAGGTCCCATGTAATATGGGAGAATCCCAACACAAACCTGTGGTAGAAATTGGTAAGGCCCAAGAAGCTTCGAAGCTCAATGAGTGTGGTTGTGGCTGGCCAATCACGAATGACTTGGATCTTGGTTGGATGCACATGTATGCCATACTGATCACTAATGTAGCCTAGGTAATGGACCCTGTCCATGCTGAAGGAGCATTTTTCCAAATTGGCGTATAGCTTGTGCTGCCGCAGGGTGTGCATAACTTGCTAAATATGCTTCAAGTGTTCTGCCAAAGACTTGCTGTAAATGAGAATTTCATCCATATACACCACTACAAAAGTATTGGTGAATGGTTGCAGGATATCATCCATCATCCTCATGAAAGTGGATGGAGCATTTCTCAAACCAAAGGGCATGGCCAACCATTCAAAAAGGCCTTCCTTTGACTTNTTGGCTGTGCCCAAGGATGAGATGTCCATAAATTAAATTTCAGTCTAGATGTATCTATGTAGAGCATCACAATACTTGAGCACCACATGTCGCTTTGAATCTTTGATACCCAGCTTGGTACGCAAGGTATGGAAGATATTTGTGAACTCTGGCACTACTTGGTCTCTTTCTTGCTGCAGTGTGGTCCATTTGGTATACAAGTCGTCATAACTTTCAACAGGGTAGTATTGTTCCTTAATAACATCCCTGAAGGATTCCTAGGTGGTTGTGACTATAAATAACGAGGGTTCCTTTGTTTCCTTTTGCTCATAGAAAGTTTCCCACCAATCTTTGACATGGGGAACAGTTTTGAGGAGCGTAAAAGTAATATTTTCTCTATTAGAAAAGTTATGGACAAAAAAATACCCTTCTAGTAGATTCAACCACTTATCTACACCATCTGCGTCTATCTGACCTTCAAATATAGGAATATCGAAGTTTATTTGTACCTTGAAGGGGGCGACGCCTCCACTCAAAGAAGATGCATCGCCTGTTGGTAGCCGCCGAAGGATTTGTGCGAAACTATCCATCATCCCGTTCCTCTGTTGTGTGAGGGGTTCCTCAAGAAACATTTTGAAAGGATATCCTATCCCATCATATTTATTTTCTCCTGCCATGAGAGGTCGCTTGGGTGTGTGAGAGCTTTGGTCCTCAAGAGAAACAATCTCGAGACCCAATTCTTTGTACTCTGACCTTGTTGGGGACATGCATTAAGACGCTAAGGAGTAGACTGCTCTGATACCACTGATCCGGATTTTATGAGAAGAACAAAATGACTACATATTATTAATAGATGCTTAACACAGAATAATAGAGATACAGTAAAACTGGTTTTCTATTTAATCAGGAAATAAGATGAAACTGTAAAATGCAGCGGAAAACAAGCTTGCTGGAATGGTGGCGGCTTATCTCTGAGAAGAGATGTGACGACTACACTCATTCACAAGAAGATGATTACAATGAGGCTCTAAAGGACTTTTTACAATAAACAGGAGTGTCAAAAACCCTAGACATCCAAAAACCTAACCCTAGGAGATGAAGCGCCAAAATTCATGTGGGCCCCATTTGGGTAAGTCAGTAAATCAACTTCTCGGGGTCGTAACTTTTGCATATGATCTCCTTTTTAGCTGTACTATAGCCCGTTGGAAATATCTGTCCGAGGACTACAACGGTTGAC
The DNA here is from genome assembly GCA_000966675.3 of Picea glauca. Lineage (NCBI taxonomy): Eukaryota > Viridiplantae > Streptophyta > Pinopsida > Pinales > Pinaceae > Picea > Picea glauca. The sequence goes on from JZKD02S2280067.1 coordinate 21,909, forward strand.
AAAAATTTCATGAAGAGTTTTTCCAACTACTACCTACCCAAAAAAACGTTGTTTAGGGCCTCAAAACGACTCCGAAAGTTTAGGACCTGAAAAAATGCTAAAAATAAATTACCAAAATTGCCAGACGGTTGTTTTGAGCTAGTTGGAAAAGGCATGTGGCCACTGATATCCACATGGATTAATTCTCCATGCTTAGGAATCAATGGTCTCCATTGCATTGAGTTCCCCCATCACATGAGGAAATTTCTATTGAATTTGGCCCCGGGTGAGCCACTTGCCTTGGTGCAGGAGCTGCCCTGCTTTGACAAATCGATAAAGCTAGATCCTTTGCTGTCGAGTACCCTTGATCTGTGTGTTCACAATCTGATCACTGGATGCCTCTTGTATGTAGTTGGGGTTGAGCTCTGTTGGTGTTAGCTATTCTGCTACATCTGAGGTGTCCAATAATGGTGGGGAATAAGGCCGAAGGAGGTCCACGTTGAACACTGGGTGCAGGCCAAGGAAAGGAGGAATGTTGAGCTCAAAATCATTATCCCTCACAGCCTTGGTGATGGTGTATGACCCATAACGGAGTGGGTGAATCTTCCGATGGGGTCATGTAAGGCGTTCTTTATGCAAGTGCAACCAAAGTTTGTCACCCACCTGAAACTTATGTGGCACCCTATGTTGATCATGGCACTTTTTGTACTTGTCATTGGACTTATGTAGGATATCCTGAACCTGTTGGCAGATGTGCTAGATCCACTCAATGAATCGGGTGGATTTGTCAACTTTAGTTGGAGCAGGGGATGAGTTGGCCAAGGTGACCACAAGGGGAAGTGCAACATCTATGGGACCCAGTGGTTGGAATCCCAAGCCCACCTGAAAGGGGCTATGGTCGGTTGAGCTATGCGAGGCTCATTTGTAGCTATGCTGGACATAGGGAAGACTCTCATCCCATGTGCGAGGGTGCTTGGAATTATACATGCGCAGGATATGCACGATCATTCGATTTACGAGCTCAGTTTGGCCATCTGTCTGTGGGTGGAAGGCCAAGGATTTGGTGAGATTGGTGTCCAGCAGTGACCAGAGGCTCAACCAGAATGTGATGAGAAATCGACTATCCCGATATGAGACAATGGTTTGTGGGATTCCAAAATGTACCTAGACTTGTTCAAAGAAGAGCTTGGCAATGGCTTCTGCTATGATGCTCTTCTTAAAGGCAACCAGAATCACCATCTTAGAAAAGTGATCAACAACCGCAAAAACACATTCATTTCTCTGCTTGGTGGACGGGAGGCCCGACATGTAGTCCATTGAGATGGATTCCCATGGCCTGTTAGGAGTAGGAAGAGGGGTGTACATGCCCTGTTTCTCAGTGTTCGGTTTGGAAATAACCCAGGCAGTGGAGGACCTGATATAATTGCTGACCTCCTATTGAAGTTTTGACCAATAGAAATGTTTCTGTAGCATCGCAACTGTCTTTTCGACGCCGGAGTTCCCTGCCACCCAACTGTTGTGGGCTTCCCAGATCAGCTTTGCTCGCTCACTTGATGGAATGCAGATATGGCCCAGATGACACAACAACCCATCCTGAAGATGGAAATTATCGACAACTGCGTTTGCACCCAACATTTGGTAGGTGGTGGCGAAGTCTGGGTCTATCTCATAGAGTTGGGGCCATCTAGAGGTCTCATGGCCACAAGAGTCTAGCACCATGGTGAGTGCCGCGACTGGTGGCCTACTGAGGCAATCAATGATGCGGTTGGTGATTCTTGTTTTATACTTGATGTTGAGGTGGAAATTCTCTAAGTGTGTGGAACACTTTTGATGGCGGTCATTCTATAATTTGCCTTGTGTCTGCATGAACTGCAGTGGCTTATGATCAATGTGGATGACTATCTCCTTTCCAAAAATGTAATGTCTCCACTTGTGAGAATATTTCACAATGGAGTACATTTCTTTGTTGTAAGTAGGGTACTTACGGACATCATCTGATAGTGTCTCACTATGATAGGCCACGGGGTGGCCGTGCTGAGTGAGAACGATGCCTACAACATAGTTTGAAGCATCTGTCTCGATCTCAAAGGGTTGTTGTAGGTCTAGTAGTGAAATTACTGGGGTTGAGCACAAGCATTGCTTCAAATCATCGAAATATTGTTGTTGGATATACCCCACACAAATTTTTCCTTACCACCACCCCTAGTTATTTGGCTGAGGTCCCATGCAATATGGGAGAATTTGAACACAAACTTGCGATAGAAATTGGCAAGGCCCAAGAAGCTCCGAAGCTCAGTGAATGTGGTTGGGGTTGGCCAGTCACAGATGACTTGGGTCTTGGCTGAATGCACATGTACGCCATGCTAATAAAAAATGTAGCCCAGGTAATGGACCCTGTCCATGCTGAAGGATAATTTTTCCAAGTTGGCGTATAGCTTGTGCTCCCGCAGGGTGTACATAACTTGCTGAATATGATGCAAGTGTTTTGCCCAAGACTTGTTGTAAATGAGAATGTCATCCAGATACACCACTACAAAATTATTGGTGAATGGTCGCAGGATATCATCCATNTTGGCTGTGCCCAAGGATGAGATGTCCATAAATTAAATTTCAGTCTAGATGTATCTATGTAGAGCATCACAATACTTGAGCACCACATGTCGCTTTGAATCTTTGATACCCAGCTTGGTACGCAAGGTATGGAAGATATTTGTGAACTCTGGCACTACTTGGTCTCTTTCTTGCTGCAGTGTGGTCCATTTGGTATACAAGTCGTCATAACTTTCAACAGGGTAGTATTGTTCCTTAATAACATCCCTGAAGGATTCCTAGGTGGTTGTGACTATAAATAACGAGGGTTCCTTTGTTTCCTTTTGCTCATAGAAAGTTTCCCACCAATCTTTGACATGGGGAACAGTTTTGAGGAGCGTAAAAGTAATATTTTCTCTATTAGAAAAGTTATGGACAAAAAAATACCCTTCTAGTAGATTCAACCACTTATCTACACCATCTGCGTCTATCTGACCTTCAAATATAGGAATATCGAAGTTTATTTGTACCTTGAAGGGGGCGACGCCTCCACTCAAAGAAGATGCATCGCCTGTTGGTAGCCGCCGAAGGATTTGTGCGAAACTATCCATCATCCCGTTCCTCTGTTGTGTGAGGGGTTCCTCAAGAAACATTTTGAAAGGATATCCTATCCCATCATATTTATTTTCTCCTGCCATGAGAGGTCGCTTGGGTGTGTGAGAGCTTTGGTCCTCAAGAGAAACAATCTCGAGACCCAATTCTTTGTACTCTGACCTTGTTGGGGACATGCATTAAGACGCTAAGGAGTAGACTGCTCTGATACCACTGATCCGGATTTTATGAGAAGAACAAAATGACTACATATTATTAATAGATGCTTAACACAGAATAATAGAGATACAGTAAAACTGGTTTTCTATTTAATCAGGAAATAAGATGAAACTGTAAAATGCAGCGGAAAACAAGCTTGCTGGAATGGTGGCGGCTTATCTCTGAGAAGAGATGTGACGACTACACTCATTCACAAGAAGATGATTACAATGAGGCTCTAAAGGACTTTTTACAATAAACAGGAGTGTCAAAAACCCTAGACATCCAAAAACCTAACCCTAGGAGATGAAGCGCCAAAATTCATGTGGGCCCCATTTGGGTAAGTCAGTAAATCAACTTCTCGGGGTCGTAACTTTTGCATATGATCTCCTTTTTAGCTGTACTATAGCCCGTTGGAAATATCTGTCCGAGGACTACAACGGTTGACAAAAATTTCATGAAGAGTTTTTCCAACTACTACCTACCCAAAAAAACGTTGTTTAGGGCCTCAAAACGACTCCGAAAGTTTAGGACCTGAAAAAATGCTAAAAATAAATTACCAAAATTGCCAGACGGTTGTTTTGAGCTAGTTGGAAAAGGCATGTGGCCACTGATATCCACATGGATTAATTCTCCATGCTTAGGAATCAATGGTCTCCATTGCATTGAGTTCCCCCATCACATGAGGAAATTTCTATTGAATTTGGCCCCGGGTGAGCCACTTGCCTTGGTGCAGGAGCTGCCCTGCTTTGACAAATCGATAAAGCTAGATCCTTTGCTGTCGAGTACCCTTGATCTGTGTGTTCACAATCTGATCACTGGATGCCTCTTGTATGTAGTTGGGGTTGAGCTCTGTTGGTGTTAGCTATTCTGCTACATCTGAGGTGTCCAATAATGGTGGGGAATAAGGCCGAAGGAGGTCCACGTTGAACACTGGGTGCAGGCCAAGGAAAGGAGGAATGTTGAGCTCAAAATCATTATCCCTCACAGCCTTGGTGATGGTGTATGACCCATAACGGAGTGGGTGAATCTTCCGATGGGGTCATGTAAGGCGTTCTTTATGCAAGTGCAACCAAAGTTTGTCACCCACCTGAAACTTATGTGGCACCCTATGTTGATCATGGCACTTTTTGTACTTGTCATTGGACTTATGTAGGATATCCTGAACCTGTTGGCAGATGTGCTAGATCCACTCAATGAATCGGGTGGATTTGTCAACTTTAGTTGGAGCAGGGGATGAGTTGGCCAAGGTGACCACAAGGGGAAGTGCAACATCTATGGGACCCAGTGGTTGGAATCCCAAGCCCACCTGAAAGGGGCTATGGTCGGTTGAGCTATGCGAGGCTCATTTGTAGCTATGCTGGACATAGGGAAGACTCTCATCCCATGTGCGAGGGTGCTTGGAATTATACATGCGCAGGATATGCACGATCATTCGATTTACGAGCTCAGTTTGGCCATCTGTCTGTGGGTGGAAGGCCGTGGATTTGGTGAGATTAGTGTCCAGCAGTGACCAGAGGCTCAACCAGAATGTGATGAGAAATCGACTATCCCGATCTGAGACAATGGTTTGTGGGATTCCAAAATGTAGCTAGACTTGTTCAAAGAAGAGCTTGGCAGTGGCTTCTGCTATGATGCTCTTCTTGAAGGCAACCATAATCACCATCTTAGAAAAGTGATCAACAACTGCAAAAACACATTCGTTTCCTTTCTTGGTGGATGGGAGGCCCGACATGTAGTCTATTGAGATGGATTCCCATGGCCTGTTAGGAGTAGGAAGAGGGGTGTACATGCCCTGTTTCTCAGTGGTCGGTTTGGAAATAACGCAGGCAGTGGAGGACCTGATATACTTGCTGACCTCCTATTGAAGTTTTGACCAATAGAAATGTTTCTGTAGCATTGCAACTGTCTTTTCGACGCCGGAGTTCCCTGCCACCCAACTGTTGTGGGCTTCCTAGATCAGCTTTGCTCGCTCGCTTGATGGAATGCAGATATGGACTAGATGACACAAAAACCCATCCTGAAGATGGAAATTATCGACAACTGTGTTTGCACCCAACCTTTGGTAGGTGGTGGCGAAGTCTGGGTCTATCTCATAGAGTTGGGGCCATCTAGAGGTCTCATGGCCACAAGAGTCTAGCACCATGGTGAGTGCCGCGACTGGTGGCCTACTGAGGCAATCAATGATGCGGTTGGTGATTCTTGTTTTATACTTGATGTTGAGGTGGAAATTCTCTAAGTGTGTGGAACACTTTTGATGGCGGTCATTCTATAATTTGCCTTGTGTCTGCATGAACTGCAGTGGCTTATGATCAATGTGGATGACTATCTCCTTTCCAAAAATGTAATGTCTCCACTTGTGAGAATATTTCACAATGGAGTACATTTCTTTGTTGTAAGTAGGGTACTTACGGACATCATCTGATAGTGTCTCACTATGATAGGCCACGGGGTGGCCGTGCTGAGTGAGAACGATGCCTACAACATAGTTTGAAGCATCTGTCTCGATCTCAAAGGGTTGTTGTAGGTCTAGTAGTGAAATTACTGGGGTTGAGCACAAGCATTGCTTCAAATCATCGAAATATTGTTGTTGGATATACCCCACACAAATTTTTCCTTACCACCACCCCTAGTTATTTGGCTGAGGTCCCATGCAATATGGGAGAATTTGAACACAAACTTGCGATAGAAATTGGCAAGGCCCAAGAAGCTCCGAAGCTCAGTGAATGTGGTTGGGGTTGGCCAGTCACAGATGACTTGGGTCTTGGCTGAATGCACATGTACGCCATGCTAATAAAAAATGTAGCCCAGGTAATGGACCCTGTCCATGCTGAAGGATAATTTTTCCAAGTTGGCGTATAGCTTGTGCTCCCGCAGGGTGTACATAACTTGCTGAATATGATGCAAGTGTTTTGCCCAAGACTTGTTGTAAATGAGAATGTCATCCAGATACACCACTACAAAATTATTGGTGAATGGTCGCAGGATATCATCCATAATCCTCATGAAAGTGGCTGGAACATTTGTCAAACCAAAGGGCATGAACAACCATTCAAAAAGGCCTTCCTTTGACTTGAAGGCGGTCTTCCATACATCTGTATGTTCTATCAGGACCTGGTGGTAGCCAGACTTCAAATCAATCTTATTGAATTATTTTGGCCCCTGTGAGTTGATCAAGGAGGTCTTCGATTCGGGGAATTGGGTACCGATTTCTGACTGTGATTTTATTCAAATCCTGGTAATCAATGCATAGTCGCCAGGTTCCATCTTTCTTCTGTACCAACATGATTGGGCTCCTGCAAGGTGATAAGCTAGGATGGATGTGCCCCTTGTGGAGAAGTTCTTGGATCTATCACTTGATCTCCTCATTCTCTAACATAGAGCAACAATAGAGTGGCCCATTGGGCAGTGGTGCACCACGGGTCAGATCGATGGGGTGCTTGACCTAATAGTGCAGAGGTACCCCGGTAGGTGAGGAGAAGATATCCGAGTATTCTTCGACGACCTTATCTTCTTTCTTCTGCTGTGTGGAGAGGTCAACTGCAGAGACCCTGGATGTGGCTGTGATCTTTCGCTCATTTCCAGAGTGAATAACGAAGAAGAAAAACTTCCCCGTCTGAGAGATGACCTTCCTGCATTTCTTGGAAGAGATTAAGGAAACATTACTAGGTGGGATTGCCTCGGGTATCTTTTACAATTTCCTAATCAAAGTAATAATAACACTACGAGGCCTAGACTCATATACAACATGACGTTTCGATAAATAAGGTTGACCCAAAATAACATCACAAACTTCGAGAGGAGCAACATCACACAATACCTCATCTTTGAAGGGCTTGATGTCATACGACAATCGACACTATTGGCTGATGCGACGATCACTTCCTTGGCAGATCCATCCAATGGTGTAGGGTTGTGGGTGCGGCGTTGTCAGCATGGCCAACTGCTTGAAAACCTCTGTTGAGATGAGGTTCTTCTGGCTACTGCTATCAACGATGAAGTGCAATGAGGTGCCTTTTACCTACATCTGTGAATGGAAGAGGCACTCTCCTTCTTCTGACTCATCTGGTTCATCAGGCTGGAGCTTGGTGGTAGCAACGGTGACATTGGGTTCCGTGTCAATGATCCATCTTCTCCTTTCTAGCTCTGACTTAGTGTTAGAACCCACATCTGATTCCAAGGCTTTCACTTCAGCCACCAATGACTACTTTGAGTGATAATCAATAGTGTTATGCCAAGGGCTCTTATCGAAGTCACACCACTTCCCGATATATTTCTTTGTCTTTCTGGTGTCCTTCTTTGCTTGCGGCTTGGACTGGTTGTCTTGATACTATACATCTTTGCTCTTTCCTTTGTTTTGCGGGTTGGGGCCGCCCTTTCCTGGCTTTTGCTCTGAGGGGTTCCTAGGCCCAAATTTTTGCGTCTTTTGTTTGAGCTTCTGCTCGATTTTGATGACATATCGGTAGGCCTCACCCAAGGATGAGATGTCCATAAATTCCATTTCAGTCTGGATGTATCTATGCAGAGAACCACGATACTTGAGCACAAAATTTCGCTTCGAAACTTTGAAACCCAACTTTCTACGCAAGGTATGGAAGATATTTGTGAACTCTGACACTACTTGGTCTCTTTCTTGCCGCAGTGTGGTCCATTTGGTATACAAGTCGTCATAACTTCCAATAGGGTAGTATTGTTCCCTAATAACATCCCTTAAGTATTCCCAGGTGGTCGTGACTGTAAATAATGAGGTTTCCTCTGTTTCCTTTTGCTCACATAAATTTTTCCACCAATCTTTGACACGAGGAACGACTTTGAGGAGTGCAAAAGTAATCGTTTCTCTATTTGAAAAGTTATGGACAAAAAAATACCCTTCTAGTATATTCAACCACTTGTCTACAATATCTGTGTCTATATGACCTTCAAATATAGGAACATCGAGGTTTATTTATACCTTGAAGGGGGCGACGCCTCTGCTCGAAGAAGATGTGTCTCCTATTGGTAGCCGCCGAAGGATTTGCACGAAACTATCCATCATCTCGTTCCTCTGTTGCATGAGGGCTTCCTCAAGCAACATTTTGAAAGGATCTCCTGTCCCATCATATTTAATTTCTCCTACCATGAGAGGTCGCTTGGGTGTGCGAGAGCTTTGGTCCTCAAGATAAACAAGCTCGAGACCCAATTCTTTGTACTCTGACCTAGTTGGGGACATGCATTAAGACGACAAGGAGAAGACCGCTATGATACCACTGATACAGATTTTATGAGCATAATGAAATGAATACAGATGCTTAACACAGAATAACAGAGATACAGTAAAACTGGTTTTCTATTCAATCAGGAAATAAGCTGAAACTGTAAAATGCAGCGAAAAACAAGCTTGCTGGAATGGTGGCGGCTTATCTCTAAGAAGAGATATGATGGCTGCGCTCATTTGCAAGAAGATGACTACAATGAGGCTCTGAAGGCCTTTTTACAATAAAAAAGAGTGTTAAAAACTCTAGACATCCAAAAACCTAACCCTAGGAGATGAAGAAACAAAAGTCACGTGGGCCCCGTTTGGGTAAGTCAATACATCAACTTCCCGGGGTCGTAACTTTTGCATACGATCTGCGTTTTAGGCGTACAATAGCCCGTTGGAAAGATATATTTGAGGAATACAACTATTGATGAAAATTTCAAGATGAATACTCTCAACTGCTACATACCTAAAAAAACGTCGTTTAGGGCGTCAAAACGGCTCTGGAAGTTCAGGACCCAAAAACTGCTAAAAATAGTAAATTATCAAAATTGCTAGAAATCTATTTTGAGCCAGCTGGAAAAGGTCGGTGGCCACCGATATCCACGTGGATCAATTGTTGAGCAGTATTTGCGTAATTATCCCTTCTCATTTTACCACCTTTCTCTCATTACACTCCCTCCATATGCCCCATGAACCCTGTCACCCCATGCTCACTTGGAAATTATTAAAAGTTTTTTATGGATGGATTTGCATGTATCTCGTGTCAATTTTTGAGCCAATTATTGTTTCATGCAAGTAGATTGTCATGTATGGTATATTAAGGGCTTAGTTACTGACGAATTGCTACTACAAGATGGGTTTTTTCAGTAGGGACAGTCATGGCAGAAATAATAGAGGAAGAGGAAACTAGAATAGAGGGCCTAGAAGGCCCAGATTCTCCATTCATTTTGATGCCGATCCCCAGGAATTGAACCAACTATTCCAAGCTGGGTTCTTTAACTGGATTGGGCAATGAATAGTACAACCTTGACCAGAGAGACCTCCCTTCCAGCCTCAGAACATCCCTAGTATTCCTGTGCCTCCTCATGTGCCCATGCAGCCATAAGTCCCTGCAAATGATGGATGGAAAGAGATTGTAAATCTGATTGTCTCTCACCATCGTGGCTGGCCCAATTTGTCATTACCTCCTCCACCACCTGTAAATCCTAATGTTTAGATTGCCCCTATGCATTCACCTGTTCAATCTTCACATGCTAGTAAAAGGCTTAAAACTGATGTCCCCCATGTGCAAGGTAAAGGCAAAGGTGCCGCCTCCCCTTCCTCTCCTTCAAATGACTCTTCAAAATCTGTGTCCTCCTGCATGCATCTGAAGGATGATTGTTCTCATGTAATTAGTGAAATACAACCTCAAGGTTCAAATCAACCTCGAGCTACTTCTGGAAAATCAAAAGGGGACAACAGTGATAAAAGAAAGATTGTCTCTCAGAGTGGCAAGTATGGATTTTAATTTATGTGTTTTTATGATTGAGTTGATGAAGACAGTGGTTTGCAAAACGTTTGGACAACAAGATATTTTTTGGATAATATGGATTATGTGGATATTTATATATTTTTGGATATGATTTAAATTATTTCNTTTGGTAGGTGGTGGCGAAGTCTGGGTCTATCTCATAGAGTTGGGGCCATCTAGAGGTCTCATGGCCACAAGAGTCTAGCACCATGGTGAGTGCCGCGACTGGTGGCCTACTGAGGCAATCAATGATGCGGTTGGTGATTCTTGTTTTATACTTGATGTTGAGGTGGAAATTCTCTAAGTGTGTGGAACACTTTTGATGGCGGTCATTCTATAATTTGCCTTGTGTCTGCATGAACTGCAGTGGCTTATGATCAATGTGGATGACTATCTCCTTTCCAAAAATGTAATGTCTCCACTTGTGAGAATATTTCACAATGGAGTACATTTCTTTGTTGTAAGTAGGGTACTTACGGACATCATCTGATAGTGTCTCACTATGATAGGCCACGGGGTGGCCGTGCTGAGTGAGAACGATGCCTACAACATAGTTTGAAGCATCTGTCTCGATCTCAAAGGGTTGTTGTAGGTCTAGTAGTGAAATTACTGGGGTTGAGCACAAGCATTGCTTCAAATCATCGAAATATTGTTGTTGGATATACCCCACACAAATTTTTCCTTACCACCACCCCTAGTTATTTGGCTGAGGTCCCATGCAATATGGGAGAATTTGAACACAAACTTGCGATAGAAATTGGCAAGGCCCAAGAAGCTCCGAAGCTCAGTGAATGTGGTTGGGGTTGGCCAGTCACAGATGACTTGGGTCTTGGCTGAATGCACATGTACGCCATGCTAATAAAAAATGTAGCCCAGGTAATGGACCCTGTCCATGCTGAAGGATAATTTTTCCAAGTTGGCGTATAGCTTGTGCTCCCGCAGGGTGTACATAACTTGCTGAATATGATGCAAGTGTTTTGCCCAAGACTTGTTGTAAATGAGAATGTCATCCAGATACACCACTACAAAATTATTGGTGAATGGTCGCAGGATATCATCCATCATCCTCATGAAAGTGGCTGGAACATTTGTCAAACCAAAGGGCATGAAAAACCATTCAAAAAGGCCTTCCTTTGACTTGAAGGCGGTCTTCCATACATCTGTATGTTCTATCAAGACCTGGTGGTAGCCAGACTTCAAATCAATATTATTGAAGTATTTTGGCCCCCGTGAGTTGATCAAGGAGGTCTTCGATTCGGGGAATTGGGTACCGATTTCTGACTGTGATTTTATTCAGAGCCTGGTAATCAATGCATAGTCGCCAGGTTCCATCTTTCTTCTGTACCAACATGATTGGGCTCCTACAAGGTGATAAGCTAGGATGGATGTGCCCCTTGTGGAGAATTTCTTGGATCTATCACTTGATCTCCTCATTCTCTAACATAGAGCAGCGATAGAGTGGCCCATTGGGCAGTGGTGCACCACGGGTCAGATCGATGGGGTGCTTGACCTAATAGTGCAGAGGTACCCCGGTAGGTGAGGAGAAGATATACGAGTATTCTTTGATGACCTTATCTTCTTTCTTCTGCTATGTGGAGAGGTCAACTGCAGAGACCCTGGATGTGGCTGTGATCTTTCGCTCATTTCCAGAGTGAATAACGAAGAAGAAAAACTTCCCCATCTGAGAGATGACCTTCCTGCATTTCTTGGCAGAGATCAAGGAAACATTACTAGGTGGGATTGCCTCGGGTATCTTGTACAATTTCCTAATCAAAGTAATAATAACACTATGAGGCCTAGACTCATATACAACATGACGTTTCGATAAATAAGGTTGGCCCAAAATAACATCACAAACTTCGAGAGGAGCAACATCACACAATACCTCATATTTGAAGGGCTTGATGTCATACGACAATCGACACTATTGGCTGATGCGACGATCACTTCCTTGGCAGATCCATCCAATGGTGTAGGGTTGTGGGTGCGGCGTTGTCGGCAGGGCCAACTGCTTGAAAACCTCTGTTGAGATGAGGTTCTTCTGGCTACCGCTATCAACGATGAAGTGCAATGAGGTGCCTTTTACCTACATCTGTGAATGGAAGAGGCACTCTCCTTCTTCTGACTCATCTGGTTCATCAGGCTGGAGCTTGGTGGTAGCAACGGTGACATTAGGTTCCGTGTCAATGATCCATCTTCTCCTTTCTAGCTCTGACTTAGTGTTAGAACCCACATCTGATTCCAAGGCTTTCACTTCGGCCACCAACGACTACTTTGAGTGATAATCAATAGTGTTATGCCAAGGGCTCTTATCGAAGTCACACCACTTCCCGATATATTTCTTTGTCTTTCCAGTGTCCTTCTTTGCTTGCGGCTTGGACTGGTTGTCTTGATACTATACATCTTTGCTCTTTCCTTTGTTTTGCGGGTTGGGGCCGCCCTTTCCTGGCTTTTTCTCTGAGGGGTTNTATTATTATTATTTATCCTAAACTAAATTAGTTAAGTCAAACTAACTTAACTAAAGAAAGTAGTTGAACTACTTCAACTTATTTGGAAGGCATAAAAGCTAAATGAGAAGAAGAAACAAGAGGGGAATAGAAGGAGAAAACAAGACTAAGGTTTTCTCTTTTGATTTCATGAGATAGTTTCAGTTTTCATTCATTCTTGAGTTCATTCAAAACCTAATTCTTTTTTTGACAACAGGGTCCTATTGTAGACAACAAGGTTCAAAACTGAACCAAATCATTCAGATGCTTGTTTTACAGGTGTTGATCCATCCTTGATAGTCTGTGTATACTTGTATGTTTATGGATTGAGTTTCATAGATGATAAAGGATATTTTGCGGAGTCAAATTGGCAACATTATGTGGCAAGCTCATCCAGATTATAAATTTCAGTTTTTACTTCTTGTCAGAGTCCTTTTGTATGGTGTTCATCGAGGATCTCTAAATTAGACTTTGGTCCATGCCCTCACATGGGTTTTGTAAAGAGAAAAACA
>JZKD02S2280078.1:46408-61428 GCA_000966675.3 Picea glauca
CTATTTTTGCAACCTCTCATTGGCCCCCACATCACCACTTCGCGCCACTTCGCCTATGACCTATCCCAGCATGGTGCACACATATTTTTCCATCTGCATTTTCCCTGTCACCTTCCATCTATCTTGTCTATCCACGTGGGCACCTCTCATCTCACCTCCACGATGTTGATGCCATCATCCCCGCCAGATCCCCGTCCACTCCCACCAACTAGGTCCCCTCGTAGCAGTCCAACGAGGCAGCAAATAGACAAGAGGAGGCCACCACATATTCCAACTACAGGTGTTGACCCCGTGCACTCAAATATCGATGCAGCAGTTAATTTAAATAGGGAAGGTGGGTGAGACATCGTCTCCTTCCTTAAATAGAAGGCCAAGGAGCGACAAATTGCAGGGAAATAATGTCAATCCAGTCTGACAGAGATCGCGTCCAATAGACGACTGCATGGGCAGTCTGACCAACGTTTTCATGCACAGCCTGACAGAGGAACTCATCAACACAAAGCTTTAAACTCATGACATGATCATGCCTTCAGCAGCAGAGCCAGTTCTAAGTATATGTAGGCATTTTTTCCATTTAGTTAGTGTCAATGGTAGAGCTACGCTCCTGATTGTAATGTTTTGATGAGGCCTCTGGTTCTCTGGTTATGAACTGATACTTGAGACTTCTTGTTTAATGGAATCTAAATTCTTGTTTTATCTCTTTGCTTTTGACTCTGAAATCTCAGGCATGGATGATCCAGTTGAGTGTTGTGACTATAGTATAGTGTAGGTTTGACTATATATGTTGTTTCAGTGTTTTCAGTTTCTTGAAGTTTTCAGATCCAAGAGGATCTTGTATCTGAGAATTTTCCTCCAAAGGTTGCTGGAAGAATGGATGTCCAGAGCATACCTTCATACTTCTCTCATCTTTATTCTACCTACTTACCACTATACAAACTAACTGGCTTAAGTTAGATCGAGACCTCACTTATTTATGCATCTCCAACCCAGTTTTCTGAGTTAAAGCGATATAATCTTGAGACTGCATCCATTAGATCACCCTTAAATTCATTTGTTGTGACATACAAATTGATGGGCCTTGGGCTTACCTTTGTTGCAATCCAGACTTGACTTCCAATGCTAACACACAGGGAGACTGGTCAAATCTTGAGGATTGATATTGTTGAAGGTCGAAGAGTCGGAGAGCCGAAGTATAATCTCAACCATTCGATCAGACGAAGGAGATCTTAGTCATTAGATCGTCCGAAGGAAATTTCAGGCGTCAGATCGGCCAAGAGAATATTGACCGTCAGATATCGTAAGTTTAGGAGGAAGAAAGTTTGAGATTTTAAACTCCCAAAGCATGAATAGTCGAAGAGTTGAGAGTCGTTGATCTATGAGAGGACACTTGTCAACAGATTGTGAGCTCCAGTAAAATTGTATTGAACCTCTAAGTTGAGATTTGAGATTTGCGAAGCCTGAAGAGCCGAAGCATATTCGAGCAGTCAGATCACCCAAAGTGAATCTGAGCCATCAGACTAAGAGAGGAGACGTGGAGAAGATATGAGCACTATGGGTAAATTTCTGGAGTGATTTATAGCCGTCAGATATAGGGGAGATGTGGAGAAAACCCATGTACTTTAGGTAAAGTCCCGAAGTAAACCTTATTTTTTGATCCAAAGAGGACACATGTCAGTGGATTATAGCCTCCAGATAGAAGTCATTGGAGGAAGGCAACGTTTGAGATTTGAGATTTTTGAAGCCCAAAAATCTGAAATGATGAGAGTCATCGATGTGAAGGTGGACACGTGGTAGTATATCTAGAACTCTGGAATAAAGCAGAGGAGAAAAGGTCTGAGGACTCAGAGAAAATCTTGGTCGTTGATCAAGGAAGGAGTCGTAGGATCGTTGATCTGGTTGAGGAGGTAAAATTCCTGAAGTGGGAGCATGACCATTGGTCTGGAAGGATACCTGTCAACAGATCTTCCACTCTGGGAGATACCCAGTCAATAGGAACGAGGTTTGAGATTTCAAACACCGAAAGTCTAGAATCACGAAGAGATCTGGTCCATATATTTGGAGAGGGCATTTCTGAACCCTCAATCCAAAGGTACCATCAAGATCGGGAGATCGACGGTCCCACATCATTTCAGGGATTGGAGGTGCGTGATATTTAACAGGAAGTCACGTGTCATGTGAGAACGTCATCCAAGGTCACATGCGAAGAAGGAGCTTAGAAAAAGGAGCTTGTGGAGTTTTAGAATCAAGATTCCCAAAGGCCAGAATCATGAAGGAGATCCTGACCATAGATTCATGGAGCCAGATGGTAGAAGATCTTCCACTCTGGGAGATTTCCATATAGAGGAGAGATAAGTTTGAAAACTCAAACTCTTGAAGCCCAAAAGGCGAAATCAATGATAGTTGTTGATCTAGAGGGGAGTTATGTGGCGACAGATCACGATGATCTGAGATCGTGCATAGGAGACAGGGAATGATATTCGATAGCATTCATTGATCACAAGCAGCACCAAAGGAGCGAAGATCGATGGACGAGAAGAATTGCGGAGCCAGAAATTGTGTGGAGGACAATTATTCTAGAGCGGGCCGCAATTGGAACCACGGTATTTGCAAATGGATATGTGGTAGCACGATGAGGATTGTGGAGCTAAAAGAGGTTTGGTTTGAAACCACTCTTGTCCATTCCTGCAATCGTGCATTAGGGAAAGGACACGACCCAAGGTCATATGAAGCAAGGGTTAACACCAAAGGGGCTTACGCCTGAAACTAGTGTTTTGGGAGTGCGTGGAAATTAGCTCACAGGTCTGAAAGACCTACACATAGAAGGAAAAAGGGACTTGTGTATATTTGAATTGGGTTCAAAGAGGAACCTGAGGAGTTGATTCGACTCTACATTTAGAAATATCCTGGACCGGGAGGTCACAGAACCCCAGGAGGTTAGGGGGGATGCATCAGGTGGTATCTCAAAGTCTTGAAGTGGGAGCATGACGGTTGGTCTGGGAGGATACGTGTTAGTAGATCTTCCACTCCAGGAGATACCCAGTCAGCAGGAGCGAGGTTTGAGATTTCAAACACCCGAAGTCTGGAATCGCAAAGAGATCTGGTTCGTAGATTTGGAGAGGGAAGATTTGAATTATCAATCTAGAGCTACCGTCAAGATCAGGAGATCGATGGTCCCACAGCATTTCGGGGATTGGAGGTGCATGAGATTTAACAGGAATTCACGTGGTCATGTGAGAACATCATCCAAGGTCACATGTGAAGAAGGATCTTAGCAAAAGGAGCTTGTGGAGTTTGAGAATCAAGATTCCCGAAGGCTGGACTCATGGAGGAGATCCTGACCATAGATTCAAGGATCCAGATGGCAGCAGATATTCCACTCCAGGAGTCCATATAGAGGAGAGAGAAGTTTGAAAACTGAAACTCTCAAAGCCCGAAAGGTGAAATCAATGACAGTCATTGATCTAGAGGGGAGTTATGTGGCGACAGATCATGGTGATCTGAGATCATGCGTAGGAGACAGGGAAGAATATTTGATAGTAGTCATTGATCGTAGGCAGCACCAAAGGAGAAGAGATCGAAAAATGAGAATAACTGCAGAGCTAGAACTTGTGCAAAGGATAATTATTCTAGAGCAGGCTGCAATTGGAACCATGCTATTCGCAAATGGATACTTGGCAGAACGATGAGGATTGTTGGGTGAAAAGTGGGTTGGTTTGAAACCACTCTTTACCATGCCCGCAATCATTCATTATCACAAGGACACGACCCAGGGTCATATGAAGGAGGGTTTAATGCCAAAGGGGCTTATGCCTGAAACTAGTGTTTTGGGAGTGCGCGAAAATTAGCCCATGGATCTGATAGACCTGCACACAGAAGGAAAAAGGGATTTGTGTATATTTGAATTGGGTTCAAAGAGGAAACCGAGGATTCAATTTGACTCTGGAGTTAGAAATATCCTATACCAGGAGGTTGTAGAACCCTAGGAGGGTAGGGGGGTTGCATCAGGTGGTATCAGAGCTTGAATTTCCGTCTGTAGATTTCAGGCGAAAGAGAAAGAGGGGAAGGCCGTTATTTTTCTTGTAGACATCAAGCAAAGGGTGAGATGGTGAAAGGGATAATCCGATAACATTAGATGGTATCATAAGTTAAATTTTTCCTGTGGACGACAGGTGAAACGGAAGTAGGGTATTGATGCTTTGTGAGAAGGTTGTTGCAGGCGCACAACAACAACAAAAATTTAAACAGACAAGTGACTTGTAAGAGAAGATGGAGATGCTCTCGGATGTAGAGTGATCTGTAGGCTTGCTAGGAGGGAAGGTAGAAGGTGAAAATGGCTACTGAAGGCCATGAGCATGATCGAAGAGAAGGCCACAAGAAGAAATGAAATCCAGAGATGGATCTGGAACTCAATGAGATAAGAACAAGATGGAACAACTAGCATTGAGGATGCAGCAAGAGGCAAAGGTACACTGGAGGTACGAATTTCCTCTGAACAGGAAGGTAAAATATCATGTTCAAAATATGTTGGCAAGAAAGCAGCAAAAAGAGTTGAGAAGGTGGTTGAGGGAATTACAAAATCTCAGTCACACAGAGGAGGAACAGATTCACATATGTGAACCAGAAATTGGAAGACACCTCAGTGATGAGGAGGAGGTGAGATCAGATGAAGATCTCATAAAATGTCAAGAGGGAAGAAATGGAATTTAAATTTTCCAGGTGGGAAATGGAAAGAGATTCATGGAAGGTCTCAAATACTGTCCGAGCAGTGCTGAAAGTTCAAATTGCCAGGTGGGCAGGGAGAAATAAATGAGACTATCGGAAAGTCTCCAGAGCTCAGAAGTGGGTTCAGGTCAGCAAGGAGTGTTGATAGATGAATATTAATGTGGATTTGCAGACCATTTGAATGAAGATGATGAGAAGTTAGAAACTTCCACCATCCAAGAGGAGGATCAGAGGAGCATTCTAATTATTGGAGGGATCAAATAATTCATGCCACATAGCCAAGTGAAGACTAGTGCACATGATGAAAGTGCAGCAGAAGAGGGAGGATAGCCAGCAGAAACTGTCAAAGAGGAAGAAATGGAGCAGACATTGATGTCTACCCCAGCAAAAGGAGAAGATAATTCAGAGGAATGGCTCAAAATTTTCATCCAAGAAGCTAAACAGGAGATGATTGTAGCACGAAAGCCTGCAGCTGAGGAGGAAATAGATAACATGGATTTTGTTGATCTGTATGAAGAATTAGAATCCCTAGAAAGAAGGGTAATGGTGCAAAGCCTGCACATCCAATAGGTCAAGTTGTAGGTAGATGGAGGACCATACCAGCCAGAGGAGAAGCTCAAAGAATTTGGACTTGAACCAATGCAAGAGGAGCTAACAGAAGAAGCCAACATTTCAGTGGAGGAGACTGAGCAGCAATCCAGTCAAGAGGAGACTGCAGAACTGAATTTTGCAACAGGGTAGAAATCTAAGGCCACAAAAGAAGAAGAAAATGATATGGGGGATCAATATGATCTAACCACTAATAAGGAAGAGTTGCAGCCAAGAAGACTGCATAAGAAGAGCTAGCCATTGGAGCAGCTGGAATGAGTGCTAGAGGAAATAAGAAGTTTGATGTTGATGTCAGTGCAAGTAGTATTCATCAAAGGGAAGCTGAACAGAAGAGAGCCTTCCATAGAAGTAGTAGGGAAGAAGAAGTGACAAAGAAGAGGAGCAGGAGGATAACTCCAAGGAATAGTTTGGGATCCAAGAGGATTTCAACACTGGAGAAGAGGAGCTCATGAGTGGGAGCTCATGTTTTTCCCAGCAGTGGATTATTATGCAGAAGCATCGCTCCACCTCAGCAATGCGCCAACACATTAGCACACATTTCAGAGAAGGAGAGGCATTGACCCTCCCATTTTTAAATTTGAAATATAATCCTATACAGATTCATGTTGTAAGATTGAGTGAAAACCAAGGCATATCTCTGAACAGGCAGAATATAAGGTCGCCTTTAATGGCTGACAGGTTGATGGATCTAGATTCAATTCATACTAGATGGCCATTTATAAAACTTCAATGTAATAGATGAGTTTGGGTGAGAGAGGACAAGCTCGTAGAGCCCCTCTTTTGTAAAGGGATCCTGTATCAGATTTCATTAAGGAGATTTAGGAGGATTCAGAGAGGTCGGATAGGAGAGAATAACTAGAGAGAGGCCTGATAGCAGAAGCAGAACTCAAGATAGAGTTAGGATAGGAGAGATTGAGAGAACTAGGACTTTGTTGCAGTCCAGTATTTGTAAAAATCTGTATAGACACACAGAGATAATAGAAAAGCAGTTTTTCCTACATATCGTGTGTTTGTGTATTTTCATGAATGAATGTTGTGGATGTCTGATAAGTTTCATTTGTAGTAGGAGATAGATTTATTTTATCTTCATTGAGTTTTATAATATCGTTATGCATCATTTAGGCTGTGAAAGGAGTGCACAACAGAACATTTGAGGTTCTATAGCCAATGCAAGGAGTGTGCATCTGAATTCTGTGGAATTAGAAAAGAATGTGCCAAGAGGGCTCACTAGAGCGATCACAAACTCAAGAGGAACCTCAAGGCTATTGAATACCTCAGAGGGGAGATTGTGAAGAAGAATCACGGAGAGGTAGAGTTACTGAGAACTATGTAGATCTCTACCAGGAGGGTATCGAGTGAGTGCAAGAGTGCACAGAAGGAACTCTATTTTGAGTTCAGGGAGAAATAGAGTTACTGAACACTCTGCAAGGAGAATCTCTCCAAAGTGTGCATCAAGACATGATAACTCCAGGAGGGTGAGAAGAATTTCTTGTCAAGAAATCCTTCAAATTAGAGTTTAACAAAATCCCAGAAGCACAAAGAGTGCATGGGAGATCATAATCTTCAAGGAGATCAAGATGAGAAGGGATAACACAAGGAATGTGTGAGTGATGGACTTATTCTAAGTACAAAATATCAGAAGAGATAATGCTTGCAAGAGTGTAAGCGAGATCCAAGATATTCAAGTTCAGAGGAGAAAGTTCAACCCCGAAACCTTTGAATGCAAACTAAATCTTCAAAATATAAAATAAGTTGAAATATCAGGAGGAGGAGCGACAAAAGCCATTATATTTGGTTGTAAGGAGGAGTCTGGACTATTAGATCAACGTCCAGTGAACAGAGGAAGTGCAGAGAAGAAGAACAGATCTCCAGCATTGGATCTAAGCGTAGAGGGTCGACAATCATCTCATCAAGGTGAAGTGCACAGGTTTTAACCCTTGTGTACACAGGGAGACTAGTCAAAACTTGAGGATTGATATTTTCAAAGGCAAAAGAGCCAGAGAGCCGAAGTATAATCTCAACCATTCAATCATTCAAAGGAGATATGAATCGTTATATCATCTGAAGGAAATATCGGGCATCAGATCAGCCAAGAGAATCTGGACCATTAGATATCGTGAGTTCAAGAGGAAGCAAGTTTGAGACTTGAAACTCCTGAAGCGCGAATAGTTGAAGAGCCGAGAGTCATTGATATTTGAGAGGACACTTGTCAACAGATCATGAGCTCCGAGAAAATTGTATTGAACCTCTAAGTTGAGATTTGAGATTCGCGAGGCCCAAAGAGCTGAAGCAGATCCAAGCCATCAAATCACCCAAAGTGAATCTGAGTCGTCAGACTAGGAAAGGAGACATGGCGAAGATCTGAGCACTCCGGGTAAATTTATGGAGTGATTTATAGCCGTCAGATGCATGGGAGATGTGGAGAAAACCCATGTACTCCGGGTAAAGTCCCAAAGTAAACCTTAGTTGTTGATCCAAAGAGGACACGCATTAGTGGATTATAGCCTCCGGATAGAAGTCATTGGAGGAAGGTGAGGTTTGACATTTGAGATTTTCGAAGCTTGAAAATCCAAAACGATGAGATTCATCGATGTGAAGGTGAACACATGGTAGCAGATCTAGAACTCTTGAAGAAAGTGGAGGAAAAAAGGTTTGAGGACCCAGATAAAATCTTGGTCGTTGATCAAGGAAGGAGTCGTAGGA
Source organism: Picea glauca (assembly GCA_000966675.3). Taxonomy (NCBI): domain Eukaryota; kingdom Viridiplantae; phylum Streptophyta; class Pinopsida; order Pinales; family Pinaceae; genus Picea; species Picea glauca. The sequence continues at coordinate 54,443 of JZKD02S2280078.1, forward strand.
CCGTTGATCTGGTTAAGGAGGTCAAATTCCCAAAACAAGAGCATGACCCATGGTCTGGGAGGATACATGTTAGAAAATATTCCACTCCGGGAGATACCCAGTCAGCAGGAGCAAGGTTTGATATTTCAAACACCTGAAGTCTGGAATCGCGAAGAGATTTGGTATGTAGATTTGGAGAGGGAAGATCGAAACTGTCAATCCAGAGGTACCATCAAGATTAGGAGATCGACAGTCCCATAGCATTTCGTGGATTGGAGGTGCGTGAGCTAGTTGCCCCACTGTAGATCCACAACAATAAATTATAACACAAAAACATGTCCTACTCAGAACCTTCACTAGCATCACAAAAGTGTACAAAATAGCCTCTCGTTGTATTCTCCACATCAAGCACTATAAGTAGTACATGGGTTTTCAAATTTCACAAAATACTAATGCTCTTCTCTCATGAGAATTACAAGGTCAAGTGCTTCATTTACTCCTCTAGGTTGTATCCCAAACCTTGGCTTCCCCTATATCCTTAAGGAAAAACCCTAATCCTAGTCTTCCCTTGAATTCCCTCAATAACCCTCACACTCAATACAGATAAAAAACACACATGAAGAAGTAGAAAGAGACTAGGTTTCTCTAGCTCTTACATCTCTAACACAAGTATGTGATTACAAAAGTGAACAACAATGATTGATCCCAAAGGAATATCTCCTATCGTTATTCATATGAAAGATGAGGAAGTCCAACAATAACAAGTGGACCTAGTCTACTACAAGCAACCTAACTAAATAATATATAGGCCCAGGTGTGAAGCAATTCAATTCTATGTGATACAATTCAAGCTTGAAGGCATGGCTATCCAACAAGAAAGGCTCCAAGGCTTAGCAATCCTCAAGAAAATTACAATGCTTCTCCTCCAAATGTTTGTAATCATCCAACACTCCCTCATAAGCCATGTGTACCTTTGTATTGTTAAGGCCCTTGGGCCCCTATGTTAAGACCCTAATAAGAATTCATCATTATCGTATTTTTTATATTATTTGGTGGACTAGAACCTTTCGTTGTATCCTTTGTCTCCAATATATATACCAAGGACACCTAGTCTTAGGATCATCTCATCTTATCTTATGAATTGGATATATTGTAAAACAAGGTTTCCCCCCTTGAAGTGGATTGTATTCATTAACTTTTTATGATTTTCAAGGTGCTTGGTTCATAACATTTGGTATCAAAGCTTCAATCTTAGGGTTTTTTTGCTTCAAGCGAGTAATCTTGAAATTTTATCTATAATTGTTTTCTATGATGATTCAAACATCAAAATTTCAAAGTTACTCAGAAGACATATCATTGTACATCTGGTAAAAATTTTATGTTATGTTTCGTTATACTTTAGTAGATATAGCCTATGGAAGATATGGCTTTTGACTCATCCTGAAATCAATTTTAAACAAGTCATGTTGGAATTTTCACTATAACTCTTTTCTAGGAAGTTTCAAATAGTGTAATTTTTTGAAGACTGAGGAGAAATTTCATAGTATAGGTGGTCAAAATTTTAAGTTTTTTTTCTCTATACTTTCGAATATGTAGTCCATAGAATACAAGGTTTGTGACTAATCTTTAAATCAATTATCTTGGCATTTTCACTGCAACTTTTTTCAGTGATGTTTCAAAATCTAAAATTTTCATAATCCTAAGTTGACACAATGAAGTACATGTGTAATTATTTTAATATTTTGACTCATTATATTTTATGATATATTTCTTGTGGAAGATAGGGTTTTTTCACAAGTTATTTTCTAGTGATTTTAAGAGGTTTTTCTGTGGTTACCAAGCTCATTTTATACAAAAAATAGATACATGTTTTGGTGTCTTTAAATAACACAATATATATCGTTAAGTGGGTAAAATTACAGTTGGGGAAGAATACACACGGGAGATACACATGGTTTCACATGGTTGGAAACACATTGTTTTACCTGGAAACCCTTATAACCCTTGTTGGTACCCTTTCAAGTAGTACTGCATTAGACAATACCTATAGATGGAATATTACTTCCATGTACCTTTGGATATATAGATATACCTTAAACTAGCCTTAGATAATCTATTCGACCATATTATTGCTAAAATACACCGAGAACAACACTCAGGGAGACCACTCTCTAGTACCTGGGTAGTCGGGTAGTATGGCTATGGGCGTGATTGAGCCTCCTTAGTTAGTTCTTAGAGATATTGGGTCAAGTAATATTGTTGGACCTTGCACGTATATCAGAGAGATATATCACTTGACACTCCCTTGTCCTTAGAACCTTATCATATTTTCTAGTGAGATCACTCATGAAGGATAACCATAATTTTTAATACAGAGGAAAAATCCTAGTAACTTTTTCCATGGCTCCAAAGAAAGATCAAAAATTTACCTCATCAGTTAAACCTCCAAAAAAACTCCTCCATGGCTATTGAAGAAAATTAGGAGGTATAAAACAATTTATCCAAATTGAACAACCAAATTGACAAATTGAATGATAGATCAATGAAAAAGGTTGATTTGATGAATACTCAAACAGAAAAGGAAAGAAAGATTGATATAAATAAGGAACTGATGGAAAGAAAGATGGATAGTGAACGGGTGAAAAGAACGATGGAACTATTGGAACAAATGGAACAAAATATTCTAGAAGCCTTAAATGGGAGGTTCCTTGATAAGGTGTCTGAAGGGACTCGTGAAATAAAGGTAATATGCATGTTGATCAACTTTCTAATAATATGAATTTTCCAAGGGGATTTAAATCCAATAATGGAGTTACCTATGGATGGTATCCAAGATGAGTGAGCCTTCCTAAGGTTGAATTAAGGAAGTTTGATGGAACAAAAGTATTTACCAAGGTGAACCAAATAGAGAAATATTTTGAACTGCATAATATTATGGATGATAAGCAAAGGAATCACATAGAAACTTTGAAATTTGAGATAAAACCATATCAATGGTATCAATGGGTAGTTAAAAGGAAGTCGCATTCTTATCATTATACTTGGTGTTTATTTACAAGAGACTTAGAAGCATAGTATGGGAAAGTTTAAGAACAATACTACTTTAGTCAATTAACAAGAATCAAGAACTCAGGTGATATTGAAGGTTATAATTCAAAATTTCAGGTATTGTCCATAAGGGTGGATAACATAAGTGATGAAAAATTGTGGGAAGCTTACATGGGTGGGTTAAAAGAATACATTAAACATGAGATTTTCCTAAAACATTCTAAAAATATTATGGAAGCTATGCAATTTTATCATCATATTCACCCCAAGAATAAGGCTACACAAAAGTATACCATTGGAGCATACACATGAAGAAAAGATCTTTTTCGGGTTCATAAGACAATTGTACCTCAACCTACTAAAATATCACAGAAGGAAATGGAGGAAAGAAGAGAAAAATGACTATCTGTTGGTTGTAACAACAAATGGTCAAAAGGGAATAAATGTCAAAAAACAAAATTGTTCTCCCTGGAAAATAATGATGAAGAGGAAGTGGAGGCATCGACACAAAGAAATGAAGAAGAAGTTGTAAACTTTAAAGAGAAAGAAATAGAGGCTAATTGTGCACAACATTGATTTCAATTTACATTAAGAAGAAAAAATTTATAGTGCTCATTGACTCGAGTAGTACCCATAACTTCATTGATAAAACATTAGTAGAGCACCTCAATTGTTTTGTATATCCAATGACAAATTTTCAAGTTTTGGTTGTTAATGGAGGGAGTATTAATTGTGTGGGAAAATGCCACAATATTAAACTAAGGATGGGAGAATATAATTTGTAAATACCAATGTATTCCATTCCCATTGGAGGTGTACATGTTGTTCTATGGATTCAATGGTTGAGAACATTACATACAATTTCTACAAAAAATAATGAATTATTCATGAGATTCGAATTTGAAAGGATTCGATATGAACTCAATGGGTTAAAATATGGGCCTTCTCAAGTCATCGACTCTCATAGAATGGAAAAGATCCAAAAAAAGGGTAGCAAGGGAGTTGTGGTTAAACTTTATTCTATGGAAGTTAAGCAGGAAGATGAAAATTTTCTAGAGGAATTAAGATGCACCTTGGAAAAGCATTATAAGGTCTTTCAATAAATTCCTAAAGGTGTTCCTCCATCTAGTTATCATGAAAATCAAATTGAACTAATACTTGGAAGTAATCCTCTTAATAAAATTCCTTATATATATCCTCATTAGCAAAATGGGGAGATTGAGAAAATAGTACAGGACATGTTGAATTTAGGTATTATTAAACCAAGTAGGAGTTCATTTTCAACTCTAGTAGTGATGGTGAAAAGAAAAGATAATTCTTGGAGGATGTGTCTTGATTATAGATATCTAAACAAAATAACCATAAAGGATAAATTCCCTATTCCAAATATTGATGAGCTATTATATGAGCTTCATGGAGTGTCTTATTTTACAAATTTAGATCATAAATAAGGATACCACCAAATCAGATTAAGAAAAGATGACATTCCCAAAACAGATTTTAGGACTCATGATGAGCACTATGAGTTCTTGGTCATGCCTTTTGGTTTAACTAATGCTCCTACTTTTCAAAGCCTTATGAATAAAAAACATTATCCCATCTTAGAAAGTTTGAAGGGAAAAGACTTAGTGAAATCTACATATGAAAAAGAAATGACAAAAATTTTACATGCAATAAAAAAATGGTGAAAATATCTCATTGGCAGGAATTCTAAAGTCGAGACAAACCATGATAGCCTAAAGTATTTTTTGGAGAAAAGACTGTCATCAGAAGAGGAAAAAAAATGGGTAGCAAAAATGCAAGGGTTTGATTTTGAAATAATCTACAAAAAGGGAAAGGACAATGAAGAAAGATATTCAAAAATTTATAAGAGAATGACAGATTTTCCAAAGAAATAAAGGAGAGATAATAAAATATCCATGTTTATTTCATCCATTAAACATACCTAATAAAATATGGGAAGAGATATCAATGGAATTTATTACAAGGTTACCAAAATATGAAGGTAAGGATGCCATTTTTTTGTCGTTGATAGACTCACAAAATATGTATATTTTTGTGGAATTCAAAGTACATATAAAAACAAGCCAAGTGGAAACAATGTTCATGAAGGAAATTCATAGAATTCATGGTATTCCTAAAATAATAGTGAGTGACAAAGATCCAAAATTAACAGGAAATTTTTGGAAAGAAATATGGAAGATGCGTGGAACAACACTAGTTATGAGTTTCACATATCATCCATAAACATATGGCCAAAAATTAATAATTAGAAAATATTTAGAGGGTTATCTATGATTTTATTCTTCTTAAAAGTAATCTAAATGGATGAAGTGGCTTCCTCTATAAAAAAAAAAAGGTGGTATAATACTACTAATCACACATCTACTAAAATGTCCCCATTTGAAGCCCTTTATGGATATCCAACTCCTAGTATCTCATACTTTTTGCAAGATTAGTCCAAAGTAAAGGAAATTGAGTCACATATGAAGAAGAATAAAGAAAATTTGGCAATTCTTAAGGAAAATCTTCAAATGGTGCAAAACAAAATGAAACAACAAGCAAATCAACATCGAAGTGAAAGACAATTTGAGAAGGGTGATTGGGTATTTTTGAGACTACAATCTTATAATCAATCCACACTCAAGAAAAATAAGAATCATAAATTAGTTCCAAAATTTTATGGACCCCACAATATTATTCACAAGATTGGACAAGTGGTGTATGAGTTATATTTTCCTTCTTCCATTCAGTGTTTGGGGAAATCCTTTCTATCTGCAGAACTTATGCTTGCTTAGAAATTCCCTTTCACAATGTTCTCCAATTCCTCCATAGTTCTACAACCATCAAGTTTTAAACACCATTATTTTTCTTTCTTTAGCTTGGATGGCCATTCACATTCCTCTCCCAATTTGTTTTTCTCCCTTGAGTGATCCGGATTTTATGAGAAAAATGAAATGAATACAGATTTTTATTAAAATATGCATAACACAGAATAACAAATATATAGTAAAATTGGTTTCTATTCAATAAGGAAATAAGTTGAAACTGTAAAATGCAACAGAAAACAAGATTGCTAGAATGGTGGCAGCTTATCTTTGAGAAGAGATGTGACGGTTGCACTCATCCGCAATAAGATGATTGCAATGAGGATTTGATGGCCTTTTTACAATAACCATGAATTTCAAAATCCCTAGACATCCAAAAACCTAACCCTAGGAGATGAAGTGTCAAAAGTCATGTGGTCCCCGTTGGGGTAAGTTAGTACATCAACTTCCCGAGGTCCTAAATTTTGCATACGATCTCCATTTTAGGCGCACGATAGCCCGTTGGAAAGGTCTATCCGAGGACTACACATGTTTTTGTGGGACTCTTACTTTGATTTCAGTATGATTGTGGCGAACCCTAAAAACATTGTTTAGGGCCTCAAAACAGCCTCGGAAGTCAGGGACCCAAAAACTAGGAAAAGAATGCCAAAATGAGCCAGTTGGAATAGGTGGGAGGCCACCAACATCCATCTATATCAATTATCCCCCCTTAAGAAGAAATGGTCTCCATTGCATTGAGTGCCCCCATCAGATGAGGAAATGTTTGTTGAATTTGGCCCCGAGTGAGCCACTTGCCTTGGTGCATGAGTTGCCCTACTTTGACAACTTGATAAAGTTGGATCCTTTGTTGGCGAGTGCCCTTGACCTGTGTGTCCACAATATAATCATTGGATTCATGTTGTATGTAGTGGGGGTTGAGCTCTGTTTGCGTCAGTTGTTCTACTATCTCTAAGGTGTCTAATAATGGTGGGAAATAAGGCCTAAGGAGATCCACGTTGAACATTGGGTGCAAGTCAAGGAAAGGAGGAATGTTGAGATCAAAAGCATTATCACCCATAGCCTTGGTGATGGTGTACGACCCATAACAAAGTGGGAGAAGCTTTCGATGGGGCCCTATAAGGCGTTATTTCT
>JZKD02S2280078.1:66042-113935 GCA_000966675.3 Picea glauca
AATTTCCTATTCGTTATGATGTTGGCCTCAAACTTTTGTCGACTTTACGCCAGGACACTGCCACTCATATCTCGGATCATATCCAGGAGTGGTGTAGACAGAGGTGGTTGATTAAGACTCCTATACCCCCAGCCTTTCTCCTATAATGGTTCCTAAAGTCTTTTCACCCTCCTATCTCGAAGGACGTGTCTACTTCTGGGGTCTCCAACGAGGAAGAATCTATCTTTAGAGCCCAGTAGTTAGATTTAATATATGCTCAATATGGGATGTTATATCATCTTCTTCCAAAAGCAACACGGTCAAATTACGATCCTAAGAAAAAACTCGGACCTCACGCTGATGGAATTGTAGGGTCCACCAATGTAAATTCCACAGACTCGACAACGAATTCTATCGGAGGACCAGCTTCGTCTGGGTCCTCCAAACCCACCCAGTCAGTGGATGTACATTCCATGCAATCATCGAAAAACCCAAATGGTGACCAGCAATCAAATGGGAATAAAAAGAAAGGTTGAAACAGTTGTAAGGGTGGGAAAAATGGTAACAAACCCAAGGACAAAGATAATAATGGGAAGCATAATGATAATGCTGGAGAGGGTAAGAAAGAGAAACGTAAGTTGAAGTTTCCTTGTAAACTTTGTACTGATGACCACCTTACACATTTATTCCCCAAACTCGCGGAGGCTGTGAGGCTTTTAAATCTACTACTCATTGTGCTGATGAATCCATTCCCACACAACCATCCCTTAGCCTCGAGCTCTGCAAACACCGAAAATTTGGTCGGTGGGAGTCAAAACCCACCACCGCACGATGGCGATTGCGTATGTATCAACATGATTGACGTAAAAATTGATATAGCCACCCGCTCTCGAGATTATAGATCTTCAAAAGCTAGTACCAGTCTAGAAGCTCCTCCTCCCCCTCTGGAGACGAACCTGTAGATTGAGAAACCAGATCCACCACCTTATATTCCAAAAGGAGTACTCAAGCACTCTACTCACAACCCTAATGCTAGAGCTTCCCAGAATTACTCTATCGTTGAGGATATGGGCCAAACCCCTTGTGTGATGTCAGCTTTGGAGGTACTCCAGATGTGTCCATCACAGAGGAATGCCTTACTCTCTGCCTTAGGAGCTATAGAACCTAGTGGCTCGAAATTTATCAAGTTTGACGTCATAGATGTGAAGCCTCGCTTACCCTACCATGTCGCTTTCCAAATCCACGTGGATTATTCCAAGTATACTATCAAACGAGCAGTCTTTGATGAAGGTGTTGCCACCTGCATGATGTCCCTAGTCTATTGCAAAGATATTGGTTCTCCAACCCTTTCCAAGTCATCAAACATGTTGATTGCATTTGACGGTCATTCCTTCCACCCTCACGGTATTCTCCCTACCTTTCCAGTCCAATTAGGTGGGAAGACAGTAGAGGTAGTAGTTGTGCCTCTTGATTATAACCTGTTACTAGGTCGCAATTGGACCTATGCTATGGTCATTTTCATATCATCTGTCTTCTGTACACTTTGTTTTCCTCATCAATGGAAGATCATGACCATCGACCAGTTATCCTTTGTGTACTCTAGTCCTAACGCATTTGTTGGACCATCGATCCATGTGATCAACAATTCTTAGCCAGCAAATGAGAATATCGGTGTCAGAATGTATTCTTCCCTCATGGGTACCTTCGACTTCTCGACATCGATTCACCATGTTTACGCCATGTCTAGTAGGCCTGGTTCAGCAGGGAGGTCCATTCCTTTCCGCACTTCCTAACTTAGTGATCCATGGACCCTACCTTCTCTAACTTCGTCAAGTGAAGGTCAGTCACATGCTGGCATAGCTATGCCACTTTCAACAGTGGAGATTGTGTATCAAGTTGTTCTTGACTCTTTGACCGATCCCAATCCTGTTACCTCGTTGACAGATGAGGAGGATCTTGTTCTTAGGCCTGTATGGGCCACCTCGTTGTCTTTATTGCATGATTTCTTAGATGATACTTTTCCTTCGGATCAATCCATCCTCGAAGCCATGAATGGTTCTGCGAGACCTTGGGATGATATGCATCATCGATATTATTTTCTACCAAGTATTGAAAGAATCGAGCAAGATGAATTTTGGTCTACCTTGAGTGAGATAGTCGGTCACGTCGTAGTTCCACTTGATACACACAGCATTTATGTTGAAGGAAATATGGTGAGTATTTCTCCTACCGTCTCGATCGATATCTCTCATACCCCTGGCAAGATTGAGAACATAAATATAGGTGTGGATTCTTCACCAGAAGAAATTTTGATCTACACCGAACTCTTCAAATAATTTCAAGATGTATTTGCTTGGTCATACGAAGAGATTCCAAGGATCGACCCTCGTATTGTCTAACATGATATTATAACTTATCCGGATGCTAAACCTATTCGACAATGTCTTAGAGTTGTTAATACTATGAAGGCGCCTGCTATTAAGGCAGACGTGGAGAAGCTAATTAATGTTGGATTCATCTACCCGGTTCCCTTGACTGAATGGGTATCTAACCTCATTCCTGTGAATAAAAAGAAAGGAACCATCTGTGTGTGTATGGACTTTTGTGACCTGAACAAGGCTTGTCCTAAAGATAACTTCCCCATGTCTTTCATTGATCAAATTCTCGATGAGTGTGCAGGAAGCGAGATATTTTCTTTTATGGATGGATTTTCAGGGTATAACCAAATCCAGATCAAACCTGAAGACCAACACAAGAAGACATTTATATTTCCTTGGGGTACTTTTTCATACCAGAAAATGCCTTTCGACCTTAAAAACTCCTAAGCAACCTTCCAACGTGCCATGACTTTCACTTTTCATGATCTCAAGAACATAGTCGAAGCCTACCTTGATGATCTCGCTGCTCACTCTCACAAGAGAGTGGATCATGTTACACACCTTCGGCTAGTTTTTGAAAGATGTCGTTACTATAGAATCCGGTAAAACCCTCACAAATGCATCTTTTGCATTAAGTCTGGCCGTCTCTTAGGAGTTTTATTTTTCGAGACCGGGATCATGGTAGATCCTCTTAAGGTTGAGTCAATACTTCAGTTGCCTCCCCCACACACGATTAGACAAATTGAACGTTTACAGGGGAAAGTTAACTTTCTATGTTGGTTTATAGTGAATTATGCCAATTTCACTAAGGGTTTCATGTGCCTCTTGAAGAAAGACACCCCTTTTATCTGGGATGAGTGAGCCTAGGAGTATTTTAATTCTTTGAAGAAAGCCTTAGTATCAGCCCCTCTATTGAAGTCTCTTGATTACAGTAGATATTAATTTTTTATATCGTTGCATCTAAAGAGATGATTGGTATGGTTCTAGTTCAGGAGGATGATGAGCTTTGTGAGCACGTCATCTACTATCTTAGTCAAAATTTAGTCGATCCTCAGCTTAATTACTCTCACGTTGAAAAGCTAGCTTTGGTTGTCGTTCACGCAGTCCAACGCTTACATCACTGTATATTACTTTGCAAGACTATGGTGGTTGTCGATGTCAATCCATTTCAATATGTCCTTACTAGACATATCATAGGGGGTAATATAATAAATGGATTGTCATCTTACAAGAGTTTGATCTCGACTTCGCTTCGGCCAAGTCCAAGAAATCACTAGTCTTCGCAGAGATATTATCTGATTTTCCACGATTAGATGAGGATGTTATCCACATTGATTTGTTTGGATATGAACACATTTTCCTTGTCTCGTCGTCCGACCCCTGGTATGGAGACATTGTTTTATATCTTGAAACCTTGACGTTCGCTCAACATCTCTCACGAGATGATCGACGGCGTGTCAGATACCAAGCCAAAAAGTATACCATATTTGGTGAAACTTTGTATCACCGAGAAATAGATGATATCTTATGTCATTTCTTAACCCACGAGGAGGTCGAGTCAGTCCTAAACGATTGCCACAAAGGGGCTTGTGGTGGTCACCTATCCGGGCTTGCGACAGCCCAAAAAATATTGCGAGTTGGTTATTTTTGGCCTACTATCTTTAAAGATTGTATAGAACTGGTTAAGAAGTGTCACCCCTACCATGTGTTCACTTAGAAAATGTGCTCACATCCATCCCCTCTTCACCCAGTCATTACTGTCGGTCCCTTCACCAAGTGGGGGTTAGATTTCATCGATTGCAACCCAACTTCATCTGGGGGGAACCAACACATTATCGTGGTCATTTACTACTTTACTAAGTGGGACGAGGCCATGCCTATCATAAAATCTAATGGGAAGACTGCAACCTTCTTCGTGTTCAACCAAATTATCGCCCGCTTCGATATCCCGAGTGATATTGTCACTGATCATGGCAGTCACTTTCAGAATGAAATGATGGTAGAACTAGCATCTAAGTTGGGGTTTAAACATGGTCATTTGTCTCCTTATTACCCCCAGGAAAATGGGCAAGTAGAGGTCATCAACAAGTCTCTCAAGACCATTTTGAAAAAAATTGTCAGTCGGAGTAATTCCAATTGGCACATCATGGTATATCCCACGCTTTGGGCATACTGAACCTCGATTAAGACTGCCACCATTTTTTCCCCTTTCCAGTTAGTGCATGGTGTGGAGTTGATCCTTCTTGTTGAATGTGAAATCCCTTCTCTCAAGTTGGCAGTCGAGCTCCTACCTAACACTTCATATTTAGAGCGACGACTTATGCACCTGGAGATTCTTGATCAGCAGTGTCGGGATGCCTTTACGGCTATCGAGGAAAACAAGAAATGTGTCAAGGTTCAGTACAACAAGTCTGTTTGTCCCCAGTTGTATGTTGAGGGTGACTTGGTCCTCTTGTATGACCAAGCCAAAGAACCATTAGGGGTAGGAAAGTTTAAACCCATGTGGCATGGTCCTTACATCGTGCAACGTGTCCTAGAAAAAGGAGCCTATGGATTAGAAGATTATGAAGGGAATAAGTTGGTCGGGCCCAGAAATGGGCTCTACTTGAAAAGGTACTATGCTTGAGCCCTAGGCTTGGGCGGAACTCTTTGTATACTAATGTAATTTAGTGTATATACATCTCATTTCCCCTTTTCTTTTGTCTTCGGCTTTCTTATCGAGTTTTCCCTTTGTTGGCAGATGTCAACGGAGTCTTCGGTCTACCTAGGATTCACAGATGGAGATAGCGTTCATACACGGAACTTGGCTTCCACCGCTTCGGTGGTTCACTCACCCCAGGGTTTGTTGGTGTCTTTAGGTGGTGTATGCCTATGGCCATCCACGAATAATGTGGCCGAATATAGCGTCGTCGTAGAAATTTTGCGCTATGTTATCTCACATGGTATTTTCTCGTTAGAAGTTTGCATGGATTCCTAGTTAGTAGTATGTCATTTGAAGGGCCATTATCGCGTGCGTGATCCTAATTTACTCCGTCGAGTCCTATGAGTACGTCTTTTAGAATGACAATTTGATTTTATTACATATTATCACATTCCTAGGAGTTCTAATCATGTATCTGATGCCTACGCTAATTACATTTTAGATTGGCATGTGTCACATTAATAAAGCAACGAAAACCATTAAATCAATGTACACATTGTAAGATATAAGTAAAGCCGAAGATCATTTTTTATATATTTCAAAATATGGTGTTTATATTACAAAATTGGGCTAAAACCCTCAATACACATATATAGTCGGTATACATATCCCATGACATCTACGCATGTGGTGTCGGATGTGTGTCATGGTAGAAAACCATGGCATTTGCGAGACATCGAAAGAGTCGTACCCATGCTCTAGGTACACCAACCACTTGTCATTGCATGGCTTCAAGTAGATCCTCTACCTGAACCATAGGAATCCTCTGCGTCAAACGAGACAGGTTGTCCTTCACGTTTTTTAGGACTCTCTCTGCTTCTCCTCCCACTACCTCATCTCCATGGTTCCTTCATCTATGTCATAGGAATCCCTTTGGTCATTGTGGACCCACGTTTTTTATTACAAAAGTGTCTAGTTAATATTTAAACACCATCCAAAAAAATATTTTTGTTCCTTAATACAAAAATACAAAAAAATGAAATATTTAAAAACTTGTTATGTATATCACCGTAGGAGGCCCCTGGTGGAAGTGGAATATCTGGATATCCTCTAAAATCGATCCCCGCATAGGGATATTCATCCAGACCAATGACTTGCCACCGCCACCAAAAGAAAAAATCATCGTTGTAGGGTGTTGACACCTGAACTCCCCCCTTTCGTCTCATGACCTCAATCCACCACGTCATAGCTGGGTCGCGTGGTCCTCTAGGAAGGATCTCCACTCTAGGTCCCAGACCTGGAACCCACTCAAAAAAGAAGCTGCAAAGAATAGAGGAAAACTCGAAGTTCTGCTTGCTCCCCTGTTTGCACTTTGTCAACTGACCTTTCATATTGGTCAGCAGTGAGGTACACCAATAATAGACAGTGGGTCTCACACACTCTACTATGTAAAACATAAGCAGTCTCGATGCTTGATGCAATGAGGCCAAACCTATGATCTTGGTAAGCACGAGCACAATGATCTTCATACTGAAGTTATTTATTGCCCGGATGGGGACTTGGCTTCCCACCTTGGGAGTCCCTGCTACACAATGGGAATCGATATACTCCTTGATCTTCATCCCACTCCCTACTTCGTGTGACTTGAGGTTTACAACCTCTCCTCAGTGTGATAAACTAGTCAAGAAGTAGATTCCATCTACTTCGATCCTAAATGGTTGTCCATCAAGGATAAATCTTTCACTATCAGGGTCCCAATAACCCACCAACATCTCCAACAACCTCACTTGGGCCCTCATTCCTTTGAGCACCCAAAATTTGTACAAAACAAACCTTTTTAGAGCCATTGAGCCACTAAATCTCAATCCACAGCTGCATCTACCTCCTCATTCTCTCGCTCTCTCTATTCCAAGACCATCCTGCAAAAGACAAATTAATTTTTGAATTAGAGTCCCCTCTTTTGGCCATTTGCGTACCTATACGCAGCTTCCTTTGCTCACAGTTGCATGTAGGGATTAATAAACGCTCCTCGTGGTTCACATAGGAGTGTATACCTCATCGTACACGCGACCTCAACAAAGACAGCCCATGTATACCAAAAAATCCTAATTTACGCACTCAAAAACTAAAAGATTGAAACCTAATTCAAAAATGTAATCCACTGAATTTGAAGAGGATGAGATGAAGAGTTAATTGATCCAGACAGTTTGTGATTTCGTTGAGTGATGCTCCCGCAATCGTCATTTGAATCTTGGAGGTATTTTGGTCCAAATTGCACTATTTTGCGTAAAAATCAAAATGATACAGTAATTTTTTATTTTATTACTATTTATAAGCTATTTTTACCCACTTTATATAGTTCCATGCTATTTTTTCACCTAACAGACTAATTCAAGAGTGGTTTTGAGCTGGATTTTGTAGTTTTGACTCAGTTTTCTTGTGGATTTCAACGTCATAATTGGTCGTTCGTCACCTCAGGCAGGTATTTTCATAACCTAGCATATAGGATAGGTATCCACTCCATCATGCATTTTTTCATTATCCTTCAACTACCAGTTTTTTACGCCTTAGGTATGAACCCATTTGTTGCGACACAGAACCCTTCGTCTGTTATAAATAGTGTCGCTAATAAATGGTAGAGACTTACCGAACATGGGTGCCCTAGTTAGACCCCCTTTTTCATTTGGTTCCCATGTTGAGTTCTTCCTTAGGATCGGGAGGCCATTATCACTTGATACATGACTTTATGGTGAGCCTCATTTCTCACTCATACACATATGGCCTTATCCACCACAAACTCCCGAAAATGAGTCTTAGTTAAGCTATTTTCCGACTCGTCTAAAAAATTGAAAAGATTGTCGAGTGTTTTGTCCCTTTCACACTCATTAAATTGGATTTGAAAGGTCATGAGTCTTAGTTAAGCTCTTTTTTGACTCGTTATCAAAAATAGAAAATATTGCCGAGTGAACTTGCATTTTTCACACTCGTAAATTGGATTTGAAAAGACGTCTATTTGGCACAAGTTTACACCTTTTTCACACCAACTAGACTAAAAGACATAAAAAAGGGAATTTTTTGGTGTTAATTTGTGATTTCATCTCATTCCCTCACTTGCAGTATTGAGCCTTTAGTCGGTTCTCGCTTTGCATTATAAACCGTTGCCTGAGCAGTTTTTTCATCCTCAACCAAGCAGAGCTTTGTTTTTATCCTAAACAATTTGACACACTATACCATGGAGGGAACATCACCATGAGTGTCCATCTCTTGCATGCATTTCCTTGCACTGATCATAGGTACGTTCCACTATTGGAACTAGTTTTTCTTACTTGCAACACTTGTTCCCTCCTCTGTATCATAGCATTCATTTGTTATGGGGAAAAAAAGACGGGTGGGAAGGGAGTACTATATTATATTTGGCACCAGTCGTGTCGCCTTTGAATAGAGCACAAACTTATTGACCCCTTGCATCATAATAATTTTGGGTTTAGCATGGCCTTAGGAAGCTGATATCATTACAGATTTTTCTCTACCGATTGGTTCCTCTTCTAGTCCCCATGGAGAACATTTTCAATGCATCATGCATCTGATAGTAATATCATTGATTCCATGATGTCAGAGTCTACCATATGTCTCATGTTATTGTTCAAAGGAAGTCTATCAACTTGTGTCAGCCACTCCTCAGAAATATTGACTTTCCCTCGTAACACATAGTCTAAATCATTTGTCTCGATCTCAAAGGGTTGTTGTAGGTCTGGTAATGAAAATACTTGGGCTGAGCACAAGCGATGCTTCAAATCATTGAACGCTTGTTGTTGGGACCGGACCCACACAAATTTTTCCTTACCACCACACCTGGTTACTTGTTTGAGGGCCCATGCAATATGGGATAATCCCAACATGAACCTGCAGTAGAAATTGGCAACGCCCAAGAAGCTCTGAAGCTCAGTGAGTGTGGTTGGGGCTGGCCAGTCACGGATGACTTGGATATTGGCTAGATCCACATGTACACCATGTTGATCAATGATGTATATGAGGTAATGGAACATCTCCATGTCGAAGGATCATATTTCCAAGTTGGCGTATAGCTTGTGTTTCTAGCGGGTGTGCATAACCTGTTGAATATGTTGCAAGTGTTATGCCCAAGTCTTGTTGTAAATAAGGATGTCATCCAGAAACACAACTAAAAAATTATTGGTGAATGGTCTCAAGATGTCTTCCATCATCCTCATGAAAGTGGTTGGATCAATTTTCTAACCAAAGGGCATGACCAACCATTCAAAAATACCTTCCTTTGAATTGAGGTGGTTTTACATACATTTGTCTGTTCTTTCGGGACCTGGTGGTATCCAGACTTTGGATCAATCTTACTGAAGTATTTCGTCCCCGTGAGCTGATCAAGGAGGTCGTCGATTTAGGGAATTGGGTATTGGTTTCTGACTGTGATTTTATTTAGGGCTCGATAATCAATGCAAAGTTGTCAGGTTCCATATTTATTCTGTACTAGCATGATTGTGCTCCCACAAGGCGATGAGTTGGACATATGTGCCCCTTGTGGAGAAGTTATTGAATATGTCACTTGATCTCATCATTCTCTAACAGAGAGTGATGGTTGAATGGACCATTGGGAAGCGGTGCGTCGGGGGTCATATCAATGGGATGCTTGACCTGATAGTGTAGAGGTACCCCGGTAGGTGAGGAGACGATATCTGAGTATTCTTCCACGACCTTATCCACTTGCTTCTACTATGTGGAGAGGTCAGTCGTGGAGGCACTGGATGTGGCTATGATATTTTTCTCATTCTGAGAGTGAATCATGAAGAAGACAAACTTCCCTATCTAAGAGATGACCTTCCTACATTTCTTGGAAGAGATCAAGGAAATAGCACTAGGTCGGAATGCCTCGGTTATCCTATACAATTTCTTGTTCAAAGTAATAATAACACTATGAGGCCTAGGCTCATATACATCATAAAGTTTCCATAAATACGGTTGGCCAATAATAACATTAAAAACTTTGAGAGGAGCAACATCACACAATACCTCATCTTTGAAGGGCTTGATGTCCTATGACAGGCGGCATTGTTGGTCGACGTGAATATCGCTCCCTTGGCAAAGCCACCCGATGGTGTAGGTTTGCGGGTGTGACATTGTCAGCAGGTTGAGATGCTTGACAAACTCTACTGAGATGAGGTTCTTTTGGCTACCTCTATCAACGATGAAGTGCAGCGGGGTACCCTTCACCCACATATGTTAAAGAAAAAGGTGCTTTCCTTCCTCTGGCTCATATGGTTCATCGAGTTGGAGCTTGGTGGTAGAAATGGTAGCACTAGGTTCTGCATCAATGATCTGTGTCCCCCTTTCTGGTTCTGACTCAGAGTCAGAACCTGCATCTAATTCAAAGGCTTTCACCTCAGCCACCAGTGACTACTTTGACCAGCAATCAGTAGTGTTATGCCAGGGGCTCTTATGGAAGTTGCACCACTTCCCGGTATCTTTCTTTGTATTTTTGGTGTCCTTGTTTGCTTGTGGCTTGGACTGGTTGTCTTGAGGTTTCCGATATTTTCTCTGTCCTTTGTTCTGTGGGTTGGGGCCACCCTTTCCTGGCTTTTGTTGTGATGGGTTCCCAGGCCCAAATTGTAGCGTCTTTTTTTTGAGCTTCTTCTCGATTTTAACAGCATATTGGTAGGTCACGCCCAAGGATGAGAAGTCTAGAAACTCCATTTCGGCCTGGATGTATCTATGAAAACAACCATGATACTTAGGCACTATATGTCGATAAGAATATTTTATAACCAGCTTGGTGCACAAGGTATGGAAGATATTTGTGAACTTGGGCATTGCTTGGTCTCTTTCATGCCATAGTGTGGTCCATTTTGTGTACAAGTCATCATAACTTTCAACAACGTAGTATTGTTCCTTAATAGCATATGTGAAGGACTCCAAGGTGACCGTGACTATAAATAATGAGGGTTTCTATGTTTCCTTTTGTTCACAAAAATTTTCCCACCAATCTTTGACATGGGGAATGGCTTTGAGGAGCGCAAAAGAAATATTTTCTCTATTCGAGAAGTCATGGACAGAGAAATACACTTCTAGTAGATTCAACCATTTTCCATAGCATTTGTGTCTATCTTACCTTCAAATATAGGAATATCAAAGTTTATTTGTACCTTGAAGGGGGCGACGCCTCTGTTTGAGGAAGATGTGTCGTCTATTGGTAGTCACTGAAGGATTTGCGCAAAACTATCCATCATCTCATT
Source organism: Picea glauca (assembly GCA_000966675.3). Lineage (NCBI taxonomy): Eukaryota > Viridiplantae > Streptophyta > Pinopsida > Pinales > Pinaceae > Picea > Picea glauca. The sequence continues at coordinate 77,301 of JZKD02S2280078.1, forward strand.
CCTATGTTGCTTGAGGGATTCCTCGAGAAACATTTTGAAAGGATATCATGTATTGTCTTTGTTATTTTCTCCCACCATGAGAGGTCGCTTGGGCGTGTGAGATCTTTTTTCCTCAAGAGAAACAAGCCCAAGACCCAATTCTTTGTACCTTGACCTCGTTGGGGACATGCATTAAGAACAACAAGGAGCAAACCCCTCGAATACTACTGATCCAGATTTTATGAGTAGAATGAAATGAATATAGATTATTATTAAAAGATTTTTAACACATAATAACAATATACGGTAAAATTTGTTTATATTCAATAAGGAAATAAGCTGAAACTGTAAAATGTAGCGAAAAATAAGCTTGCTAGAATGGTGGCGGCTTATCTCTAAGAAGAGATGTGACGGTTGCACTCATTCGCAAGAAGATGACTACAATGAGGATCTAAAGGCATTTTTACAATAACCAGGAATGCCAAAAACCCTAGACATCCAAAAACCTAACCCTAGGAGATGAAGCACCAAAAGTCATGTGGGCTTCATTGGGGTAAGTTAGTACATCAACTTCCTGGGGTCGTAACTTTTGCATACAATCTTTGTTTTAGGCGCATGATAGCCCAATGGAAAAGTCTATCCGAGGAATACACATTTTGTTGTCAGAATCAAACTTTGTATCCAATTTGACTATGGTGAGCCCTAAAAATGTTGTTTAGGGCCTCAAAATGACCCTGGAAGTTAGGGACCCAAAAACTAGAAAAAAACTGCCAAAATGAGTCGGTAATGAAACATAGTTATTGTTTATTACCGTAATTTATAAAATTGTTGTAATGAAACTTGAAGACTGAATTTAAATGCATAAAACAACTCTAAAATAAATATTACCCACACAAAAATAAATCATATATACACTAGAAACCCAATCTTGGGAAGACCAATGAATTATGGCTTGTTAGCTCTTTTAGCATAATAAAAAATTACATGCAGGCTAATAAAATAGTTGCACTCTCTAAATAAGATATTTTGGAGTGTTCTTAATATATCTCTGGAATGCATATTTTTGCAAAATTCAATACACCATTGCTATGTTGTGGATGAATCCTTCCTGGGTATTAATTACCCTCTTAGTGTTTTGCAATAGCTCCAACTTGAATTTGGATTTCTTCCTCTTATCTACAGAAGATATACTTGATGCTAACAATAGGTTTTTTCCCATTCGGTCTTGTAACATGTTGTCATTATCAAACAATACCTCTTTTATCCTCAAATTCAAGTCAATGTGTTTTTTAGCATTGGGTCTTTTTCAAGGATGATCTTGAGTAACTTCTACCGTAAATTTTGTAGAAAATTAAATGAAAAATAAGCTTATAAAAAATTATGTCATACACTTAGCAACCTAGATATAATTGTCTTAAATGAACTCTAAAATGTATAACCACACTCAGAAAGTACCATAAGCATAAACACACATTGACAAGCACTTTAGCAGCGGAATAAACATAATGAACATCAATCATTCAACTCAGAAATTTAGGAAATGCCAAGGAAAAACCCAATGTCAGGAAACCCAATGAGAGAGAGAGATTTATTTATCTTCAAGAAAGTACATGTCAGCAGCAACAATACAATTTCCAGTAAGAGAAGATTAACTTACAACACCCACAAATTGTCCTAAATTTTTGCCTTGGAAAACATGCCCATAAATTCCATATTGTTGTATGGCTCGACCCTCTTCCAACACTTTGAAATATGTTCCAAACAACAATTGTACGTATAGCAACAAAAAAATACCCAAAACACCAATAGAACACACCAGAAAACTACCTCGATCTGTGTGCAGCAATGTTGCCTCGAAATCTATGCCCTCCTCTCTGTTGTATGGAATGTATGGATCCATACAATATGGCCTCTCTAACAACATTAATTTACAACACTCTCACACAAAAATATTATCTTGGGATTTGTGCCCAAGCCCTCTTGGAAAATGTTATCTCATAAATCTCTCTCGATATCCTTCTCATTGTGTCTTGCACACTACCCTAGGTATTCTCTTATAATCTAAAAGTGACCCTTCACCTTCTCGAACCCCAAATATAATGGCCAAGATCTAATCTTTCCTTTACAATATCAAGGGACATGATTCATTCCCTCCAAAATAAATCACTTTAAAATATTAAAGTACATTTTTCACTTTATAACATAAGTGCACTCTATGAAATAAATTCACTTTAATATTAGAAGGTACACTTCATTAAAAAGTCACTTACATAAAAGAACCACTTTATCACAACTTTATAAAAAAAAAATTACAAAGTCATGTGTCTAGTAGTGTAGGCATGAGGTTACATCCGCATACAAGACAAAACATGTGGAGTACCTCCTGAGCTAAAAAGATAACACTCCCTCTTAGCGAGGGATGTACTCGTTGCCATCACCATCATCTGGTCCATCACATTATTCTCAATAGAATATCCCTCTAAACCTGGAGCCATCCTCAAAGCCTTCACAGAACTCAAACCAGAAGACATCCTCCTGACCTCTACTCTGAACCCTGAGCTCCTAGGAGAATCCACTCCACCCTGAGAATCTGTTTGAACACACCAGTTGAGCATCTTACTGGTACTCGGAAGAGACTCCCTCTCTTCTCTCAAAATGCAAGACTGAATCATTGGGCCCATCGCATTCTCACGAGCCTCTTTCTCCTCATTCGAGGTTGAATCATAACTTGAAGGTTGTCCTTGCAACATGTACAACCTATCCACCCGATCACCAATCAGTTGTGGTTCAACTGGGTCCGCTCCCTCTCTGTAGATAAATACATGTCCCCTCTTGAACAATGCATAATATCCATAATTCTCCAAGGCTGAGACTAAGAGAAAGTTAACCCTCAACCCTGGAACAAAGAGAAATCCATCAAGCTCCCGAAATACTACATACTTGAGTCAGAATCTAACCCTTCCAACTCCATGTACAGCTCGCACCATACCACCATAATTCTCCATTAGTCGGTCAAGACCTACCTCTGCATTTATAAGGAATGCTCGCCAGATTCTTGTCATGTGACAAGAGGCTCCACTATAAAAAAAATCCATCTTATATCACCCCCAAATCCTCCACTACCGACGTTGGATACTAGAGTAACCAAATAAAATTCATTACCAAACTTGGAAGAAAATTCCTCCATGGTTGTTGTAGTGGTTGTCTCAGGCCCCTCTTGTTCCTCCCTATCCTTCTTCTTCTTAGGGTACTAAGATTGAAGTTTCCCCAACTGGTTACAATAGTAACATATGACTTTGCTCAAGTCTCTCTTGGAATTTCCTTTCTTCTTGCTCTTTGCAGCAAGAGAAAAATTCTCCTCATATTTGTCTTCCTTCTAACCACTGCTATGAGACCCCATCTGGATCTCCTCCTAATTGAATTCATCCCACAACCTGATCCAATATGGAAAATTTTCTCGACCCACCACACACTTCACAAAGACATCTCATTCCTTTGTAAAGCCTTTCAATACTATCCTCCCCAACTCGGCTTCTGAGATGATCTCTCTTAGTGTAGCTAATGCATCCTTAACTTGGGCTAGTTGAGTAANTCAACTACCATTTTTTTACGCCTTAGGTATGAACCCATTTGTTGCGACACAGAACCCTTCGTCTATTATAAATAGTGTCGCTAATAAATGGTAGAGACTTACCGAACATGGGTGCCCTAGTTAGACCCCCTTTTTCATTTGGTTCCCATGTTGAGTTCTTCCTTAGGATCGGGAGTCCATTATCACTTGATACATGACTTTATGGTGAGCCTCATTTCTCACTCATACACATATGGCCTTATCCACCACAGACTCCCGAAAATGAGTCTTAGTTACGCTATTTTCCGACTCGTCTAAAAAACTGAAAAGATTGTCGAGTGTTTTGTCCCTTTCACACTCATTAAATTGGATTTGAAAGGTCATGAGTCTTAGTTAATCTCTTTTCTGACTCGTTATCAAAAATAGAAAATATTGCCGAGTGAACTTGCATTTTTCACACTCGTAAATTGGATTTGAAAAGACATCTATTTGGCACAAGTTTACACCTTTTTCACACCAACTAGACTAAAAGACATAAAAAAGGGAATTTTTTGGTGTTAATTTGTGATTTCATCTCATTCCCTCACTTGAAGTATTGAGCCTTTAGTCGGTTCTCTCTTTGCATTATAAACCGTTGCCTGAGGAGTTTTTTCATCCTCAACCAAGCAGAGCTTTGTTTTTATCCTAAACAATTTGACACACTATACCATGGAGGGAACATCACCATGAGTGTCCATCTCTTGCATGCATTTCCTTGCACTGATCATAGGTACGTTCCACTATTGGAACTAGTTTTTCTTACTTGCAACACTTGTTCCCTCCTCTGTATCATAGCATTCATTTGTTATGGGGAAAAAAAGACGGGTGGGAAGGGAGTACTATATTATATTTGGCACCAGTCGTGTCGCCTTTGAATAGAGCACAAACTTATTGACCCCTTGCATCATAATAATTTTGGGTTTAGCATGGCCTTAGGAAGCTGATATCATTACAGATTTTTCTCTACCGATTGGTTCCTCTTCTAGTCCCCATGGAGAACATTTTCAATGCATCATGCATCTGATAGTAATATCATTGATTCCATGATGTCAGAGTCTACCATATGTCTCATGTTATTGTTCAAAGGAAGTCTATCAACTTGTGTCAGCCACTCCTCAGAAATATTGACTTTCCCTCGTAACACATAGTCTAAATCATTTGTCTCGATCTCAAAGGGTTGTTGTAGGTCTGGTAATGAAAATACTTGGGCTGAGCACAAGCGATGCTTCAAATCATTGAACGCTTGTTGTTGGGACCGGACCCACACAAATTTTTCCTTACCACCACACCTGGTTACTTGTTTGAGGGCCCATGCAATATGGGATAATCCCAACATGAACCTGCAGTAGAAATTGGCAACGCCCAAGAAGCTCTGAAGCTCAGTGAGTGTGGTTGGGGCTGGCCAGTCACGGATGACTTGGATATTGGCTAGATCCACATGTACACCATGTTGATCAATGATGTATATGAGGTAATGGAACATCTCCATGTCGAAGGATCATATTTCCAAGTTGGCGTATAGCTTGTGTTTCTAGCGGGTGTGCATAACCTGTTGAATATGTTGCAAGTGTTATGCCCAAGTCTTGTTGTAAATAAGGATGTCATCCAGAAACACAACTAAAAAATTATTGGTGAATGGTCTCAAGATGTCTTCCATCATCCTCATGAAAGTGGTTGGATCAATTTTCTAACCAAAGGGCATGACCAACCATTCAAAAATACCTTCCTTTGAATTGAGGTGGTTTTACATACATTTGTCTGTTCTTTCGGGACCTGGTGGTATCCAGACTTTGGATCAATCTTACTGAAGTATTTCGTCCCCGTGAGCTGATCAAGGAGGTCGTCGATTTAGGGAATTGGGTATTGGTTTCTGACTGTGATTTTATTTAGGGCTCGATAATCAATGCAAAGTTGTCAGGTTCCATATTTATTCTGTACTAGCATGATTGTGCTCCCACAAGGCGATGAGTTGGACATATGTGCCCCTTGTGGAGAAGTTATTGAATATGTCACTTGATCTCATCATTCTCTAACAGAGAGTGATGGTTGAATGGACCATTGGGAAGCGGTGCGTCGGGGGTCATATCAATGGGATGCTTGACCTGATAGTGTAGAGGTACCCCGGTAGGTGAGGAGACGATATCTGAGTATTCTTCCACGACCTTATCCACTTGCTTCTACTATGTGGAGAGGTCAGTCGTGGAGGCACTGGATGTGGCTATGATATTTTTCTCATTCTGAGAGTGAATCATGAAGAAGACAAACTTCCCTATCTAAGAGATGACCTTCCTACATTTCTTGGAAGAGATCAAGGAAATAGCACTAGGTCGGAATGCCTCGGTTATCCTATACAATTTCTTGTTCAAAGTAATAATAACACTATGAGGCCTAGGCTCATATACATCATAAAGTTTCCATAAATACGGTTGGCCAATAATAACATTAAAAACTTTGAGAGGAGCAACATCACACAATACCTCATCTTTGAAGGGCTTGATGTCCTATGACAGGCGGCATTGTTGGTCGACGTGAATATCGCTCCCTTGGCAAAGCCACCCGATGGTGTAGGTTTGCGGGTGTGACATTGTCAGCAGGTTGAGATGCTTGACAAACTCTACTGAGATGAGGTTCTTTTGGCTACCTCTATCAACGATGAAGTGCAGCGGGGTACCCTTCACCCACATATGTTAAAGAAAAAGGTGCTTTCCTTCCTCTGGCTCATATGGTTCATCGAGTTGGAGCTTGGTGGTAGAAATGGTAGCACTAGGTTCTGCATCAATGATCTGTGTCCCCCTTTCTGGTTCTGACTCAGAGTCAGAACCTGCATCTAATTCAAAGGCTTTCACCTCAGCCACCAGTGACTACTTTGACCAGCAATCAGTAGTGTTATGCCAGGGGCTCTTATGGAAGTTGCACCACTTCCCGGTATCTTTCTTTGTATTTTTGGTGTCCTTGTTTGCTTGTGGCTTGGACTGGTTGTCTTGAGGTTTCCGATATTTTCTCTGTCCTTTGTTCTGTGGGTTGGGGCCACCCTTTCCTGGCTTTTGTTGTGATGGGTTCCCAGGCCCAAATTGTAGCGTCTTTTTTTTGAGCTTCTTCTCGATTTTAACAGCATATTGGTAGGTCACGCCCAAGGATGAGAAGTCTAGAAACTCCATTTCGGCCTGGATGTATCTATGAAAACAACCATGATACTTAGGCACTATATGTCGATAAGAATATTTTATAACCAGCTTGGTGCACAAGGTATGGAAGATATTTGTGAACTTGGGCATTGCTTGGTCTCTTTCATGCCATAGTGTGGTCCATTTTGTGTACAAGTCATCATAACTTTCAACAACGTAGTATTGTTCCTTAATAGCATATGTGAAGGACTCCAAGGTGACCGTGACTATAAATAATGAGGGTTTCTATGTTTCCTTTTGTTCACAAAAATTTTCCCACCAATCTTTGACATGGGGAATGGCTTTGAGGAGCGCAAAAGAAATATTTTCTCTATTCGAGAAGTCATGGACAGAGAAATACACTTCTAGTAGATTCAACCATTTTCCATAGCATTTGTGTCTATCTTACCTTCAAATATAGGAATATCAAAGTTTATTTGTACCTTGAAGGGGGCGACGCCTCTGTTTGAGGAAGATGTGTCGTCTATTGGTAGTCACTGAAGGATTTGCGCAAAACTATCCATCATCTCATTCCTATGTTGCTTGAGGGATTCCTCGAGAAACATTTTGAAAGGATATCATGTATTGTCTTTGTTATTTTCTCCCACCATGAGAGGTCGCTTGGGCGTGTGAGATCTTTTTTCCTCAAGAGAAACAAGCCCAAGACCCAATTCTTTGTACCTTGACCTCGTTGGGGACATGCATTAAGAACAACAAGGAGCAAACCCCTCGAATACTACTGATCCAGATTTTATGAGTAGAATGAAATGAATATAGATTATTATTAAAAGATTTTTAACACATAATAACAATATACGGTAAAATTTGTTTATATTCAATAAGGAAATAAGCTGAAACTGTAAAATGTAGCGAAAAATAAGCTTGCTAGAATGGTGGCGGCTTATCTCTAAGAAGAGATGTGACGGTTGCACTCATTCGCAAGAAGATGACTACAATGAGGATCTAAAGGCATTTTTACAATAACCAGGAATGCCAAAAACCCTAGACATCCAAAAACCTAACCCTAGGAGATGAAGCACCAAAAGTCATGTGGGCTTCATTGGGGTAAGTTAGTACATCAACTTCCTGGGGTCGTAACTTTTGCATACAATCTTTGTTTTAGGCGCATGATAGCCCAATGGAAAAGTCTATCCGAGGAATACACATTTTGTTGTCAGAATCAAACTTTGTATCCAATTTGACTATGGTGAGCCCTAAAAATGTTGTTTAGGGCCTCAAAATGACCCTGGAAGTTAGGGACCCAAAAACTAGAAAAAAACTGCCAAAATGAGTCGGTAATGAAACATAGTTATTGTTTATTACCGTAATTTATAAAATTGTTGTAATGAAACTTGAAGACTGAATTTAAATGCATAAAACAACTCTAAAATAAATATTACCCACACAAAAATAAATCATATATACACTAGAAACCCAATCTTGGGAAGACCAATGAATTATGGCTTGTTAGCTCTTTTAGCATAATAAAAAATTACATGCAGGCTAATAAAATAGTTGCACTCTCTAAATAAGATATTTTGGAGTGTTCTTAATATATCTCTGGAATGCATATTTTTGCAAAATTCAATACACCATTGCTATGTTGTGGATGAATCCTTCCTGGGTATTAATTACCCTCTTAGTGTTTTGCAATAGCTCCAACTTGAATTTGGATTTCTTCCTCTTATCTACAGAAGATATACTTGATGCTAACAATAGGTTTTTTCCCATTCGGTCTTGTAACATGTTGTCATTATCAAACAATACCTCTTTTATCCTCAAATTCAAGTCAATGTGTTTTTTAGCATTGGGTCTTTTTCAAGGATGATCTTGAGTAACTTCTACCGTAAATTTTGTAGAAAATTAAATGAAAAATAAGCTTATAAAAAATTATGTCATACACTTAGCAACCTAGATATAATTGTCTTAAATGAACTCTAAAATGTATAACCACACTCAGAAAGTACCATAAGCATAAACACACATTGACAAGCACTTTAGCAGCGGAATAAACATAATGAACATCAATCATTCAACTCAGAAATTTAGGAAATGCCAAGGAAAAACCCAATGTCAGGAAACCCAATGAGAGAGAGAGATTTATTTATCTTCAAGAAAGTACATGTCAGCAGCAACAATACAATTTCCAGTAAGAGAAGATTAACTTACAACACCCACAAATTGTCCTAAATTTTTGCCTTGGAAAACATGCCCATAAATTCCATATTGTTGTATGGCTCGACCCTCTTCCAACACTTTGAAATATGTTCCAAACAACAATTGTACGTATAGCAACAAAAAAATACCCAAAACACCAATAGAACACACCAGAAAACTACCTCGATCTGTGTGCAGCAATGTTGCCTCGAAATCTATGCCCTCCTCTCTGTTGTATGGAATGTATGGATCCATACAATATGGCCTCTCTAACAACATTAATTTACAACACTCTCACACAAAAATATTATCTTGGGATTTGTGCCCAAGCCCTCTTGGAAAATGTTATCTCATAAATCTCTCTCGATATCCTTCTCATTGTGTCTTGCACACTACCCTAGGTATTCTCTTATAATCTAAAAGTGACCCTTCACCTTCTCGAACCCCAAATATAATGGCCAAGATCTAATCTTTCCTTTACAATATCAAGGGACATGATTCATTCCCTCCAAAATAAATCACTTTAAAATATTAAAGTACATTTTTCACTTTATAACATAAGTGCACTCTATGAAATAAATTCACTTTAATATTAGAAGGTACACTTCATTAAAAAGTCACTTACATAAAAGAACCACTTTATCACAACTTTATAAAAAAAAAATTACAAAGTCATGTGTCTAGTAGTGTAGGCATGAGGTTACATCCGCATACAAGACAAAACATGTGGAGTACCTCCTGAGCTAAAAAGATAACACTCCCTCTTAGCGAGGGATGTACTCGTTGCCATCACCATCATCTGGTCCATCACATTATTCTCAATAGAATATCCCTCTAAACCTGGAGCCATCCTCAAAGCCTTCACAGAACTCAAACCAGAAGACATCCTCCTGACCTCTACTCTGAACCCTGAGCTCCTAGGAGAATCCACTCCACCCTGAGAATCTGTTTGAACACACCAGTTGAGCATCTTACTGGTACTCGGAAGAGACTCCCTCTCTTCTCTCAAAATGCAAGACTGAATCATTGGGCCCATCGCATTCTCACGAGCCTCTTTCTCCTCATTCGAGGTTGAATCATAACTTGAAGGTTGTCCTTGCAACATGTACAACCTATCCACCCGATCACCAATCAGTTGTGGTTCAACTGGGTCCGCTCCCTCTCTGTAGATAAATACATGTCCCCTCTTGAACAATGCATAATATCCATAATTCTCCAAGGCTGAGACTAAGAGAAAGTTAACCCTCAACCCTGGAACAAAGAGAAATCCATCAAGCTCCCGAAATACTACATACTTGAGTCAGAATCTAACCCTTCCAACTCCATGTACAGCTCGCACCATACCACCATAATTCTCCATTAGTCGGTCAAGACCTACCTCTGCATTTATAAGGAATGCTCGCCAGATTCTTGTCATGTGACAAGAGGCTCCACTATAAAAAAAATCCATCTTATATCACCCCCAAATCCTCCACTACCGACGTTGGATACTAGAGTAACCAAATAAAATTCATTACCAAACTTGGAAGAAAATTCCTCCATGGTTGTTGTAGTGGTTGTCTCAGGCCCCTCTTGTTCCTCCCTATCCTTCTTCTTCTTAGGGTACTAAGATTGAAGTTTCCCCAACTGGTTACAATAGTAACATATGACTTTGCTCAAGTCTCTCTTGGAATTTCCTTTCTTCTTGCTCTTTGCAGCAAGAGAAAAATTCTCCTCATATTTGTCTTCCTTCTAACCACTGCTATGAGACCCCATCTGGATCTCCTCCTAATTGAATTCATCCCACAACCTGATCCAATATGGAAAATTTTCTCGACCCACCACACACTTCACAAAGACATCTCATTCCTTTGTAAAGCCTTTCAATACTATCCTCCCCAACTCGGCTTCTGAGATGATCTCTCTTAGTGTAGCTAATGCATCCTTAACTTGGGCTAGTTGAGTAATATAGGATTCAACATCCTCACCCTTATCCATCTTCGAGTCATGCATCTTATATTTCAAGTCCATCTTCTGAATGGCATTCTTAGCCTCAAATAAATTCTTCAAAGTTTCCCACATCTCATAAGTTGTCTTCTTCTCATATAGATGTCGAATGAGTGGGTCCTTCACACCATCTAGAATGATCCTCTGAGCTTTGGCCTCCTTTACTTCATGCAAATCAAAAGAAACAGGATCTATTGTGGGAGCTACAACAACAAAACTAACATAGTTCCAAATCTTGTTCTCCTTGAGAACAACTAACATCCAGACCTTCCACTGCAAATAGTTGGAAATGTCATCCAACTGATCCTCAAATCTAATGCATGCATCCATATTCCCTGTCACTTATTCAAAAGAAAAAAAACACCATATTTTCCCCCTTCAACTTTTCCCAAATATCTCACTGCCCACTGTAACTCAAAGCCCAAGCTCAAATACCATGTAGAAAATTAAATGAAAAAATCAACTTATAAAAAATTATGTCATACACTTAGCAAACTAGAGATAATTTTCAATTGTCTTAAATGAACTCTGAAATGTATAACCACACTCATAAAATACCATAAGCAGAAATACACATTGCCAAGCACTTTAGCAACGGAATAAACACAATGAACAACAATCATTCAACTCAAAAATACTCATAAATTTAGGCAATGTCAGGGAAAAACCCAATGAGAGAGAGAGAGAGAGAAAGAGAGAGAGAGAGAGAGAGAGAGAGAGATTTATTTAGCTTTAGGAAAGTACATATTAGTAGCAGCCATGCAATTTCCAGCAAGAGAAGATTAAGTTATAGCACCCACAAACTGTACCAAATTTATGTCTGGGAAAACGTGCCCAAAAATTATATATTGTTGTATGACCATGCCCTCTTCCATCACTTTGAAATCTATGTCAAATAGAAGCTATACGGACAGTAAGAGAAAACTTCCCAAAACACCAATAGAACACACCATAAAAATGCCTCGATTTGYGTGTAGTAATGTTTCCTCCAAATTTGCACCCTCCTCTCTGTTGTACGAACTGTCAAATAGMAATTATACAAACAACAAGAGAAAAATTCCCAAAACACCAACAGAACACACCATAAAACTACCTCGATTTGTGTGTAGTAATGCTTCCTCAAAATTCRTGCCCTCCTCTTTTTTGTACGGATTGTATGGATCAGTACAATATGGCATCTCTAATGACAGTAAGTTACAACACTCTCACACAGAAGTATTCTCTTGGGATTTGTGCCCAAGATCTCTTAGGAAATGTGCCCTCCTTGTTTCCCCAACTTTCCTCTCTCAAGTTATCTCAGAAATCTCTCTCAATCTCCTTCTCATTGTGTCTTGCACACTACCCTAGGTATTCTCTTATAATCTGAAAGTGACCCTTCACCTTCTCCAACCCTAAATCTAATGGTCAATATCTAATCTTGCCTTTACAAGATCAAGGGACATGATTCATTCCCTCCAAAATAAATCACTTTAAAATATTAAAGTACTCTTTTCACTTTATAAAATAAGTGCACTTTATGAAATAAAGTCACTTTAATATTAGAAGGTACACTTCATTAAAAAGTCACTTACATAAAAGAACCACTTTATCACAACTTTATAAAAAAAAATTACAAAGTCAAGTGTCTAGTAGTGTAGGCATGAGGTTACATCCACATACAAGAAAAAACATGCGGCGTACCTCTCGATATAAAAAGCTAACACTCCCTCTTAGCGAGGGATGTACTCACTGCCATCACCATCATCTAGTCCCATCACATTGTTCTCAATAGGATATCCCTATGAACCTGGAGCCATCCTCAACACCTGCACATAATGTGAACCAGAAGACATCCTCCTGACAGTTACTCTGAACCCTCAGCTCCTAGGAGAATCCACTCCACCCTGAGCATCGGTTTGATCACACCAGTTGAGCCTCATGTCGTTGCTCAAAAGAGACTCCCTCTATTCTCTTGCAATGAAATATTGAATCTATGGGCCCACCACAGTCTCAAGAGCCTCATGCTCCTCATCTGATGTTGAATCATAACCTGAAGGTTGTCCTCGCAACATGTACAACCTATCCACCCGATCACCAATCAGTTGTGGTTCAACCGGTTCCTCTCCCTCCCTACAGATAAATAAATGTCCCCTCTTGAACAATGTGCAATATCCATCATTCCCCAAGGATGAGACTGAGAGAAAGTTAACCCTCAACCCTAGAACAAACACAACTCCATCAAGCTCCAGAAATCCTCCATACTCGAGTCAGAATCTAACCCTTCCAACTCCACGTACATATTGTGCCATACCACCTTCATTCTCCACCAGTTGGTCAAGAACTGTCTCTGTGATAATAAGGAATGCTCGTTATATTCCTCTCATGTGACAAGAGGCTCCACTGTCAACAATCCATCTAATATCACCCCCAAATCCTCTACTACCAACACTAGATACTAGAGTAACCAAAGAAAATTCATTATCAAACATGGAAGAAAAGTCCTTTATGGTTGTTGTAGCAGATGTCACAAGCCTCTCTTGTTCCTTCCTCTTCTTATTCTTATCATGAAACTGAGAAGCAAGGTTCCCCAACTTGTTACAATAGTAACATCTGACTTTACTCAAGTCCCTCCCAGAATTTCCTTTCTTCTTTCTCTTTGCAGCAAGAGAAACATTATCCTCAGCTCTGTCTTCCTTCTGACCACTGCTATGAGACCCCATCCATATCTCCTCCTGAGTGAAGTTGTCCCACAACCTACTCCAATCTGGAAAATTTTCTCAACCCACCACACACTTCACAAAGACATCTCATTCCTTTGTGAATTCTTTCAAGGCTATCCTCCCCAACTCGACTTCTGATATAATCTCTCCTACTGCAACTAATGTGTCCTTAAATTGGGCTAGCTAGGTAAGATAGGATGAAAAATCCTCACCCTTATCCATCTTCGAGTCATGTAGCCTATCTTTCAAGGCCATATTCTGATTGGCATTCTTAGCCTCAAATAAATTATTCAAAGTTTCCCACATCTCATAATTTGTCTTCTTCTCAAATAGATGTGGAATTAGTGGGTCCTTCACACCATCCAGAATGATCCTTTGAGCTTTGGCCTCCTTTACTTCATGCAAATCCAAATCAATAGGATCTTATGTGGGAGCCACAATAACATAACTGACATAGTTCCAAATCTTGTTCTCCTTGAGAACAGCTGACATTTGGACCTTCCATTGCAAATAGTTGTAAATACCATCCAACCGATCCTAAAATATAATGCATGCATCCATATTCCCTGTCACTTATTCAAAAGAAAAAAAACAATAGATTTTACCCCTTCAACTTTGCCCAAATATCTCACTCCCCATTGTAACTTGGAGCCCAAGCTCTAATACCATGTAGAAAATTAAATGACAAAATCAGCTTATAAAAAATTATGTCATACACTTAGAAACCTAGACATAATTGTCTTAAATGAACTCTGAAATGTATAACCACACTCAGAAAATACCATAAGCATAAATACGCATTGCCAAGCACTTTAGCAGCAGAATAAACACAATGAAAAGCAATCATTCAATTCAGAAATACTCAAAAATTTAGGCAATGCCAGGGAAAAACCCAATGAAAGAGAGAGATTTAGTTAGCTTCAAGAAACTACATATCAACAACAGCAATACAATTTCCAGCAAGAGTAGATTAACTTACAACACCCACAAACTGTCCCAAATTTATACCTTGGAAAATGTGACCATAAATTCTATATTGTTGTAAGGCCCTACCCTCTTCCAACACTTTGAAATTTGTGCCAAACAGCAGTTGTACAAACAACAACAGAAAATTTCCAAAAACACCAACAGAACACACCAGAACAGCTGACATCTGGACCTTCCATTGCAAATAGTTGTAAATACCATCCAACCGATCCTAAAATATAATGCATGCATCCATATTCCTTGTCACTTATTCAAAAGAAAACAAACAATAGATTTTACCCCTTCAACTTTGCCCAAATATCTCACTCCCCATTGTAACTTGGAGCCCAAGCTCTAATACCATGTAGAAAATTAAANTGCCCTCCTCTTTTTTGTACGGATTGTATGGATCAGTACAATATGGCATCTCTAATGACAGTAAGTTACAACACTCTCACACAGAAGTATTCTCTTGGGATTTGTGCCCAAGATCTCTTAGGAAATGTGCCCTCCTTGTTTCCCCAACTTTCCTCTCTCAAGTTATCTCAGAAATCTCTCTCAATCTCCTTCTCATTGTGTCTTGCACACTACCCTAGGTATTCTCTTATAATCTGAAAGTGACCCTTCACCTTCTCCAACCCTAAATCTAATGGTCAATATCTAATCTTGCCTTTACAAGATCAAGGGACATGATTCATTCCCTCCAAAATAAATCACTTTAAAATATTAAAGTACTCTTTTCACTTTATAAAATAAGTGCACTTTATGAAATAAAGTCACTTTAATATTAGAAGGTACACTTCATTAAAAAGTCACTTACATAAAAGAACCACTTTATCACAACTTTATAAAAAAAAATTACAAAGTCAAGTGTCTAGTAGTGTAGGCATGAGGTTACATCCACATACAAGAAAAAACATGCGGCGTACCTCTCGATATAAAAAGCTAACACTCCCTCTTAGCGAGGGATGTACTCACTGCCATCACCATCATCTAGTCCCATCACATTGTTCTCAATAGGATATCCCTATGAACCTGGAGCCATCCTCAACACCTGCACATAATGTGAACCAGAAGACATCCTCCTGACAGTTACTCTGAACCCTCAGCTCCTAGGAGAATCCACTCCACCCTGAGCATCGGTTTGATCACACCAGTTGAGCCTCATGTCGTTGCTCAAAAGAGACTCCCTCTATTCTCTTGCAATGAAATATTGAATCTATGGGCCCACCACAGTCTCAAGAGCCTCATGCTCCTCATCTGATGTTGAATCATAACCTGAAGGTTGTCCTCGCAACATGTACAACCTATCCACCCGATCACCAATCAGTTGTGGTTCAACCGGTTCCTCTCCCTCCCTACAGATAAATAAATGTCCCCTCTTGAACAATGTGCAATATCCATCATTCCCCAAGGATGAGACTGAGAGAAAGTTAACCCTCAACCCTAGAACAAACACAACTCCATCAAGCTCCAGAAATCCTCCATACTCGAGTCAGAATCTAACCCTTCCAACTCCACGTACATATTGTGCCATACCACCTTCATTCTCCACCAGTTGGTCAAGAACTGTCTCTGTGATAATAAGGAATGCTCGTTATATTCCTCTCATGTGACAAGAGGCTCCACTGTCAACAATCCATCTAATATCACCCCCAAATCCTCTACTACCAACACTAGATACTAGAGTAACCAAAGAAAATTCATTATCAAACATGGAAGAAAAGTCCTTTATGGTTGTTGTAGCAGATGTCACAAGCCTCTCTTGTTCCTTCCTCTTCTTATTCTTATCATGAAACTGAGAAGCAAGGTTCCCCAACTTGTTACAATAGTAACATCTGACTTTACTCAAGTCCCTCCCAGAATTTCCTTTCTTCTTTCTCTTTGCAGCAAGAGAAACATTATCCTCAGCTCTGTCTTCCTTCTGACCACTGCTATGAGACCCCATCCATATCTCCTCCTGAGTGAAGTTGTCCCACAACCTACTCCAATCTGGAAAATTTTCTCAACCCACCACACACTTCACAAAGACATCTCATTCCTTTGTGAATTCTTTCAAGGCTATCCTCCCCAACTCGACTTCTGATATAATCTCTCCTACTGCAACTAATGTGTCCTTAAATTGGGCTAGCTAGGTAAGATAGGATGAAAAATCCTCACCCTTATCCATCTTCGAGTCATGTAGCCTATCTTTCAAGGCCATATTCTGATTGGCATTCTTAGCCTCAAATAAATTATTCAAAGTTTCCCACATCTCATAATTTGTCTTCTTCTCAAATAGATGTGGAATTAGTGGGTCCTTCACACCATCCAGAATGATCCTTTGAGCTTTGGCCTCCTTTACTTCATGCAAATCCAAATCAATAGGATCTTATGTGGGAGCCACAATAACATAACTGACATAGTTCCAAATCTTGTTCTCCTTGAGAACAGCTGACATTTGGACCTTCCATTGCAAATAGTTGTAAATACCATCCAACCGATCCTAAAATATAATGCATGCATCCATATTCCCTGTCACTTATTCAAAAGAAAACAAACAATAGATTTTACCCCTTCAACTTTGCCCAAATATCTCACTCCCCATTGTAACTTGGAGCCCAAGCTCTAATACCATGTAGAAAATTAAATGACAAAATCAGCTTATAAAAAATTATGTCATACACTTAGAAACCTAGACATAATTGTCTTAAATGAACTCTGAAATGTATAACCACACTCAGAAAATACCATAAGCATAAATACGCATTGCCAAGCACTTTAGCAGCAGAATAAACACAATGAAAAGCAATCATTCAATTCAGAAATACTCAAAAATTTAGGCAATGCCAGGGAAAAACCCAATGAAAGAGAGAGATTTAGTTAGCTTCAAGAAACTACATATCAACAACAGCAATACAATTTCCAGCAAGAGTAGATTAACTTACAACACCCACAAACTGTCCCAAATTTATACCTTGGAAAATGTGACCATAAATTCTATATTGTTGTAAGGCCCTACCCTCTTCCAACACTTTGAAATTTGTGCCAAACAGCAGTTGTACAAACAACAACAGAAAATTTCCAAAAACACCAACAGAACACACCAGAACAGCTGACATCTGGACCTTCCATTGCAAATAGTTGTAAATACCATCCAACCGATCCTAAAATATAATGCATGCATCCATATTCCTTGTCACTTATTCAAAAGAAAACAAACAATAGATTTTACCCCTTCAACTTTGCCCAAATATCTCACTCCCCATTGTAACTTGGAGCCCAAGCTCTAATACCATGTAGAAAATTAAATGACAAAATCAKCTTATAAAAAATTATGGCATACACTTAGAAACCTAGACATAACTGTCTTAAATGAACTCTGAAATGTATAACCACACTCAGAAAATACCATAAGCAGAAATACACATTGCCAATCACTTTAGCAGCGGAATAAACACAATGAAAAGCAATCATTCAATTCAGAAATACTCAGAAATTTAGGCAATGCCAGGGAAAAACCCAATGAAAGAGAGATTTAGTTAGCTTCAAGAAACTACATATCAACAACAACAATACAATTTCCAGCAAGAGTAGATTAACTTACAACACCCACAAACTGTCCCAAATTTATACCTTGGAAAATGTGACCATAAATTCTATATTGTTGTACGGCCCTGCCCTCTTCCAACACTTTGAAATTTGTGCCAAACAGCAATTGTACAGACAAGAACAGAAAATTTCCCAAAACACCAACAGAACACACCAGAAAATTGTCTCGATTTGCATGTGGAAATGCTGCCATGAAATTTGTGCCCTCGTCTTTGTTGTATAGACTGTTCAGATCCGTATAGTAAGACCTCTCTAACAGAAGTAAGTTACAACACTCTCACGCAAAAATATTCTCTTGGGATTTGTGCCCAAGCTCTCTTGGGAAATGCACCCTCCTTGTTGCCCTAACTTTCCTCTCTCAAGCTATCTCAGAAATATCTCTCAATCTCCTTCTCATTGTGTCTTGCACACTACCCTAGGTATTCTCTTATAATATGAAAGTGACCCTTCACCTTCTCCAACCCTAAATCTAATGGCCAAGATCTAATCTTTCATTTACAAGATCAAGGGACATGATTTATTCCCTCCAAAATAAATCACTTTAAAATATTAAAGTACATTTTTCACTTTATAACATAAGTGCACTTTATGAAATAAAGTCATTTAAATATTATAAGGTACACTTCATTAAAAATTCACTTACATAAAACAACCACTTTATCACAACTTTATAAGAAAAACTTTACAAAGTCAAGTGTCTAGTAGTGTAGACATGAGGTTACATCGGCATACAAGACAAAACATGCGGAGTACCTCCCAAGCTAAAAATATAACACTCCCTCTTAGCAAGGGATGTACTCACTTCCATCACCATCATCTGGTCCCATAACACTATTCTCAATAGGAGATCCCTATGAACCTGGAGCCATCCTTAACACCTCCACAGAAATTGAACCAGAAGACATCCTCCTGACATCTACTCTGAACCCTGAGCTCCTAGGAGAATCCACTCCACCCTCGGCATCAATTTGATCACATCAGTTGAGCCTCATATCAGTGCTCAAAAGAGACTCCCTCTCTTCTCTCATAATGCAAGATGGAATCCTTTGGCCCACTGCGATCTCAGGATCCTCCTACTCCTCATCCGACGTTGAATCATAACCTGAAGGTTTTCCTCACAACATGTACAACCTATCCACCCGATCACCAATCAGTTTTGGTTCAACCAAACCCTCTCCCTCCCTATAGATAAATACTTGTCCCCTCTTGAACAATGTACAATATACATCATTCTCTAAGGTTGAGACTAAGAGCAATTTAACCATCAACCTTGGAACAAAGACAACTCCATCAAGCTCTATAAATCCTCCATAATCGAGTCGGAATATAACCCTTCCAACTCCACGTATAGCTCATGCCATACCACCTTCATCCTCCACCAGTCGATCAGGACCTGTCTCTGTGATAATAAGGAATGCTCGCCAGATTCTCGACATGTGACAAAAGGTTCCATTGTCAACAATCCATCTGATATCACCCCCAAATTCTCCACTACCGACATTGGATACTGGAGTAACCAAAGAAAATTCATTATCAAACTTGGAAGAAAAGTCCTCCATGGTTGTTGTAGCAGTTGTCTCATGACCCTCTTGTTCCTTCGTCTTCTTCTTCTTCTCAAGACACTGAGAAGCAAGGTTCCCCAACTGGTTACATCAGTAACATCTGACTTTACTCAAGTCCCTCTTGAAATTTCCTTTCTTCTTGCTCTTTGCAACAAGAGAAACATTCTCCTCAGCGTTGTCTTCCTTCTGACCACTGCTATGAGACCCCATCTGGATCTCCTCCTGAGTGAATTCATCCCACAACATGCTCCAATCTAGAAAATTTTCTCTACGTCCCACAACACACTTCTCAAAGACATCTCATTCCTTTATGAAGCCTTTAAAGGCTTTCCTCCCCAACTCGGCTTCTGATATGATCTCTCCTAATATAGATAACTTGTCCTTAACTTGGGCTATCCAGTTAAGATAGGATGCAACATCCTCACCCTTAGCCATCTTCGAGTCATGCATCTTATCTTTCAAGGACATCTTCTAATTGGCATTCTTAGCCTCAAATAAATTATTCAAAGTTTCCCACATCTCATAAGTTGTCTTCTTCTCAGACAGATGTGGAATGAGCAGGTCTTTCACACCATCTAGAATGATTCTATAATATTTGGCCTCCTTTACTTCATGCAAATCCAAAGTAATGGAATCTGTTGTGGGAGCCACAACAATAGAACTGACATAGTTCCAAATCTTGTTCTCCTTGAGAACAGTTGACATTTGTACCTTCCACTACAAAGAGTTGGAAATTCCATCCAACCAATCCTCAAATCTAATGCATGCAACCATATTCCCTATCACTTATTCAAAAAAAAAAAAACATATTTCCCCCCTTCAACTTTTCCCAAATATCTCATTGCCCACTGTAACTTAGAGCCCAATCTCTAATACCATGTAGAAATTAAATGAAAAATTTAGCTTATAAAAAATTATGTCATACACTTAGCAACCTAGAGATAATTGTCTTAAATGAACTTTGAAATGTATAACCACACTCAGAAAATACCATAAGCATAAATACACATTTCCAAGCACTTTAGCAGTGGAATAAACATAATGAACAACAATCATTATGTTGAATTTTAATGCTTAGCTCAAGCAAATGTAGTTTATTTTCAATTTAGCATGAACTTGAACCATAAACAATGCAGCAATTTAATATAAAATAGTTCCAGTAACCAAGATCAGAAGAAGAATAACCATGCACAATAACACAAGAAGTTGTCCTGGGAAAACCCTTCTCAACCAAGGGAAAAAACCAGCAATCCTTTTCTATAGAGTCAAGAGAAGATCACACTTTCACCACAAACCCTAGTGCACACAAGAGGGTGTTCTATGACCAAGAAAGATTGTGCCTAAGAGAAGTGTGCACTTCAGACCTACAAGTATGCGTTGAGATAATGAAACAATGAAGAGTGAGTGTGATCCACAATGGGGATCTAACTCTTATTTATACATGACCTATCACATCAAATGGATGTGTCTATTGGCACAATAGGGTCGACCTGTACAACTGAATAATATAATTAATATTTACACAATATTAATTATATTTACATGGTGGGGCTGACTTGTACCCTTCACAATACAAAAATAGGGTTACCCAATAATCTTAGTCTTAGACAATATAGAAAGTATCTCTCACACATCCTCTAGTGCTCTGCCACTAGGCACAAGTCCACATGTGCTCAACCACAGGTAAGTCACCCTCAACAGATCAACTCAACTAAATCCATAGGAGTCCGACAGGACACCATCACAAGTCGTCTCAACTCAGTCCAAAGGAGCATGAAAAGAGACCACACACATCATCTCAACTCATTCCAAAGGAGTATGACTCACCCATCACATGGGAGTTCTCAAAGATCGTCTCAACTTAGTCCATAGGAGAATGACCTGGAGAATGTCTCATGAATATTAAATCATCAACACTCACTCTCATCTAGGGAGGCATTCTCCACTAAGACAAGTCTCTCACGAAAGTAATCGAACTTCGTCCTGGCAAGCAGTTTGGTGAAGACGTTTGTAACTTGCTTGTGTGTAGAAAGGTATTGCACATGTATTGCTTTCCTCTGCACCATATATCTGATGTAATGGTATTTGATCTCGATGTGTTTTGATTTATTGTGAAACACGAGATTCTCTGAGAGCTTCACACATCTATGGTTATCACAATGGATAATGATGGAATCCATCTCATGTCCAAATAAGTCTGCAAGGATCTTTCGAAGCCACACTGCTTCACGGATTGCCACACATAATGCAATGTACTCTTCTTCTGTGGTTCTCAAATCCACAGAAGTATGTTTCTTGTTGCACCAGGAAACCATGGCATATCCCAAAGTAAAACAACAATCAGATGTTCTCTTTTGGTCCACTGCACTCCCTTCCCAATCTGCATCAACATATCCCTGCAATCTCATGTCTACACCGGAGGCATATCTTAGTCCATAACCAATTGTTCCTCGTAAATATCTCAATACATGCTTCTTTGTTATCCAGTGTGTTTTTTGTTGATATTATGGTAGTTGCGAGAACTATTAACCTCCACGTGTAACCTTTATAACAACAGAATATTCCTAGAAGTAAGAAGAAACCCTAAAGCATTGGATATAACCCTAGAAGACAACTCGGCTAAAGAAAATAATTTAACATTGAGTCTTTAGCCTCTAGAAAGAGAAGTCATCCTAGATAGCTAAGAAAGAGCAGTATAATTATAGGTTGCTAGAGCTCATTTGTACACATACAACTCGCAACCACAGAAATCTAGTGCGCACTGCAAAAATTTAGTAAGTGCGCAAGTATGGGGAGTAGATACAGCTGCAGCTACTGCAACTTGTATTTTTGGTTTTATTCTTGGAATTTCTCTTGGTTATGGTTTGGAATTTCTTCCTTTTGCGCTATCTTTGAAGAGAAGTACGCTACATTGATTGGCTATTAGGCCTAGGGTTTGCTTCCATAATTATTCTTTGTCAAGGTTAAGGTGCTCAGGGGTGGCTTTGGCCTATGGTTGGGTGACAATATTGCTACATTGTCTATGGTTAAATGATCACACCTAATTTTCTAATAGGTTATGGACCCACACTATCTTCGGACAGTCTAAATTCTGGAAGATAGATTGGGAGGATTTTCTCAGTTACAATTGCAGTTGCAGTCAAAGTTTTTGTTGCAGCAATGAAACCCTAACCCTCTTGTTGAGGCACCTTAAGTTAAGAGATTGACCTAATTTCTGGATAGCCTATTGCACCCTAACCTAGTGCACCTTCTAGTACTCTCAGCAAGCTAAGATGTCAAGTTTGATTTTTTGGTCAAAGTCAAAGGTTGACCAAGTCAAAGCAGTCATGACTTACTCTATGAAATCATAAAACAAGTTAGAAGGGGCTTCTAACTTTAGAGCATGGAAGACAAGGATTGACCTCATCCTTGCCAGTGTTGGATATCATGAAAGGAAAGATCGTGGAACCACAGTTTGAAGAAGGAAAAGAGAAGCAACCTCATAACGTTGCAATTATAGAGAAGTTCAAGGACAATGACATCAATGCCATGAGTATCATAGTGGACTTTGTAAAATACCACTTGATACCCTACATCTCTCATCTTTACTCATCTAAGAAGATGTATGATTCCCTAACTAACCTCTTCTTAGTCGAAAAAATTGGACAAGTAATGAGTCTGAAGAATGAGCTCTGTGACATGAAGATGAATGATGATGACAACATAACATCATACCTTCTGAGAATCTCTCAGTCAAGATATCAACTACAAGGTATTGAACAAATCATTTCAGAGAAGGAACTGGTAAATATAGTACTCAATGGCCTTCCCAAGACATGGGATTCATTTTCCCAAGCATGAACACAAGAAAGGAGTATCCCACATTTGAAGAACTTTGGACTTGATGTGCACAATAATAATCAAGGATTAACGCAAAAGAGAAATTCCAAAGGAAATATGATGATCAAGCCTACACAACAAAGTTCAAGAAATTCATGAATAAGAAGAAGTTTGACTCAAGGAAGAAACCAAATCAAGAGAAGGATATGTCAAAAATACAATGCTTCAACTGTCAAAAAGGTGGTCACTACAAGAATCATTGTTCTAAGTTAAATAAAAGGAAGGAAACACATGAAGCAATAGTTTCCAAAGAAAAGGAACCCTCAAAGAAATTCAAACAAGATGAAGCAGATTTCTTCTTCTAGTCAAGGTAACAATATTCTTCTGTAACATAGTCCTTGTACATACCATTTTTACACAGTTCATGTATATCTATTTCTTATAAGATGATATGTTCAGTGAAACAACACCTATGGAAGAATAACAATATAAGGATTACTATTATGATGATTACTAGTCAAGTAATGTATCTGAAAAGATGAAGTACGTTGACAATCCTTGGTAACAATTCCTATGGAAGCTATTATATAAGTAACAACTTCCAGATAAGTCGAAATCAGAATCAAACTTGAAGAGACCTAGAAGAAGTCAAAACATAAAGAAGTCGGCAATCAAGAGGAAATTAGAAAAAGACTTGTCACACTTTGCAGAAGGCAATAAGGATGCAGACGGAAGCATGGACTCTCTTAGATAGAAGGAGTTGATTATAGAATTCCAAAAATAAGAGCATGCATTCATACATGAAACAAGGATTAGGATGGAGATAATCCTAAATGATATGATCCATTGAGGATTATGAAGTATATGTCGATTTTCCCATTGAAATTACCAGCCATGATAAGAAGCATGTGTTCAGAAGAAGTCTTCTTCAAAAAGAAGCCTTAAAGTATCCTTAGTTGTCCATCTACATCCATGATCTTGTGATGAAAGGAAGAATTTGGAATCTTCAGGGAATGGAATATATAGAAGACTCCATGGAACCAAAATCTAAAGAGAAACATGAGGAAGAACATGAAGATTCCAAGAAATAAATAAAATCCAGAACAACCAGTTATTATACCGAGAATCACAAGACTACCAACTTGGTTTGACCTGTTGAGTGCTCAACACACCCTAAAAGTTTTTGAAAATTTTTCTCTTTTTGGGTACCACTTGTTTTATTTTCTTCTTTTTGAGTTGAGTCCGTTGTGTAGGGATCATTAATTTTTTCTTCCATGTCTCATCATTGATTGTGTTCGGATTTATTTAGACCTGTCAAATTGAAACATTTTTTCTCTAAAAAGAATCTAGCATTTTAACTAAGAATTCACAGCTAAAATTATGCCCCATGCACCTATTTTCGGCATCAACGAAATCCAAGAAGAAAAAAATTACCACGTAATGACAATAATCTCTAATCACCGATGTATCATTGGCATCGGGAAAAAACGAAGGAGGATTGTGTTGGTTGTTCGCAAAGAATATTGAGGAAATGGTCAATTTCCCATCGGCGTAGTCGAAATATGAGAGGGATAAACATTGACATGGGCCATGCAGAACCTCCAATGACCGATTACTGATTCATTTTTTCAGGGTTGGTGAAATATCAAACATTTAAATCATGGGAAATTTTTGTTTCAACACATCGTCGATCACAAATTACTGATGCATGTTCGGCATCGGCAAGTTTCGAGGGGGGTAATCCGGGAACACTTGTTTAAAAATATCATTGATCGTCGATCCTTGATACTTTTTCGGCATCGACAGAGTAGGCTCTATTTGTTAAAATGCTTATCTAACGAAAATCCATGATTCCTAATAAACTCTTAAATGAAGAAATCAATTTCAAACGCCACGTGTCTTTGACGCATAGGCATTTCGTAAGGCCTAGTTTCATCTTGAGTCACCTTAGGTTTCCCCATATCCTAGTCGCACTTCCAGGTCAACATTTCCACATCAACATTGTATGAAAAGATGGATCAACATTGGATATTTTTCCAAGAGATATCAACAAACATTGTCTAAAGAAAAGCATCGACTCTCGATCCACCCATTTAAATTAGTGGAATGATGGGATGTTTTCGGCACAAAATAAGATCGGATTCTTCCATTTCGTAGGAAAATTAATGTTTCTCTCCACATACATTTCTACCCAATGCACTGATCGAATAAGGAGAATTTTAAATCATCGATGAACCACAATGTAGCCCGCTCATGCTCCGCCAACCTACGACTGCATTTAATCTCGAGCATAATGCGGATCTGGTGACAGATTTTGTAGAACCGCAATTACACCTCGAATTGATGAACTAATGTGACAAGGTAAGTATTATCTACATTTAAATCACTAAGACAATTTTGAACCCCAACATTCTGCACATAAGTTTCTTAGTTCCAGAGTAGTCGAAGAAGCGAAAAGAGAGTCTTAAGAGTTGCACTTGATTTTCAGAATTTCAAAACCAAGTTAAGCTAGTGCGAATAAGAGGTGTGTATTAATTTTATCATTTTGGCAATCGCATTTTATTTATATATCAGTATTCTCTCTACAACACGGTGTCTAAATCTTCTCTCTATGCAAAAAACAAATCCAAGGAATGCTACGACCAGACGCTCGACAAGGGCACTAAAATTGAAGGAAGCAGAGATCGGTGAAGGATCTTCTCTCGACGTTGTGAGGCAATTGGAATTTGATACTAAAGTGGAACCATACATAAAAACGTAAAACTAAGAAGGCATTTTCTCATCCCCCTACTTTTGGCGATACAGAAGAAAGCACTGGGTCAAATACAATGCTCCCGCGATGGGGAGATTTGTTCGACAGAATTAACTGGGAAGATTACCCAAAATTTATTCCCCACACTGACCCGGATGTAAGGGCGCTCGATGACCAGGTTTTTCTGAACATCTGGTGGTCATGCCTGCATATGGTATCCTTTCGAACCCCGATATTTCCCTATATTGAGACTTTGGGGTGGATAATCGACCATACAAATATGATGAAGTTCCTATTAAATGATGAGAATGGAAGATGTGTTGGTGTTTTTCTCCCAACAGGGGTCCCAAAATATTACAAGATCAGGGACCCGAAGCAGTAGTTAAACATAGATTTCGTAGTGAAGTTATATGAGTTCCATGATATAGACTGATTAATGGCCTCCTGGTGGAAGGAATAAAAACAATTCACAAACTGGAGCAACGGCTGGTATGGGACAACAAATCTAAGGGAGCCATACATCTATTTAATGTCTCTAATATGTTGATTGTACGGGGAGAGATATTGCGCTAAGTTATCGGAGGCATGGATTCCCTTGGCATACATTGTGGCCATCTCTAGGAGTAAATTTAACTAGGGAGCAATTAGTTATAATCAATTGAGCACCGGCATATTGGAGGCTCAAACACCAAAGGATGGAGAAGTGCTTGATTTTCACATAGCTTCATATATATTAGACGTGATATGCAAAAGGATTGTCTTCGCCAGCATGAATCTGAGTTGGCATGTCGTTGAGCTACATGTACATGTCTACTTCAACATCCTATAGGAAAATAGGTACAAAAAATATTATGCTCTCATCTGCGATAAATTCATAGCTCGGGTTTATTTTATTATTTTCAAGAAAGAGTGCCCAAGATTGTGTGTAGCGGCCAAGAAAATGATTTCAAAAGTAGGTCATTGGTACCTAGATGAAACCATGATTTATATCATGGTTTTTTAGGCCACCAGCGCACCACATTTACTCCCCTCTCACATCCCATATTGGCTCGTCATAGGATAAATTTGTTACCAGACCATCCTTCGGGGATATAATGCCACTTTGGTTAAAGAAAAGAAATGAGTGTTCATACCCTATGGTTTCCATGTAGGGTTTTTCATAGTTAAGGATATTGTGCAGGCAAAACAAGAGGGTTTGAGCCAGTTGGAATACAAGTTCCCAACAGGTCGATTTCCTAAACATGACCCTAAAGGCCTAGTTCTGCATCATAAGTCTCTTCCTGCTGGTAATACGCACATGATAAGTTTGAATATGAGATATTTACATAATGTTCTTAGGACTAGGAGGAGGTACTACAGAGAAAATCTAACCCAAATATGACTAGGTGCAAAGCTATGAGTATGTATGAGAAATTTGAAACGATATAACAAAGGGCTCAAGAATCCCCTGGGGTTAGAAAATAAAACAGAGCAGCAAAAGCCACAAAGGCACAAAGGAGGGGGATGTTGTTATTATAAGAAGCCAAAAGAGTCATCCAGTAGTTAGAAAATGATCCTCAACTATTAGAACCTATGAGGATCACCCTGGTTGACCCAATCAACATCAGAGAGGAACTAAATGGCTCATAATCAACCCCATAGGAGGAAAACATTGATCCAGAAAACCCCAAACTTTCATCACCACAGGCCAGATAATTGGTGACTATTCCAACCCAGCATGAGATTCCAATAACACCATGTGAAACAGGTGTTCATAATACCCTCTTTGATTTAATTACTATCTATTATGATGAAGAGAGCTCGGAGGTCTCACTTATAACTCTGGTACCAATTATAGATGAGAAAGAAACAGGGGGGACATCTTCTCCAACTCCCAATGCATCAATTCCAAACCCCCTGTAGAGAGACCATGAGGTCGAGAGTACCTTAGACACTAAATTCTTGACCTATCAAGGACCCCAAAAGATAGCTCCAGGGATGAGCTAGGTTCTGGTGAACAAGAAGAGGAATTGCAATAGCTAGAGATCATCACCTCAATAGTCAATCACAAAGTAAGTATTGAGCCTATGACTATCTCTCTAATTAAGGTCGATACCTCACCCTCCAATGAACACCAGATAGAGGTTGAGCCATTGGAACATACATAAGTTTTCGTTGTCAAAGAAGTACAAGAGTCGGTCCTAGAGAAAATATATACGGCAAGAAGACTTGGAAACATTCTGACCTAGGGAGACCAACAAATCCCTGAGCCCGTGGATGAGGTCGCCGATATAAAAGAGATTTCTTATGATTGGAAGAGGAAACCCATAATGAGGAGAACAACCAATAAAATGGGACTCACACTGGATATCGCGATTCTCATCACCACAGAAGAGAAGTTGCTTAGCACAGAAAATGCGAAGACATCCGAGCTAATCAGTGCAGGGATGGTTATCATTGATGCCACACTATATAGAGAAAGAGAGATGAAAAGTAATTGGTTTTCGTAAAGAAGGATCTAGACCATCTGCGCCATCTAGCAAAATATTAACAAGACTCCATGCAAGCAACAATTTTTCTGAAGAGTGAATTTCAAGATGCATATGTAGAATTCACGAGCGAAACACATATTTTCATTGCATGTGTAGCCAATTTTCAACAAGACACTCTCATGGCACTGGCGACCTATAAAGACGTCAAGAGATGGTATGAAAAGACATACCAAGTCATAGAATGAATCGATTACATCAGCGCAGTACAAAAGGGTCGAGACACGAAGGAGCATGGCATCCGAGTGTTGATGGATAGAAGCATCTCTTGGATCAGGAAGGCAACCGAATACTAGGTAATTATGGCCCAGGAACCTCAACGAGAGATACAGAAGAGGTGGGTCGAGTGTGAAAGAAGATGGGAAAAGATTAATCGGGAGATAAAATACATTGGCCTCCCAGAGTTCGGCTCACCCGAAGACTTTGTTGACTTGCATGACAAATTCAAACACAATGTATAATAGGAATCAGTGTGAGAAGTAGAGACCGCACAGGTGGAAAGCATGACATCGGGTCAGGTACAAAATTTTATGGAACATCCAATCAAGGCTCATGCAATTATGCAGCGTTTAAGTTCCAAAGTGATCAAATATAGAGAATGGGAAATAGAGCTGAAGTAAACCCTTCCAGCCCCGATGGACAAACATAGATTCCCATATGCTAATGCATGCGAGGATCTCTTCATCAAGTCATCAAAATACGAGAAGAGTCATCCACTCTAGTAGATCCACTAGATGATCTCAAGAGAACAAAGAGATCAAGCGCCACATGTCACTCTTTTGTTTTACTTAACACAAACTTTTAGCATCTATTTTAAATTAGTGATTCTTTATAAATAGGAGGATTGACCTTTTAGAAAAGGTCGATGGTTTTGGGTAAGGATCCTCTTTTGAGAATTGTAAAGAATTATTTTTGAGCAACTTTAATTGAGAAGTTTTGTTCAGACAAAATTTTGTTTTTCATCAAAGGCGTTATGTGATTGGCTTAAGGAGGAACTACTTCCATCTTTGAATTTAGTAGTTGATGTTGTAACGAGTAAGAGTTTTTGAATCTATTGATAAGCTATATTTTTCAATATTTTAATAGTTCTTTTGTTCTAAATGATGAAAAGTGAATCGTTGTGTTAATATGTGATTGATGGTAGAGCTAAGGAAACTATTTTTCTTGCACTTATCTTATTGCATTTGTATTTTATTTCCATAATTGTATCTCAATCAGTGTTGAAATACCATCAAGTTAATGTATTATTACTAGACTTGTAATAGATGTGAATATCGTTGTTTGCATGCTGGAGAACAAGGTTATCCTAGGTTCATCCTTCTTCAGTAGTTAAGAATCTCTTATATTAGTTGGTTTATACCATCACACCTTACTTTATCAGACTCATCTGATAAAAGAAAAGACAAAAGAGAATGTTTAATCTAAAGGAATAAATTTCACATAAAGATATCCTGTCAATCACTAAGTAAAGCCCATCGACAAATTGGCTAGATCGAAAGATCTGGAGAACCATTCCACCCATCAAGCATTTTAGAGTATAATTGGGCCTCTAAGGTGGGTTTGGTTCCTACTGTTGAGTTAAAGGGATATCGGACCCCTCAACGGAATTGGCGCTAGAAAGAGGATCGACGAATGAATGGCTAACAACATTTTTGATAGTATATTTCGCATAGCCTGCAGATTCAAAACATCCCACATGCATGGCTAGTCATTCTCAAGACAACCCACATACAAAAAGTACTCTCAAAACGGTTAAATCACCCCAGCACGAGGAAGTAGAACACTTATTCTCTGAAATACCTTACTCTCTTCCCCACAAGGAGTTGAACTGGTTCATAAGAATCACAAGAGCTTACGCCCGACAAATTGGATCGTTACCCTTAGCTCCATTACTTCCTCATAGAAAAAAAGTCAGTAGACCAGTTTTTGACACCTATGACCAGGTTTTTGTCCACACAGTAGAAGACCTGGTAGATTTTTCCCTCACCGATATTGAAAAACCCCTTAATCTGATCCCTGAAACACCAGTTGGTAACTACTCTAATCCTGACGATTTCAAATCTGATGAGGAAGGGTCTAACTCGGATTTCTCAGCTTCGGAATCGAACGACATGGAGGATAATAATGATAATAATGAAGAAAGGGGAAATCAACCTCAAAATAATCAACCTTGGTTGGCTAGAGATTCTCTGGCAATCCCAGGACGGGTACATAACCTCCCCCGACATCCAGAAAAATTACTTCCCAAATTTTACCCTGAACCCTCTGGATTGCCTGGAGACCATATTAAAAAATTCATACTATCTATAACACTAATGAACATCCAACATGAGAACATAGTGTGTAGTATTTTTCCCTATACCTTTGAGAATTCAGCCTCGACTTGGTATTTTAACTTTCATGTGGGATCCATAACTAGTTGGACAAGGTTTCAAAAAAATTTCTTAGACAAATTTTCAAAAGAAACCACCACATGAGATTTAATGGTTGAATTGTTCGTTGCCACCATGAGTTCAAAAGAGAAGTTTAAAGACTTCAATCAATGGTTTATCACTATCCTGAACAAGTTTCAACCCGAAGCTAAACCTACTCAGGAGTTGCAAATTGAGGTATATGTTAATCCTCTCCCTGCTTCCATTTCTATGTTTGTTAAAAGGGCTCCCAAACATAACCTAGCTGGAAATTTTGAGGAAGTCAAAATGATTGAATTCCAAATGAAGGGATGCAAAGAGGGCCATGTCTCACTAGTTAAAAAGGAAGTTCAACCTCCACCTAGGAGAGGACTTTTGTTGACTAGACCCCCGGGAAAACAAACAGAACAAGGTCCTGAAAAGGGAGGTGGGGACATAGAATACCTAAAACAAAGATAAAGAAACTTTTGAATGAAATAGTAGACATGAAAAGAAGTGTTGGGGAAGGAAACCAAGGTCAAAGGCCTTATAAACCCTTTTTTTAAAGAAACCCACCTTTTAAAGCAATTGAAACTCCCCCAACCAACTTAAACATCGACCTAGGTAATGTAGCATCCGACTCTTTTTGTATGTACCATCAAGAGAAACATTCTGAAAGAGAACGTCCCCAATGGGTGCATGTTATGAATTTAATGGCAAATCGGTTCCTAGACAAAGTTTTTCTTACGGAACAATCAAGTGGCTCAGCGGTGAACATCGTCAATCAGGAGGAAGTTGAGCCACTGGAAGAAACAACCATGTTGTTGTGGGATCTTGACTTATCGATGCCTCTTGACGATGTATTTGAGGTCCAGGAACCACCCGCTGAGGTTTTGGCTGTGAAAACGCGAAGTAAGGGTCAAGCGATATCAAATGATCTCATCACTGTCCAATCCTCGAGAGGGAAACAAATAGTCGATAACTTGAAAGCACCTTTTGTCTCCCAAAGAAATCCTATAAACATACACACACAGGAATCACCCAAGTTGGAGTACAACATAGTAGAAGACTTAAAGAAGTTTAAGGCTAATGTGTCGGTCATGGGCATGTGTAGGATTCCCTAGCAAAAGGATTTTTTGTTACATGCATTAAAGTCAATAGAAGCCCCTATAAAAATCACAGACCTAAGTGAGGTCCCATCTCCCACATATTTAAAGAAAAAACCAAATGTGAATGCTTTCTCTTTAGACAAAAGAGGAAATCCTTGTGTCCCACCTTTCCTTTTAAAGTTTGATATATTCAACCGAAACCTGCATAATTTCTTAGTCGATTCAGGGGCATCTTCCAATGTCATGCCATTATCAATCTACAAGAAATTGAACGCAATCCCACTCAAAAGTGATAAACATGTTATACAAATAGATAGAACTTAGGTAAAATTTATTGGGGAACTTAACGATGTCATGATCAAAATGGCTACACACCTGAAATTTGTTTAAGTAATTGATATAATTGTAGTAGATATCCCAGAAGCTTATGGACTGCTACTCAGTCGATATTGGTCAGAGAAATTGAATGGATAATTTAGCACGGATTGGGCTCACCTATGGTTGCAACTAAAGGGGCATACCAACATGATTAGGATCGATAGGGAAATATATCTCAAACATATTGTCACTGATTTAGAAGCCTTCAACAAACCCTCGTCGACAGATTTCCCCGTGCTAGGAATCTACTCTTGCGATTCTGATTTCAGAAATTTTTCCCCTCTCTCGTCTGATGTACCTCTCACTCAAAACTCTGAAATGACTTTTCAAGTGAATCTACTGGCAGCAGCAGAAGAAATCATCTCCTGTCAAGAACCTCTATTGGAAATGGTAGACAAGGTATATGGAGATGAGGAAATAACTATGCCTGAAGAAGTTTCTAAATTTTTCTCACAAGTTTGAACATTGTACTTTGATGGGTCTAAATCACAAGAAGGGTTAGGAGCAGGATGTATTCTCATTGACCCACAGGCGAAGTGGAATTTCCTATCCTGCAGACTAGAATTTGAATGCACCAATAACACTGTTGAGTATGAAGCTCTAGTTGAGGGACTGAAGAAATCCATAGACTTAAACATTAAATAACTAAAAGTTTTCCGGGACTCTGAAATTATCATTAGGAAAGTAAAGAATATTATCCATTGCAATTCACCCCACTTGATAAATTACCAACAAGAGGTGCATATACTAATACAACATTTTGAGTCTTTCAATATTACTGTTGTTCCCAGGACAAAGAATACTCTTGCTAACTCCCTAGCCACTGCAGCCTCGATGTTATCCCCTTTAGAAGATTGTGAATCCTCTAGGTTCACTGTGGAACTACTCTACAAACCATCAGTACCCAACAATATTTCTAATTGGAAGGTTTTTGAAGGAGATGAACAGATTGTAGATTTTCTAACTAATCAAGATAATTTTAAAGATTTGGCTATTGATGATGAGGTATTCCAAGAGAAACTGGCAGAAACAAATTTCCATGAACCAAAGAACGGAACAGAGCACTCTAATAATAAACCAAGGTTTCACACGATACCAAAAGAGGTAGCCAATTTGGAGAACCTTTTCGACCTGAGGGAAATATTTAAAGGGTCAAAGAATACAAAGATAGGGATTCCATGTCCTATATATGAGATTATAAACCTAGGAACACCAGAAAAACCATAAGAATGTAAATCTAGGTAAAACAGTGTCTAAAGAAGACATGAAATCTTATCTTAAACTTTTTAGAGAATATCAAGATGTCTTTGCATGGTCCTACCAAGAATTGAAAACTTATGACACTCACATTATCCAACACACAATTCCGTTAAAATCTGGAGTAAAACCCTTCCAAAAAAAGCTCAAAAAGTACCATCCATCTCTGTAACCCTTGATGTATCAAGAGATAAAGAAGTTGTTAGATGTTAAGATTATCTTTCAAGTTAGACACTCTTCCTAGGTAGTAAATTTGGTTTCTATCAGAAAAAATTATGGGGAGATCAGCCTATGTATAGATTTCAGAAACCTTAACAGAGCATCAGAAAAGGATAACTACCCAGTCCCACCCATGGAACATCTATTGCAGACCGTGTCTGGTTCTGAAATGTTTTCCCTTCTATATGAGTTCTTAGGTTATAACCAAGTCCTAGTTTCATAGGAAGACCGATTGAATACTACATTCTGAACCAAGTGGGGAACTTTTTCTTATAAACACATGCCCTTTGGGTTGATTAATGCAGGGGAAACCTTCCAAAGGGCCATGGATGTATCTTTTCAGGGATTTATTAACAAATGTCTAGTAGTATATTTGGATGACGTGACTGTGTATTCAAAGAGCATAGAATACCACATCCAACATCTAACCCATATTTTTAAAGGTGTAGGAAATATGGAATATATTTAAACCCCAAGAAAACTATCTTTGGTGTCGAGGAAGGTAAACTACTAAGTAATATTATATCTATATTCCAAACGAATAAAGGAAATAGCTCAGCTTCCCTTACCCCATAACAAAAAGGCTATGCAATCCTTCTTTGGGAAAATTAATTTTGTGAGGAAGTTCACGCCCTATTTCGCTGAAATTGTCAAACCCTTACAAAAAATGATTCGCAAGGATGCATATTTTAAGTGGGATGACGAGCGAAACGATGCTTTCAACAATATCAAGACTTCAATCTCTCAAGATTTAGTGTTGTGAAGTCCTGACTTTAGTAAAGATTTTTTCCTCTATACTATCACCTCTTACCAGTCCTTAGTTGCGGTATTGACCCAGAAGGATGATGACAACAATGAGGCACTAGTATCATTTATGAGCATTAATCTCCAAGAATATAAATTGAACTACCCTTCTATAGACAAATAGGCTTATGCGGTGTACAAAGAAGTAAAACATTTCAGATCTTACATCCTAAAAAATCACACCAAAATCATCATGTCTCATCCTGCAATCCGATCACTATTCACTCAGCGGGATATGGGGGAGGGAAGGGAAAATTGGAAGGTAGTTGTCCAAGAATTTGATCTAGATATAAAACCTACCAAATTAGGACAAGGATTGTGTAAACTAGTAGCAGAAGCCCAAGATCTAATAAATGAAGACCCTGGGTGGGAGAATGAATTAGCATTATGGTGTAGTGAAGCTTTGTAGATTCCCCTAGGGAAAGAATATTGGTATGGAAAATTTATTTACCTCCTACATCATGGGACTTTCCTAGAAAACCTAAGCCCTAAGGAAAGGAGATCTCTCAGGCGAAAATCTGCACAATATCGCCTCATAAATTTAGTACTTTTTCACGTAAATTATCATGGAGTACTC
Organism: Picea glauca; assembly: GCA_000966675.3. NCBI lineage: Eukaryota > Viridiplantae > Streptophyta > Pinopsida > Pinales > Pinaceae > Picea > Picea glauca. The sequence continues at coordinate 112,848 of JZKD02S2280078.1, forward strand.
TTAATACGTCTCGAACGTAAATATGTAGAAAAGGTTCTAAGGGAGATCCATGATGGTCCTATCGGTGGACACTTTTCAGGAGATACCATAGCTCACAAAATATTAAGAGTCAGTTATTACTGGCCTACTCTATTTAGAGACGCTCATACATATGCTAGAAACTGTAAATCTTGTCAAATGAACGTTGGTAGAGAAAAGAGGGCAGTTGTCCCACTCCAACCAATGACCATATCCAGACCATTCGAGCAATGGGGGTTAGACGTCATAGGGGAGATTACCCCAAATTTTTCAAAACAACATAAATACATACTGACTGCTACGGACTATTTTACAAAATGGGCAGAGGCCATCCCTTTGACTCACATGAATGAAAAGGTTGTAATCTAATTCATAGAACAACAGTTGATCATAAGGTTTGGGATGCCTTCCATTCTCTCTTTTGACAATGTTGTCTACTTTTCTTCTACTCTAGTAACCGATTTCTCTCTAGAAAAAGGAATCATAATAAGATACTATGAAAACTAATATCCACAAGGAAATGGGGTGGAAAAATCAAATAATAAGAACCTAGTGAGGATCTTGAAGAAAATTGTCGCAGACAATCAGAGGAATTGGCATAGCTCGCTTCATAATGCCTTATGGGAAGATAGATTAACACCCAAGGAAGCTATAGGAAACTCCCCATACTTTGCAAGATACCAGATATAATAAATACGCAGAACAGAAATAAAATGATAGAAATGGCAGAATAACAGTAATATAACTAACATAATCTCCACAATAACACAGAAATAATATGAGAACAACAACTGAAATAGCACTTTGATTCAGAAAGAAATTTTCACAAGCCTCTTCGAGGGGGCAACCTCTAGTCGAGTAGCGCTCTGTTACAATAATATTCAAGCTAGGGTTTTCATACCCTCGACCCTTATTTATACTAAATATGTCTATTAAGAGAAGCATCTAGAGGAACATCCTTCTAGAAGTGGAAACTTCTATTAGGTCTTCTTACATCCGCCTTATTCTATTTTATTGAAAGGCCTTATTAATATTGACCTTTATTACATCCGAATACATTGATCTACCTA
>JZKD02S2280078.1:166638-176902 GCA_000966675.3 Picea glauca
CCAGTTTGGTGTGCACTGCAGCTCCAGTTTGGTGCGCACGTGTGGAGGAGGACTGTAGGTGCAGCTGCAGCAGCAGCTATTTTCAGTGTTGGCTTGGACTATCTATTAGCGAGGGTTTGGACTATCTGATCAGCCTTTTGTGATGCGCTATCCTTGGGGAAAGGTGCGCTACCCTTTGTTTGGCTATCTAGCCTAGGATTTGCTTCCGAAGGAATTCTCAGTCAAGGTTAAGCTGCTCGGAGGGAGGCTTCGACCTATGGTTGGGTGACGAAGGTATCGTCAATGGTAAAACGAGCACACCATCTTCTATATTCTAACAGATAGTGTGTGTTCACTTGCTTGTTTCTTTCATTTTGGTTTCAATTATTTCCATAATTTTGAGCACTGCGCTAATATTAAACTGCATAATAAAATATTTCAAAATATTGTAAGATCTATTGTGACAAACTATTCCAATGGAATATCCACGACAATTTACAAATCACCCTATTACCCCTCATTTTGACAAGGGGTAATCCTAGTGAATTTCTTCGCTAGCCCTTGTATGTTTGAGCTTTGAACTGGGACACTTACTTGTTTTCATGAGTTGGAGGGTTTCGTGACATGGGGAAGGACCATATGATGTGGCATGATACTTCTTGGGCAGTTAAATTCATCCAGATTCTTGGGCATCTTCATGTTTCCCCATGCAATTCACGGTTCGCAAGGCATTGGTTAAAAATATTTTGAGCTATTTTTCGTATGCCAGGGCTTCTCATGCCATGCAACGTTCCAAAATTCTGAAAGCTTTCCTTATTCACTCATTTTGAGACATGGGTCACTTCATTTAATAGGAAGTCCACCTTGGAGTTTGCATGGAGGTTTCATTTAGCACTTGTGGGCTTGTTGGACCAATCTTTGACTATGGGAGGACGTTGGCATAATTTAAGGATGATGATAGCACCTTGTTGACTTCACATTTGAGATCATACATTGCTTATGGAGCTGATTTAGAGGAGGTTGTCCGCTTATAGAGGGTTATTTCATTGCTTGTGGAGCCCCTTCTCATTGGAAGACTCAAGTGCCCGCGTTAGAAGATCCTAAGGAATTTACATTGCACTTTTATGGAAGGTTTTTGACCTTTGAACATGACTTATGAAGCTATTTTGGAGGAATCGCCCCCTTTGGAGGGTTTTATATCATGAATTTGAGGATGTTTTTCCTTGGAATCCCATACGTCCACCTTGGAGGAAACTTAAAGGGGTTGACTTACACGTTTTTTAGGAGTTAGGGGACCATCTACACACTTTGGGGGCCTTTGGAGACCAATGTTGCATCTTGAATCCACTTCATTCCTCATTTAGTGGGGACGTCCGTCTCTTGGGGTGATATTTCACTTGGATGATTGTACATGTGGCTTGACCACTTTATTTTTTATTATTGTTTTAGGGTAATTGTTGTAGGAGAATTGTATTTTACTTTTCTTAGCCCTAGATCTAAGGAATCACGTGAGATAATACTATTTTATTGTAAAGGAATGTGAGCATCACTATATAAATAGAGGTTCCCTTCCTCATTTATACTCATGGTTGGATTTTTGGAGCTCACATTGCTTCGAGCTTAATTGACATATCTTTCTTGGAGCATTTATGGTGTAAAGGGTTGTTTCTTTGTGAATGAATGTTGTCAATTCTTGAAGCTTCTCTATCTTGGTCACTATTTGGTACTTATGAATTGGTGGTGAAATGTTCAAGTCTTCTACAAGCCTTCATGATTGATCCATTTGAGGCGTAAGTCTACCACATGGAAGGAAGATGTTCTAGGGTTTTTTCCTTCCTTCTTCCTTTGTTGATTTGGTGATTATTTGGTGCCTTGCTATGTTTTTCCTTTGGTTCCCAACAAGAAGTATTAAGTAAATTTATCAAAGCATAGTTGATCTTGTTGGTCAAGGTTTTCCATCAAGGTTACCTTCTTGCAGGCCTTGGTATTCATTGTTGATCTTGATTGGGTCAAGGATTATTCTTCCTGTTGGTTCTAATCTCAAAGTCTTAATCCTTGAAAGAAATAGTCCAACTCTTTGGAGGGTTTCTTCTTGACCTCATAAGCCATTTGATTCGCCTTAACTCCATTTCCCTTGTCGGATTTGGCATTGATCTCTATTTCCTTCCATCACTTATTTCAAAACCCTAAAAACCCCAAAACTCCATTTTACTAAGGTGACTTAGCTTCACCTTGTGCCTCATTGTTCGATCTTAGTAATCCTACTTGGGATACCCCCCTTAGGTCGGGTTACCCCCTCTCACCTAGGGGTAACTAGAGGAGATCATGTCTCATGGCTCGCAATGAAGACAATGATCTCAATGATGATGATGATGATGATGATGATGATGATCAGTATCCTCCATAGACAGAAACCCCTCAGATGCCTCTCTCCTCATTCAGCTCAACTTATCACACCTAATCAGCATGGTTCATCGAATGATGGTGATCCAGCTCATTGTGAGGTACACTAGTCATTATTTCATGCAAAGTGTCATATTTAATGCATTAGGCATTTAGCTGAGCATCATGGGTTGAAGTCAGATATCAATAAGCTTGGAAGTTATGTTTTTTGCCTTGTTTCACCTTGGTGGCCATCATTTCTATCCTAGTCCAGTGTTGTCACTCTTGGGTAACAAGGGTACTACTGGGAGGCTTTGATAGGGGTAATGTAATGCTCCCCCCATACTTAACACTTTCTATCCTAGGGCCTTCTGCAATGTACTAAACTTCGGTAATGGTTGTTACATATACACCAAAAAGGCCCATGGTTCATTCTCCTGTGAGAAGAAGGGCTAGAATGTCGGAGTTGATGTAGCTACTAGAAAAAATGAATAAGAAAAAGAAAGAAGAAATTATGAGAAAATGAATGACCAACTTCAAAAGCCAAAGATCAACTTGATCTCTACCCCCTCATTAAGAGGCGATCGCCCCTAGTCCTAATGCACTGAATGTGTATCAATTAAAAGGACTCAATCCTAGTAAGAAAGAGTAAAGTGTTTGAAACCTAAAAAAGGGACTTGCAATGCATAAAATGAATATCAAAAGGCAAGAAAGGGAATTGGAATACACACACTATCGAGGAAAGGGTATCTCAAGCAGCAAGTGCCTCCCTCTTCAAAAGCATTCATGGAAATGGACCGAGCGCAGTGCCTTGCATGTTAATGACTCTGTCACCATGAAGTAAACCCAAAATGTTTTCATTCACCATACCTACACTTTGATGGGTCTTCTCGAGAACTATCCTTCTACCTAGATATTGGCACACCTGATAGGGTCTTTTCATGGTCCTCCCATACCTAAACTTGCCAAATTGCATAAAATCTTGAACTAATGTGAAGTTTGAAGAAGATACCTAATTTGAAATGCTTATTTGGCTTTTATATTAAATGATGGCTTTGTATGATTCTAATGACTCTTGTATCTCGTGATTGTTGGTCTTACTTGATTTAGTGGATTTGTTTGACCATGGTGCACTTGACATGGACCTTTGAAGGATGTTTTGATCATGACACCCAGGATGTTATGCATCTTTCAGAGGACGTTGCACACTTGACACAAGGCATTGGGTCCTTTGATGATTGGGCCTGCCCCGAGGCACCTTTCCACACCTCCTAGGCCTTGGACGTTGAGCAAATGGGCTTAGATATTGCAAATATAGCTTGATGGTCACTTAGAAGGCAAGAAGCCCCTCACCTTCGGTAGGACACCCCATAGCTATTAGGGTTTGGTTGGATGATGTTGCACTTCGCGATGATGTCACACCTTAGCTCATGGATGTTCCACATATGGAGATGACGTCATGTTATGATGATGGTTGAGCCGACCAAGCATGAAGGGATCCTTCTCGGTGATGATTTGGCACTTGATGGTGATGAGACATGACCCTTTGGGTGAGGGACATGACCTTTGATGTTGCTTGCACCTTTTCATAGAGGGATGTGGCCTTTGGAGGCACCTTTGGTGGATGACATCATGGCCTTTGGCAGCTTTCACACCACGTGTCACCTTTTAAGGGAATGTTTTGTTATATTTTCATTGTATATTTGCATGAGAGGCTATTTGAGGGATCGGCCTTGACCTATCTCACTTGTATCATGGATAATTTTGTACTTTTGGGGATTCGTGGGGTTATAGCGCTAGGTTTGCCTCATATAAAGAGGCTAGCGCTACCTCAAGGCTAAATCATAACTCACCACTTGTGAAAATCAATTATATTGCTCTCTTCTCTTCTTTTCTACTATGGAGTACTTGTGCGCACCTCTTGGAGGATAGTCTTATGGATGCTTCTTCTTGTTTTGGTGGATGATCATAAAACTAGGGTTTCCTCATGCATAGCGATTTGGCTTAGAAAGTGTTCTATTCCAATTTTTTGTTCATGGTATATTTGGTTTATGCTCTATTAGATGGTTAATAGTTGCATGTTATCTTGTATCTTGAATAATTTTGTAGAAACTCTAAGGGAGGATTTAAGATTGTTTACCCCCTTCCCTTGTTCATTTATCTAAATTTGTCGAAGCATATAAGGTCGAGTCAAGGATTAAGATTGTTTATCCCCCTAACCTTGTTCTTATTGGTTGAATTCTAGGGTACACCTTAGGGTTTGATCTCTCTCCATTTAACTTTCTTGCTAGACACCTTAGAAGTAGGACGACACCTAGGGTATATGATGGTATAAACATTAGGGTTTCCTTCCAAGAATTTCATTCCTAGGCCTATGATGGTATAGTCCTAGGGTTTGACTTTCACATCTTATGCTCCTAGCCTCCATTGAGTATTGTTGCATAGACTCCATTTTCCCAAGGAGAGAAAACGACACTAGTCTCTCTTATTTACAAGTGATACAAAAGCCCAAATCAACTCTCTCTCTCTCCCAACGATTTTGTGATAGCTTTAGGATCTTGCATTTGCATCCTCATAATCTAATGCTTTGCATTAAATGATTGGAATCACCTCTAACATGATCATTGTTGCAATTTCTGCATTTTCAGCTATTAGGATTTGCTAACTTGCATCTAATTAACATAGTTTCATACTCTTTTCTCATGCAATCATTGTTTGATAGTTTACTTTGATAACTTGCATCTAATTAACATAGTTTCATACTCTTTTCTCATGCAATCATTGTTTGATGGTTTACAAGTCTTTTACTTGGTATATGACATATTTTTCCATTGGTTATATTGCTGATTTAGAGCTAGTTCATTGTTGTTATTATAAAACTGCTATTGCTGAAGTATGCTATCTTTTTTTCGAGTTTTATTACAGCAATTTTTTTTCTTTGACAACTAGAGTATTAACCTTTTTTTCTTTTCTTTTAGCTAGTGTTCCAGGGCATTTTACTTACTTTTCAATAAACATCATTGATTATCACTCCTTTCACACTCGTACAATCCATTTGCCTTGTTTAATTCATCCTAACATTCCCCTTAACCCTGATCTAGCTAATCAAGTGACCAAGATAGGGGCCATAGACTTTCCTTTAGCTTGCTATAGGATCCCTTGAAGCTGCAAGGAAAGCCATCCTTGTGTTGGATCCTCATCCATCACTAAAGCGAGGGAAGTACTTGCCTTGGTGACAGTGGCGATTACTACCATATGTTACACTAGTTTAGCATCTTGTGAAGGCTTTGCACAAGTGCTAGCTTGTGTGATAACAGGTCGGAGGAGAGTCGGCCTAAAGTGCAGAGGATAGCTTACTGAGGTGACAGCGGTGACCATGCTAACAATTTCCCTTGAGTTGAACCTTGTGAATTAGGGCTTTTATCATTAAGTACAATTTAAGCGGTAACACACCCAAAGTTGCAAAAATCACTAAAACCCTTGTTCTTACTATAGGAATTGTTGGTTGTTGTAGAAACTATGAGTAATGAAAGACAGGGTCTTTTTATAGGAAAATAAGCCCACTTAAGGTTTTCATAAATCTTCTAATTCTTTCATTTTCAACAAGAAAGAATTCAAAATATATATGCAAATGAATTTGTATTTGTTTATTTTTCTAAATCTGTAGATGGCCTTTTTCATTTTGGGGGAAATGTGGAGACCCCAAACAAACATTTCCAGGGCTCGTTTCAAACACATTCGATATGTGTTTTAGTACCACAAACATTTTCGAATCGTAAAGCCGAACAAGGCCAAGTTTCCTGCAACTTAGGTTTCTGGTTTTCCTTTCCTCTATGTACTTCATTGTTTCATACTAATTTGGGAATGTGGGGACCAATTTCAGGGGTGATTGGAAAAACACCAAAATCTCATGGGCTAGCACCCTAAAAATAATATTTAAATACAAATTGCATTTAATACCCAATTTGAATCTCATCCATACTATTACCACACGATCTCACATTTAGGAGATAAAGTCCAAAAGCTCAAGTGAGATCCAAGTGAAACTAAGAAGGGGCCATTGTCCAGTGTCACCTCACCAACCCTCTTCTGCACTTTTAGACCAGCTCTCCTCCAGCTCAAGGGGGCTTCCCTAGGTTAAGATTGTTGGACTTAGGGCAATGAAGCTCAAGGTGATGTGAAGATCAATGTCATGGTAAGAAAAATGGTTTTGGTAAGTTTTAGGGTATGAAAAAAGATGGAAGAACCGAAGATCAGTGTCTTTTCATTGGGCATTTGGGGTCAAGACTCAAAATGAGAGCTTTCATGGGAGACGAAGGTAAGCTTTGGGTAAACCCTAAACTAGTCCACTACAAACCTTAGAGATTCAGTGGTCAACCAATAGAATGATGACTAGGGTAGTCTACTACAAACCCTAAAAATTATTCTATGCCTTTAGACAAGCTTAAAGATGGATTTTGGATAATCTCTAAGGTATTCCACTACAAAACCTTAGAAGGTTATCGTATAGGAAGGTAACCAAGGTAGTCTACTAGAAACCCTAGATACCCTCCTATGTCCTTTTTACAAGATCCAAGACAACTTCAAGGTAAGGTAGTCCACTACAAACCTTCCTAGGGTTTACAAGATAGGATCAATCCAAGAAAATACAAGGAAAATGCACCTTCATCACTTGATAAGCACATTTTCACTTAATACATCCAACAAACAAAATCCATAAAGACTTAAAAAGAACACTTACTAGGTAAGTCCTTGTTCATCCATAAACCCTTGCCATGAATCATCAAAGAAATTGCAAAAGTAATATATCTCCTCAATAAAAATGCCTTGGTCTTCCATCAATAGCACAAATCCAATACAAAGATACTCCAACAAATTTCAGAAAATTTCAAATCTCCTAAGGGACTTCTTCCCCAATCCAACTATGAGAAAATGAGAGGAAGTGCATCTCTATTTATAGAGGAGATACTCAACTTCCTTTACATTAAAATATTAATTTCTTGCTAAAAAGCCCCTAATCTATCCTATGGAGGGGAAAAAGGCCCTCTTCTCTAATTAATCAAATTAGAATACATAAAATATGGGAATTTATGCCACATGTACAAATTCTTAGGGGCACAAGCCCTTGTTAGCTTTTTAGCTCGGGAGGTACTCCGCATGTTTTGTCTTGTATGCAGATGTAACCTTATGTTTACACTACTAGGTACTTAACTTTGTAATGGGTTTTTATAAAGTTGTAAAGTGGTTCCTTTATTAAAGTGACTTGTTAATAAAGCGTACCTTCTAATTTTAAAGTGACTTTATTTCATAAAGTGCACTTATGTAATAAAGTGAAATTACTTGAATATTTTAAGTGATTCATTTTGGAGGGAATGAATCATGACCCTTGATCTTGAAAAAGGCAAGATTAGATCTTGGCCTTTGGATTTAGGGTTGGGAAAGGTGAAAAGACACTTTGGAGGGAAAAGGTCATTTTCAGATTTATAAAAGAATGCATTGGGTAGTGTGCAAGACACAAGAGGAGGAGATTGAGAGAAATTTTCGAGTAGGCTTGAAAGAGGAAAATTAGGGCAGCATAGTGGGCACCTTTCCCAAGACAAAGTGGGCACAAATCCCAAGGGAGCATATATGTTTCATTGTTGAGTTATTTTTCTGTTGTGGGAGGTCATACTGTACGGATCCATACAATCTGTACAACAAGTGGAAGAAGGAACGCAAATCGAGGCAGACTTTGGCACGATTTTCAAGGCAGATTCAAGGGTTTTGCTTGTTGTTTCTAGGCCATATAGAACAGTCTGTACAGCTGATTGTTGGCACGGATTTCAAGGTACAGGAAGGGTTGTACAGCAGTACAGACTTAGCACGGATTACAAGGCAGATTTTTGGGACTATTTTAGTGTATTGTAAGTGGACTTTTCTTGACTGGAAATTGTGATTTTGTTGTTGATATGTATTTTCCTGAAGCTAAATAATAAGATCTCTCTCTCTCTCGTTGGGTTTCCCCACATTGTGGTTTTCCCTAGCATTTGCCTAAATTTATGAGTTTTTTATGGGTTATTGAATGATGTCCATTGTGTTTATTTCCGCTGCATATTTGCTTAGCAATGTGTATTTCTGCTTATGGTAATTTCTGAATATGGGTTTGATACATTTCGGAAGTTCATGAAAGACAATTATTTCTAGGTTGCTAAGTGTTTGACAAAAATATTAGCTTGCTGATTTTTGTCATTAAAATTTACATGGTATCAAAGCTTTGTCTCTGAGTGACAGTGAACAATGAGATTTTTGGGCAAGGTTGAAGAGGAAAAATTTGTGATTTTTTCCTTGAGTTGTGACAGAGAATATGGTTGCATGCATTAGATTTGAAGACCGGTTGGATGGCATCTCCAACTATTTGCAGTGGAAGGTCTGGATGTCAGTTGTTCTCAAGGAGAACAAGATTTGGAACTATGTCAGTTCTATTGGTGTGGTTCTCGCAGCAGATCATGTTGTTTTGGATTTGCATGAGGTCAAGAAGACCAAGGCTCAGAGGATTATTCTGGATGGGGTGAAGGATCACCTTATCCCACACTTGGCTGAGAAGAAGACAGCCAAGGAGATGTGGGATGCACTTAAGAACTTATTTGAGGCGAAGAATAAGAACCGGAAGATGGCCTTGAAGGCTAAGCTACATGATACCAAAATGGGTAAGGAGGAGAGTGTTTCTTCTTATCTTACCCGAGTAGCTCAAGTGAAAGATGAGTTGGTTGTTGTTGGAGAGGTCATATCGGATTCAAAGTTGGTGAGGATAGCCTTGAAAGGCTTCACCAAAGAATGGGGAGTCTTCGTGAAGTGTGTGGTGGGTCATGAGCATCTTCCAGATTGGAGCAAGTTGTGGGATGATTTCACTCAAGGAGGAGATCGGGAAGGATCTCAGAGCAGTGGACAGAAGACAAATGGAGCTGATGAGAATGTTGCTCTTGCTACAAAGAGCAAGAAGAAAGAAGTTTCGAGAGGGACTTGAGTAAAGTCAGATGCTATTGTTGTAACCAGTTGGGGCACCTTGCTTCTCATTGTCCTGAGAGGAAGAAGAAAAAGAAGGAACCAAAAGGGCCTGAGACAGTTGCTACAGCAGCCATGGAGGACTTTGCTTCCAAGTTTGACAGGGAATTTTCTTTGGTTACTCTAGTTTCCAGTGTCCGTAGCGGAGGATTTGGAGGTGATATCAGATGGATTGTGGATAGTGAAGCCTCTTGCCACATGACGGGAATCTGGCAAGTATTCCTAAATATCACAAAGACAGGGCCTGACCGACAGGTGGTAAATGAAGGTGGTATAGCGTGAGTTGTACGTGGAGTTGGAAGGGTTAGATTCCAACTCGAGTATGGAGGATTTATGGAGGATTCTTGAAGCTTGATGGAGTTCTCTTTGTTCCAGGGTTGAGGGTTAACTTGCTCTCAGTCTCAGCCTTGGAGAATGTATGATATTGTACATTGTTTAAGAGGGAACATGGCTTTATCTACATGGAGGGAGTGGACCCGGTGGAACTACGGTTGATCGGCGATCGGGTGAACAGGCTGTATATGTTGCGAGGACAGCCTTCAGTGTATGACTCAACGTCGGATGAGGAGCATGAGGAGGCTCCTGAGACTGTGGTGGTAACAAGGATTCAGTCTTGCATTCTGAGAGAAGAGAGCGAGTCTCTTTTGAGCACTGGCAAGAGGCTCAGTCAGTATGGGCAAACCAGGATCGAGTAATACCTCCAACGAGCTTAGGGTTTCGAGTAGTTGCCAAGAGAAGATCTTCTAGTTCGAGTTATGTGTAGGTGTTGAGGATAGCTCCAGGTTCAAAGGGAGCTCCTACAGAGCACAGTGTGATGGGAGCAGATGATGGAAATGGCAGCGAGTACATCCCCCGCTAAAAG
>JZKD02S2280078.1:219695-274868 GCA_000966675.3 Picea glauca
ATTCCCTTGACAAGATCATGCCAATAGGGGGAGCAAAGCACATTGAATGGGATACCACAAGCATAGAGAAACCGGACCACTTTTGCATCCACCTCATCCCTACCTCCAATATCAAAGAAATATGCTATTGTTCTTCTAGATCCAGAGGTTCCAGAACCATGAGGAGATGGAAATGTGTTGCCATCGAATCGAGATGAGGCATCGAATTGAAGCTTTTGTTTTTTACCATGCTTTTTTTGTGCAGCTTCCTCTATCTTTATGTATTTTTGTCTCTCTTCCATGGATATATTAGGGCAAACATTGATCCCAATGGACACCTTGTTGTAATCACTCTCCATTACACCACAAAGATGCCTCCTCACAAGGGTATATGAACCAGTATAAGGTTTTCCTTTATGCCAATTATGAGAACATAAAAATTTAGTGGTTCCACAACCTCTTCCATCCTCAAGTTTTGTCACACATCCCCACAAGGGTCTCAGTGCATCTTTGTCGAGGTTTTTTCCCTCTTCATTGTCCTCTCCCTCCTCTTCAAATTCAAACCCTTCATTAGCTTCATATTGTGGGGCATGATCATCATGAGAATCACCACTATCCTCTTCTTCCCTTTGATGCCTCCTCCCCATTAACACCATGAGAACCAAAAAAGGAATGAAACAACTTGCAATAAAATGAGGGAGAAGAAGGAATGGGAACGAGTAGGAGAGGAGGACAAAAACATAATTAAATTTAACCCAAGGAAATGAGAGAATTGGGGTTTGGGATTACCTCTTTAGCTCTTGAAACTTGAAAGATGAAACTTGAGATAGATGGTTGCCTTTGTTCTCTCCTCCAAGCTCCTCTTTGCTCACTCTTCCAAGCTCTCCTTTTCTCTCTCCTCCAAGCTCTCGCAAATCTGAAATCTCCTTCAAGCTCTCCTTTGCTCTCTCCTCCTCTCCAAGCTCAAGCAAACATAGATGAAAGAATGAGAATGGAGGAGGAAGAGCTCAGTTATTCCCCCCCTTCCTTTCTCCTAAACCCTAAGCCTAGGTAGGTTCCACCCCCACTCAAAAAATATTAAAAAAAAATTGAAATATTTTTGAGTCCGCGGGTCCTACACGGGAGCGGCCGATCACCCTTCGAGATAGTGGTCGGGAGCGAGAGGATGTCTTTAGGAGCGCGCTCCCAAAAGTCTAGGGAGCGTCTGAGAGTGCCCCGAAGATCGCTCCAAAATTTTGGAGCGCACTCCCAGGGTCGTTCCCTGGACGCTCCAGCTCGGAGCGCGCTCCTAGGCTTACGAGTTGGGGGGTCGCTCCCTATAACACTACTATGAAAATACACGAAATATGTCTCCAATATGGATAAAATACATGATGAAATTGTTGGAGCTCAAAATATGACCAAGATTCACAGAGGGGGTGAAAAAGGTACGAGGCGATACACCCTCCTAACTAGTATGCCACCAAGGGAACCCTCAATATGTTGAAGAAAGTGATGAAAATTGTCACCAAGGGCATGACCATTGAGGCCTGTGTTTTGGGATATGGTCATGTATGTTGCTCTGACACTACCAAGTAACCATGGGGTCCTACTGTAAAATCCCCCATGCAACATATGTGGTAACATAATCCAAATTATTCTTGTCCAAATTACAGAACTTTTCAAAAACGGCTCTACAAATAAGGCATGAGCCAAAAATGTCAAAGGGAACATAAATGAAACCTAATGCTCACAACATCAAGCTTTCTATTCCTATCCTACTCTAACAAGAAGAAAATATGCTCATCTTACTCTAACAATAGGAAGAAAATATAAGTGTAATCAAAGAGCTAATCTAACCATGTAATCAGCTCATAAAGCATAAGAAATCTTCCCTTGTGTTTGCTCATAAACCAAAACAAGGAAACCATGAGCTTCCCCCATGCATACGCTGGAAATTTTGTATCTCTGATGATGAAGAATGTAGATGACAGTTGATTACAGAATGAAATGCCAAACACATGCCATGGTTGATTTATATCATTGCGTGCAAGATCAATCCACCATTAAATAGGGCTGATATAAAAGTGACCTCTAGAAGAATAGGACAACCCTCAATGTTGCAAACCATCATAACAAGAACCTGTACAAAACATCCCCAAAGGGCTGACTTGAAAGCCCCAATGTTTTTCCTCCCTTGCTGCCATAAAATTTACTCCCCATGGCCTCATGCAACAAGGGATTAGAGGATGGCTCCAAGATAAAGCTGCAATTAGTTGACTACACCTTAGCGCTCATTTGTCAAAAGTACAAAATTTTCAGATCTGAAAATATGGACCAGATTTGACAACGGAGTTTGGTGCCCGTGATTTAACAACTGAAAATCATTGCCCCATGTTAATGATTGGGTAGGCTGCTGTCCCATATGTATGGCAGCTCCAAAAATGTGTTCCCCTGTTGATCTTATGCACATAAAAAGGGTACAAAGTAAAGATGTAAAAGGCTATAATTTTTCTTCATCGAACATTAATTCATGATTAATGTCTTTATCCAACAGCAAACTTTCCTCTTTGTTGAAGATGTATGGACGCTGATCAATGGAAGACGACACATTACATACCTACAATTTCTTTGGCTGTCCAATAAACATAAAATCTGAATTTTCAGCCCTAAAACTCTCACAATCAGAATCATAGATTGGATCTTTGAGAAAATACCAGGAAATCCTATCCCATCTATGCCTTCCAATCCAGGAAAAGAGTTAATGTCTTCGTGTTTTTGGATGCCATGTTCTTCATCGCGAGAGAGAATGAGAGCACCCAAAAGGTCATCATCTTCCAAGGGTTTGTCTACAAAATCTGTCATCTTCAAATCATCACGAGATCCATCATTAAATTCAGAAATTTGAAAAGGGATATACCTCACCAAACCCTTGTCAAAGATGGAATATGTGGTTGTTGCTGATATGTCTTCATGCAAGTATGTACTAGCATCACAAGATGCTTCTTTTGGAACAAGAGGGAACACAATATCTTCAATAGGAAATTTGACACTTTCTTCATCATGAGGTGCCACCATAGGGTCTTCAAGCTCTTTATTCTTCGGTTCTATGCCATGCTCTTCTCCTTACAGTGAGTTAGGAAGGGGATTTAAATCTTCCATTTTGTTGTTTATTTCAGCAGATAACTCCTCTGTGGAATTAGTATGAAACTCAAGCATTAGATCTTCTATTTCCGTCTTCTTTTTCCTAGCAAGCATCAACCAAATCAACAAGTTCAGGATCTTCATCAACTAAATCTTCAATTCATTCTTCTTCATAGTTATTATCCCAATACTTGCGAAATGCTTTGATGAACCCTGCAAATGAAGATATTTCCCCTCTACCAAGACTTTTAAAACAATAATCTGCACTTTCTTCCATGGTATGTGCAAACATTCTCATTATAACATCTTCGTGAACAACATAAAGATCTAAAATAAAATCAATGAAAGATGTAACATGTTGTGCAGCTAGATGAGGATGTCCATGGAACTTTGGAAGATGTCCATGGAACTTTGGAATATGCTCAACCCATCCTGGAGGAGGGAGCTTATTCAAATATCCAAGAATACCCAAGAAATCTAAAGGGGCATATAATTCAGCATGCAACTTCACTCAGAATGATGCCATAGTATTTTATTTCTCAATCTTCAAATTAAAATGCTAGTATGAAACTCCGAAAATTAATCACACTCGTACTTTTTCATACCAATCGCCAGATGAGAAAACCAAATATTCAAACAAATCCATATCTTCACATCATTGTAGCCATGTCTGCTAGATCTACGAAAGGGGATTTATCCCTACAATGGCACCATTTTGTTACCCCCGAGATCTGCACAAAGATAAGTCCAATCACTAGGCACAAATCCTATGGCAAATTAGAAGTTCCACCCATTGTCACCTCGGTAGGCATTTCCCTCACTTTAAACTGGTTCTGTTCCAGCACGACGGGGGCTTTCCTAACAGGATTGCTAAACTGTCCTGAAAGCTCAATTAACTAATAGCAGATTTGGCAAAACAAAACTTTACTCTCTGAAATAAATAGATGGTGGTGGATTCAAGTAAGATGAGTGCCTTATCCTTTGGGCAAAAGAGTTCAAAACAATTCTATGAAATGGAAACTTGATTATCAAGCATATTAAACAAACAAACATGCCCTAAATACGAGTATTTCCAGCTATAACAGATCTGCAAGTTACAGTTTCAGCCAACATACTAAGCTCAGAAAGATACTGCAGCATTTTCATTAAGTACTTGCCTCAAGATATAACATCAAAATTAATATATGAAGTAAAAGGACTATCTTCTATTGAATAATCATCCCCATACATTGCATGATTCAAATTTGATATTATCAAGCCTTAAGAGGGAAAACAAGTCACTCCTTTCAGCCGCTCGACGCTGGCTAACAAACACTATAATAGCAGAAATACTTTGCAGCAAGGAAAAGAGAAACAAGGTACACAATAGCAGCCTTACAATGCAAGATGACAGCCCTGAATATGCAAAAACCAAGCTCCAACTCTGCAAATATATCTTCAATATCTAACCCAATAGTCTAGGACATTTCTCCAGAAAGAAAAACACACCATGCAAATGAGGATGTGACTCCCTTTTATCGTTACATTTCCAGCCAATAAAACTCTAGAAAACCCTACAGCACTTTCCTCTTAGGTTATTTTTTACCATGTCTTAGGCTGTTCTAGAGACTTCTAAGTAAGGCACCTTCCTAGATAGATCAAATGATAGGTTTCTAAAGGCTTCCCTGTGGGGCACCCTCTTTTTGTGAAGAAAAATGTGTTCTAGATTATAGGGGGCACTTCCACTAGAAATTTATTAACCTTCTAACAGAATGAATGCTCTAGAAGATCATGGATCTATCATGCAATAAGTTCTAGAATCATTTTTAATGTGAGACGCTCTTCAAGAGGGATCCTCTAGCAATTTCTTCTCATCATTTTTATTCCTTAGACATGAAGAGCTCTTCTTCTTTTTGACTCTTTGACCTTGAACCAAGTGATCATGTACCATGTGTCTAAGATGCCTCCAAATATGCAAACTTTGCCTTGGGGTATGTGGCAATACGCAATAAGTACATATCCAATGGTAAAACACATGCCAAAATATGAAGAACTGTCCTCCAAGGCAAGGCTGTCTACTCATACCATGGAATCAATTTCCATTAGTCCAAGCGCTCAAGTTCTCATGAATACTAAGGTGGTAACAAGGGGGCAAGGGTAATGCACGTCAATACCCTATCCCTTTTTCACTGAAAATGTGGGAAATGCATCATCCACCATGGGGGGACACATCCCCACAATACACTAATGTACTCAAAGTAGTCTCAAACCTTTATTGACATAGCCAAGGTTTTGTACTTTTTGTATATTAATATAAATTTCTCCTCTCATGTTCAAAAGATTTTAAAAAAAAAGTTCTCTCCCTAACTCTGAAACCTAGGGCTGTCCTAATATAACAAAATTTATACTATGCATTGTGCAAAAGTAATAAAAACACAATAAATGATTACCGAATGCTAAAATTATATTATTAGTGGATATTCACCTTACCAAAAAGTTTAATTTGGTTGAATTTAGATACAGCACTAAACAGGTCCCTTGCAGATACCAGATAGATTTGGATCATGTTGCAACCTTAGTCGCCTGCTTTGAGTTTGTGTTCGAGTTCGACAACCATGAAGTTCAACCAAAATTTGACAATACAAAATTATGTGATAAAATTTGACATTAAATTCAGCATTTAGTTTGAGAGACTATAGAATTCAAAATTTTCGAAATATATATATATATATAAAATATAAAATTCCATGCCCTCGTAAGAATATATGATAAAAATGAAAACTGCATACGACCATTTGAACATATATTTTGAAAAGACCATATTTTGTTAGAAATTTAAGGGTTTAGGTTAAGTTTTATGAATTAGGGCTTTTGCTTTTTTTCCTTTTAAAATTTCAATTTGAATAAATTCTAAAAAATTCGAACAAATTCGACTTGAAGTTCAACTTCAAGTACAGTTTGAAGTTTGGTTTAAAATTTGACTTGAGATTCAGCTTCAAGTTCAAATTTTGTTGAATTTAGGCGAATTTCAAATTTTAAGCTTGAAATTTGCCCAGCACGGTGACTAAGGTTGCAACCAATGTTGTCAGACTCGAACTCTTTCAAGACTCAGCTGGCTTGTGACTTGGCAAGACTCGATGACTCTTTTTAGACTCAGCAAAGAAAAAAAAACTCAAAATATGATAAATTTTATGCATAAAAAATATACTAATGACATTTCCAATCCATATAAGTTATAAAACCACAGTCTCCGTAAAAATTCATAAGATCATCTCATAAAATATCATAACACAACATTTGACACTCGATATTTGTATGAAAAATAGAGAATTGAAAGATGATTCCATGATCAAATACACAAATATTACTCAATTGAACTACATAACTCATAGTCTCATAACATAATTAGAAAATAAAGAAAATAAAAATAGACAGTGTCTCCAAGTCCAATCTTGAGTCACCCGAATGGGGTGACACAAGGCAAAAGCGGGAGCACACCTGGCCGGGACAGTTGGCAAGGGGATTTAATGTCCCAGGCCGCCACCCCCCGAGGATATAACTCCCCATGAAGCACATATTGATGGCATTTAACTCAGTGCGCCTGGGCAAGCACTCGGACGTGCGCTCCAGCCAGGCCACAGGTACCAAGAGCTTGAACCAGTCCTGTCAGCCTTCAATGGCGATGGGAAAGGTTTCAATGGCCATCAAAGACGTTAAAATTATCCATGGCGCGTTCTTTCTCCTGTTCGTTGCAAGCTATCATTCCTCCATTGTGTCTCACTTCTAATGGACACCCAGGTTCCCCTACGGCTTGACGCGGCCTACCCCAGACTTTGTTTTCTGTCAATTATGGTTTTAAATCTTTTTTACAGTTGTATAAATAGCATAGCAATGGTGGCTCTATTTGAAGCCCGCCTTAGGTTAGCAAGATGGAACGACGTTCCAGTAGACACTTTCAGCAATTTGGTACAATTTTGTAATCAACTTCACAGCCATGATAGATCTATCATCGCTTGGAGCCACCTGTTCTGGTTTCCCTTCTGTGGCAGGACAGGTGGCTGCCAAACGATTCACAACTGTATACTCATGATATAATATAAGGTTCTACTCTTTTTTATTTACAAAAAAAAAGGTCCAATCTTGAGTTAGGTTAGCTACTAGCGTGGTAATCTATAGGTCTAGCATCATTTAAAATTTAATTTTTTTATCACCTAGGCCTATAGGCTGAGATGTTAGTCTACAGCCCTGTACGATGACATTACAGCCTAGAGGCCAATTCATCCTACAGGCCTGTAGGATGGCAGCCTCAACCTACAAGCCTATAGGTTGAGATGTCATCCTACAGGCCTGTAGGCTGAGAAGGCAACCTACAGGCCTCATAGTCTCATAACATAATTAGAAAATCAAAATAGAGCGTGTCTCCAAGTCCAATCTCAGGTTAGGTTAGCTACTACCATGGTGATCTACAGGTCTAACATCATTTAAAATTTAAATTATGAAATTTAAATTTTTTATAGCCTAGACCTGTCGGCATACATTACAGCCTGTAGGCCAATTCATCCTACAGCCCTGTAGGCTAAGGTTGTCATCCTATAGACCCTACAAGCCTACAATCTACTAGTATAAACTTTAAAAAATACGAAGTTACTCTAACTTGGTCAAATCGCACATGTGGGGTTTTTTGGTCGTTTTTTTGGGTCCGCTGAGCCTGGGTCAGACTCCGAAGTCTAAGGCCAAGACACCAGATTCTAGCGAGTCTCACGAGTCTTAGCCAAGTTTGGCACGTGGGGAGTCTGCCAGGCAAGTCTCTGGGAATCCACTCATCCCAGCCGGACTCAACAAGACTCGACCAGACTTGGGAATCTGAAAAGAGTCTCACAACATTGGTTGCAACCATGATTACCAAGATTTTTAGTCTACTAATGTTTCCAAAATGTAGGCAATTATTTGAGCGACAGAGCTTATTTTCCAAGACATAACAACCATAGCTTATTTGACAAAGATGATTAACCATCTTAACGATAGCGGGAGATATAGAATATTGGTTAGAAAACCCTTAATAAAATCTCAAGGGAGGTATCCAAGGCTATTAATAAATCAAGTTTGGATGAAGATAAGAAGAAAAGGTCGGTCATTAAGTCTCCCTCAATTCCCAAGATCAATGGACTACCGCAAATTCACAGGAAGGTGCTTCTTTTACGCCAATAGTCAACACAATTGGAGAACCTAAAGCTTGCAAAGCACCTAGCACTCTCAAGCCTTTTATAGCTAAAACCGACTCCTTTATTAAAGATCAACCTTTTTTTTCAACATGATTAAAGACATTAAAGTGGAACTTGACAATCTCCTGGCGAGCTTTGATGTATGAAGATTCCAATTGATGAAGTTGTTCGGGTCATCAATAAGATATCAAACCAAGGCAACACTATACTAGCTGAGATGTGTTTAAAATGAACTTTTTTTCATGTGTATGGCGAGATATATGAGCAAACGTGTGGAGTGGCAATGGGCTCTGCACTCTCCCCCATTGTGGTCAATTTATTCATGGAACATTTTGACGAGAAAGCCCCTAGTTCCTTTCCTCTTCAACCAAAGTTATGAGTAAGATTTGTGCATACACATTTGTCATTTGGCCCTATGGGTGTGAGAATTTGGATAGGTTTCTAGAACACCTGAATAATCAATCAAAGCACATCAAGTTCACTATGGAGGTTGAAATAAATGGAAGCCTCCCCTTTCTTGATGTGTTAACAATGAAAAAACCAAATAGATCCTTGGCACATAGGATATTCAAGGAGAAGACTTGCACTAAACAATACCTTCATGCCAACTCCCATCACCATCCAATTAGGGGTCCTCAACACTTCAACAACAAGGGCCCTTAGGATCTCTAATAATAAACATTTAGAAGAGGAAAATCTCCATCTTCTCAAGGTTTTCAAGGATAATGGTTACAAAAAACATCAATCTATGAAGGCATTCCAAAATGTGTGTGAAGATCATTGCAATAAAGACTGAACTCAAGACATCTCCTAAATCTTCTTACCCTACATTCAAATCAATCTATGAAGGCATTCAAAAATGTGTGTGAAGATCATTGCAATAAAGACTGAACTCAAGACATCTCCTAAATCTTCTTACCCTACATTCAAAGGACTACTAATAGGATTGCCAATATTCTCAGGAAGAATAACAATGGGGCAACCTTTAAGCCCCTAACAACGATAAGGAATTCCCTAAAGTTTGTGAAGGATCCCATCAATCCAGCACAACGAAATGGTGTCTACATAGTTTTTTATTCATGTGGAAAGCCCTATGTTGGTGAAACTGGTCATTGCATAAAAATTAGAGTGAAAGAACACGCAGCTGACATTAATCACAATCGAGTCCATACCTCTACATTTGTTGAACACTTAGACACAACCAAGCAACCAAATTTTCATTGAATATACCAAGGTATTAGCCATTATCAAACACAACGCAATAAAGAAATTCAAAGAAGCTATTGAGATTGAAAAACATCACAATAACATAAATTTGGATGATAGTTGGAACTTGGAAGATCAACAAAAATTGGATTCCAACATTACACCACATAGATGAGTCTCAAAGTAACCCATTATATCTTCTTTGTAATTAGTAGTTAGGTATCTTAATGGCAATGCAAAAGAAAATTGAAATTAAAATTAAAATTAATAGTACCACGTATCGAATAACAGGGAAGCAAGGAGATATGGAGCCGCCTCCTAAGGCGTGCCGCCACTTGTCATCCTTGTCAGTTGGCACCTACCACCCCCCTCGAACCCCCATCAACTCATGCCATGGGCTTTAACTCCACCACCCTCACACATGATTTATCCTCCCTGACTCATCATCAATCCACCCCTGGTCTTGATCCGATGACACACCTCTAGTACGTTCAAATCCTCTTGTTTGTTCTCTGTACACTCCACACTCCAAAAGTTGCATCACTTGTCATTATGCCCTCCATGGCCTTGCATTCAGCTCATTATGAGCTCATCCCTCACTCATGGCAACGCAATGGCCACTCCCTTATCTTCCCTTTGTTGCCTCGTTCTCGGTCTCGATCCCTTGTTTCACATCCACTCCCTTTGCAGTGGTTCCCTCCTCGTCCATCTTTCGAACTATGCCTCCATTGTCTATGCATTGCCCTGTGGTTCCCACTCGTCCCTTTTTCTCCCATGGCTCGTGGTGGTTCCTCTCGCCGCTCTAGAGGGGGCTCTTCTCGTCATTCCAGAGGTCACTCAAGCTCTCAGCTCATCACTGCGGCTAAGGACTCAGCCAAGGCTTATCAATCCCACACCCCGCCAGAGATCAAAGTCGAGATCGACTTGGCCGAGGCTAACGTTTGAGACCTTAGACACTTCCTATCAGATGAGGAAGTGTTGCACTCAACAAATTCACGAATTCTGGATCCGGGCACCACTCAAGCTCGAGATTCTCAGTATTTGAAGACAATTGATATTTATTGGCACGTCAAAATGTTAATGGGCCGCATTCTAGTCGAGTGTAATGAGGCTCACCAAGAAATCTTGTTGCGGCTCGATGATGTGCAAATGCAAGTCAAACCGGTAGATCACACGTTGAACTTGATAGCGGACAAGTTGGTTGGCCTGGACCTGACCAACCTAGACTTAGGTGCTTGTTGTTGAGGATCGTCCTCCAATTGCATAATTTTCATGGTTTTTAGTTTACTCGGTTTGTTGTTTAGTATAGGAGGCTTGGGTGTCCATACCCCACCTCATTACAATCATTTAGATGATAGGCAATAGCTAGTTATTTGTATAAATGATAAGCATAGGTTCTACCTTGTTCATTTTTACAGTTTTAAGAGATGGAAGTTCCATAAACTCGTAGACAAATTGATGCGCTGTTGTTGGTCTAGTTTCCCAAGTGACAAACCAGCAGCGAAGCTTTTGTATAATATTTTTAGGACAATATAAAGACAGAGGATAGCTTACAAAAAAAAATTAATAGTAAAATGAGAATTAAAATTAAATCTAAAAATTTAATTGAAACTAAAATTAAATTAAAAATAAGATGAAAGCTAAAATTAAAATTAAAACTCCCCCGTATCGGGTGACAGGGAGGAGATCATTCGAGGGGCTGCCAACCGAAGCGAACCGCCACGCGGCCCCTCCACCTGTCGGTGCCTGCCACCCCACTTCTACTCTCGTCACCTCATACAGTGAAGATTGAGCTTAACAAGGCTCCATGCACCATTTAACTCACACCTCCCGATGGTCGTCAAGCTCACACTCGAAATATGATTAACCTCTGGTACTTCATCTGCACCTGGTTCGTCCCTCTCGTCCGGCTCCTCATAATGCAAGTTCCTCCTGCATTAATTCTAATTACTCATCCCCTTCATATTCATAATGGTGACACCTCCACCACCTTCTCTGACCTGGCGCCCGTCCTCTTTATCCCCTCTCCCAGCCACATTTGGCTCTGTCACCCTACCTCCCTTCTGTTCATCCATCGCCTCTGCTCCTTCCACTCATCGTTTTCCTACTATCCACCGGTCTCCTTGTCCCTCGACCTGCCTATCATTTCTCCAATGGCACGCGATCACAGCTCTTGTCATGGACGTGGAAACTCCTCTCGAAACCTTCCTCGACACTCTAGTTCTTGCCTTGCAGCAGCGATCGAAGAGTCCTTTGATTCTTACGTAGCCCATACTCCTCCCCATATTCAAGAGGAAATAGTGCTCGCAGAAGCTGATGTTTGAATCTTAAGATGCTTCGTCTCTGATGAGGAGGTCTTAGATTCGATCAATTCTTGGATTCCAGAAACAGGAAACACCAGGTCTTGAGTTTCTCAATACTTGAGGACGATAGAAATCTACTGGCACATGAAGCTCCTGCTCGAACATGTTTTGATTGATCGCAAGGATGACAAGAACGAGGTTCTACTTCAGTTTGACGAAATTCAAGTCTCACTGTGGCTTCAGGACCACAAAATGAACCAGTTAGCCAAGAAGCTCGCGGGACTGGATGTTTCGAATATCACTCTGGCCAACACACAAGCGCCTCCAGATGAGGGCCAACCCTCTACTCAATTCTGATGCTTATCAAGTTCCTTTTTTTGCTGTTTAAATTAGGAGGTTTTGAGATTCTAATCCCACCTCATCCTTGCCAACATAGGAAAAATTTATAGATAGATTTTGTTTTAGATACAAAAGACAGTACTCTCAGCTATGTCCAGGCTTTTAAGTTTAAAAAACATTATTTCCATTTTATCTCAGACACCTTATATATTGCTGCTGGTCTGGTTTCCCTAGTGGCAGGCTAGCAGAAGGATTTTTGTACACTTTTACCATGGCAATATAATGTTTCAGGATAGTTTACAAAAAAATTTAAAATTTAAACTAAAATACTAAATTAAAACTACAAATACTAAACTAAAATCATAATTGAAGTAAAAATTAATTACACATAATTAATTTTACTTTAGTTATGATAATTACGTATCATTAAATTTAAATTTTGCATTTGTAGGTTGTATTCTACAAAAGTAAAATTATAATTAAAGTAAAAATATTAAATTCACAACCTACAAATGCAAAAGTAAGATTATAATTAAAGAAAAGATTAATTTCATATAATTAATTTTGCATTTAGTAAAATTATAATTGAAGTTTAAATTAAGATAAAAATAAGATTAAACTAAATCTAAAATTAAAATTGTTTTTAAACTAAATTATAATATATATTAAAAAAAATTAGGGCGGCCTCGTAATTATAGAAAAGTATTTAATTAATTACATATTAATACAAACCTGTAATTAGATTTTCTCTTCACAAATCAAATATTCCTGTTGATGGACCACACTAATTTGATCCAAAATGTAAAAAATAAAAAACATATGAGGTATATCTGGGATTCCATAAACATAAACCATAGCTTGCATGTAGAATGATCTAGAACTCTGCAATAAGGCAAGCGACCATTTAGGTTTTATCCAGCCACCTAGTCCTTTATCTTTTCTGCTTCCTGTTTTGAATTAGGAATTGCTTTTGCAGTCCCACTTTGTACCTACACTGGGTATACTCTTTTAGTCCCATGGACCTACTTTTGTGGTCATTTATAGGGCATTAATAAATTTATATTATCTTGTCTTATCTTTAATTTATGACCTTTACTTTGCTGATTGACTGACAGAAGTCGCCCTTACAAAAAATATGTTACAGAAATATTAAACACCTCACTTTCGATTTCAAAAATGACCATTTGAGATTCTCACAACAGAATCCCTTTATTTTCATTTAGTATGTACTATCAACACAATATGAGCACAAACAACTCACAAATGTTGAACTTGTTTCTTCCCTGTTTTTTGTTCTTCACTGTTGTAAAGGCTGCCTTTTGCAAATAGGTGATACTGCCATGAATCTGTGCAGCATTCCCCCATCTGTTATCATTTGTGCTAGTTCTGAAGATTTGGATTTGCACCATATAACACCTGATATATGGAAGTAAACGAGGAAAAAATAACAAAAAAGGAATTATCACAACAGAGAAAGACTACCTTTATTTCATTTCCAGAAATGTTTTATTGCATGACATGTGACACTACTATCTGCAAATTTTCCTAGTTCCCTGAAGTAGCCATCATACTAAACAAGGTTATATTTATAGATTGCACTTGCTTTACAACAAATTATTAGTTAATCTTGTAATATCTACCCTCATGTCAATACCTTTCCAATATCCTCTAAATAGGATTTCTTGGAGTTGCTACCATGTCTCATAATCTTCCAGACATATGCCTTTTGTTCTCTTCTCTCATACTTCCCTCTCTTAAATAGATCTGCTTCTCTGCTTCTGGAGTTTGGTGTCCATGCTTTAGCTTAGATCAGCACTTTACTTTATGCATCTTGTTTCTTTTTATAGGAGCCACCTTTGTGCTCCCACTTTGTACCGACATCACTGTATTTGGCAGTCCTATTAAGCTACTTCAGTGGTCATTAGTTGGACATTAATAAAATCATCTTATCTTATCTCATCCGTTATCATTTTTGCTAGTTTCTGAAGATTTTGCTTTTCATCATATAATAACTTTAAATTTGTAACAGACAATACAGTACTTATGTAGAACCAACATACACTAGAGTAGTTATGTGGACCCATCCGAGCATTCACAAGCAGAAGCATGAGCCATATAGAGTCTAGACCAACTGGTCAAAAAAATAAATATATTTGAATAAACATGGATTGTAAATAGTACAAAATTCAAATGGCAAGGGCATATAAAAATAGTAGTGCCTCTAAATCAGTAGTCCTGACCCTGCACATAAATATTTAATTATTAATATACAGTGATAATTTGCCCCATTCTCCAAATCTTCAGCTGCACCCAAACATTCCAGGCAGGGTTCGAACCAAGCTACAAAAGGCATTGCCCAGGCAAATATGACAAGGAGCAACAGGAATGAAGACAGAGCTGGCGACAAAGACACTTTCAGGAACCCCCGACCCCCCTGTTGATAAAATTTGCATACATATCTGTGTATATAGATAGACATCAATCCCCATATATATGTGTGCATACATATCTATGTATTTAGTATTTAGATAGAAATCATTTCCCCTGAGTTAACAGTACACCTGATCTCGAGAGATAGAGAAAACCAAACTTAAAAGCAATATATGATCCACATGTTCCACTAAGTGTGATTTCTTTTGTGCAAATGTAACCGAAACAGGAATATGTTTCATTTACATCATCTATATGGATAAATGTTGGGTAGAATTCAAAGTGTTGTTCAGAATGGCATCATTTTCAATGCGTAAATGTAAAAGCCTGGCAAAAACTGGTACAAACCTTTGAGTAACAGTGAAAACATACTTGTGAGAATACTAGTGTTTGTGAACTTAAGTATATATGTATATAGCTAAAGATCAATCCCCATGCATTAACAGCGCACCTAATTTGGGGATAGAGAAAACCAAATAAATACTTGATCTACATGTTCCAATGTTCCACGAGGTGTGCTTTATTTTGCGAACTTCCAATTTGTGCAAATGTACCTGAAACAGGAGTTTATGTTTCAGTTACATCATCGATATAGATAAATCTTGGTTAGAATTCAAATTGTTCTTCAAATGGCATCCTTTTCAATGGTTAAACCAAATACCTAGCACAAAGTGTGACAAACCTTTGAGGAACAACGAAATTTGAGAACAATACTAAATTAAATGACAAAAACTATACCCAAGGGCCAAAAGTCAATTGTGATCAAGCTCTGAATATTTAAAATAAATAATAAAGAGTTGTTAAATCTCTACACGGTGCCATCACTTTTAGACATGCATACATACATACATACATATATGAATGCATGTCTATTATATATGTCATCCATCCATCTCGTCAACCAGCCAACCCAATACAATTGGGCTTTCTGAACCCCAGAGCTATAGCCCTTCACAGCATAAGGCCCGTAGGTCACAAAAGCATGAAGATGACCTTACAGATATAAAAACTACTTTAAACAAATATTGATTTGAATACATTATGTATTATATTATTATATAATGTCAGTTATGTGGCATGGAATTATATTAGCATTAGTGTGTATGTGTATATCGATATATACTATATATGTATGTAGCCCCAAAGGTTAGCTCAAGTGGTTTGAGTTGCCATGTCAAAGCCGTAATGGTCAAGGACGTCACAAGGTCGAATCCGGGGTCCCCCGGGGTTAGGCATACAGTCTACTTGTCGAATTCACCCTTAGGGCGACCCCACACCCACATCCAAATTTCCCAGGATTTGTGAATTTGTCAATCCAGATTGGATTCTCCAGTTTGTGGTTAAATTTGGATCGGATTTGTTTCCAGAAATTGGATTCAATTCCAATGGAAGGAAACGATTCCCTAAGTTCAAGAATAGATTCCTACCATGGAAACCAATTCCATTCTACCACTAGATGATGAACACAAAAAGCACAAAGTTAGTCATCTTTTTGAGCACAAGAAAGGGAAAGAGGGGCCCACAATCAACTAAGCAAAATACCTACCAATCAACTAAGCACAAAAACACAGGCAAGGGAGAGAGGGAGCTGAAGAGAGTTTGCATTTCCGTTGAAAGCAGCAACGGGGCCGACGAGAGTTTGCACAAGTGAGTCATGACAACAAAGAGCAACCTGCACATTCTGTTTCCTAGTTAGAAGAAGATTGATCATTGGAAGATTAGTAACTTGTTAATAACCTGTTTGCTCATTATCATTAGTGTTACACTGTTAGTAACTATTGTGTGTGTGTTCTATATCTTGTGCGTCGTGTCTATTGTGTATGCCTTGTGTGGTATCGGTTACGGATTACTCCTGCACTTGAGATCCAAAGTCCAAAGATCGATGCAAACTTAAGGGTAACTCAAGAGGGATGCCAATGTCACCACACAAACCCACTTCTCACTTAAGACCAGCTCTCCTCTACTACAGGAGGGGGGGTATCCCTAGGGTGATCATTAAGACTTAAACAAATGGGGCTCGAGGTGATATGAAGAGATGTCTTAGTGAAACAGAACTTTTATATGATTCTTTAGATTATTTTAAGGGTTGTTAATGGGCTAAGAGTCTAAGACTAGTGCCAGCAATACAATTGGCATATGGAGTCAATGAGGTCACAATGAGAGCTGAAAATGGACGATATATGGGAGCAATGACTGGTATAAAAACATGCAGAAAATTACTATGACAGCAGATTTATAATGGCTAAAAACAGCAATAATATAGGCCCTTTATAAGTGCACTACTCTACACATGCTAGGCAAATAAAAAGTGATTTCATTTCACCTTTAAAGATACTATAGAACCCTTCAATAAATGATAAACCACAATACTTTAAATTTGAAAGTGAAAACAGCAAGTAGAATAAATTATTTAAGCCTCCTTTCCCAATAGCTAGCCACCCTACTTGAGAACTTTATTGCAGCAGATTTAAGAGAGAATCCAGCACATACAAATCAGCAACAAATGGAAGATGGATAACCACACATTGATAAGAGAATTCACCAATCACATTGCCATAATAGATGTTCAATACAAGCCAAAAACCAAGAACATAAGTGTCTCGTTCAGCGATCAACAACCAATACAAGAAGGGCTCATCTTATATAGATTTGGAGCCCAAACCTTCCTCAATTAAAACAATAATAATCAAGAGTTAGATCCTAGATCTCTCCTAGGGAGAAATAAAGAACAATATCCTCCAACCAACTAAGACAAGTTAAAACGCCCAGAACAATAAAATACTACGACATAATGGACAAATAAGTGGATGTGCCACATGTCCTCATTAAGTGTAAAACGCCCTCCTTGATCTTGAGCATTTGACCATGTAAGATCAACCATAGGAACACAATGATAAACCTTCAAAGATGCGCCCTCCAATGATCCTCCAAATATATGATAAAATACTCTTGTGAAGGAAGTGCTCTGCTAAGATAAGGATGAATAATACCACACAAATAGCAAAAGCAGATAAGGTTTGTTGTGAGTATTGTGATGATATAACCAACCTTTGCCTGATAAGTTGCCTTAGAATGGGCTGAAACTTATCTCTTTGTTTGGTAGCTTTTCTCCTTGAACTGTCGGGATGTTTCGGGTTGTTTGAAATGAATTATTGCAATCTTTCCATTGTTGTTTTACACTCTAATTTACAGGAGTCCTAAAGGCTGGAAATTCTAGGGCTAAGATCCAGGAAACCTTCTAGGAAGAAAATGAAATTTCTGTTTTGCATTAATTGCCCAAGTGCATGAAATTTCTACAACTCCAAAGATACAAACCCTTGCATCTAGAGTTC
This sequence comes from Picea glauca, assembly GCA_000966675.3. Lineage (NCBI taxonomy): Eukaryota > Viridiplantae > Streptophyta > Pinopsida > Pinales > Pinaceae > Picea > Picea glauca. The sequence continues at coordinate 237,609 of JZKD02S2280078.1, forward strand.
TTTCACAGGTTTGCATCTCTTCAACGACATTGAGAAACTGGAGAACTTATGGTTCATCCATTCAGACAAAGGAAACAAACTTCAATCAGCAAAGGCAGAAGATCTTGTGTACATCAAGACCCTCTTTTAAGAGCACCATAAAGGACATAATCATTAGTAGATGGAACAAATACAATACCCCACTGCAAACTTTAGCCTCTGCCTTAAGTTCAAAGGATTTTCACGAGGCATAAATGGCTAAATTTGGGGTTAAGAGGAGGGCCCCAAACAAAGACTGCGCGGTGGCCAATGGCTTAAGATTAGCAGTTTCAAAGATTTGCTCTAATTCAATAGAGCTCTTGGAGCTAAAGAACCAATTTACTTCATTCATCACGAGAAGTGGTGCATTTGGAAATAGAAATGCACTAGATGATAGGGGAACTATGAAGCCTCTTGCACGGTAGGGATTTTATGGTGCTCAAACTCCACAGTTACAAACTCTTGCATCTAGAGTTCTTTCACGGGTTTGCAACTCTTCAGCGACAGAGAAACTGGAACATCTATGGGTTCATCCATTCGGACAAGAGAAACAGACTTCAATTAGCAAAGGCAGAATATCTTGTGCACATTCACTCAAATCTCCACCTCATCTCTCAATCAAAGCTAGATTATAGTGAGGGTCCTTCAAAGCTATTGGGATGTGAATCCCAAACATACAAACTTGGATACCCCTAATTGTTTGATGGCTAAACTCTCCTTGGCTAGTTCTTCTACAGATCTTTTCTGTGTTGGGGATTTAGATGACGCATCCATGCTTGGGTCTGGGTCAGTTGTGGCAGATTCCTTTGTCTCTGTTGGTGGGCAGGATTGTATTCATACTGCATCATCTGCCCATGCTGCTTCATATCATTGGTCTGGTGAATTAGATGATGTTCTATTGGATGATGTGAAGGTGATGACTATTCGTTGGATTGGTCTATCACACTCTAGATTTTCACATTTCCAATTTTCTATTTCAGACTTGTGGAGCCAAACAGATAAGCTCATTTTTTGTTATTTTGAATAACTTTAGTATTTATCATTGCCATGTTGACATATCATGATATTTAAATTTCAATTTGATATTAATATATGGGCCTCGGTTGACTCATCTCAATCTGTCTAGACTCGAGAAAGTATGGATTTCATGAAACGAAAATCTGAAATTTGATTTATAATTTCAATGTTTCATTGTTTCAAAACATAAATTTTCAAATTTTGTTTACATAGGAAATCTGAAAATTCAATTTGATTTCAATTCAGAAAGTTACGTGTATGATTTAGAGTCTATAATGTTAGGATGTATGAATCAGAAATCTGAATCAAGATGTTACTAGCTTAGTATTTACAAGTTGATATGCTTTAATTCAGATTTGAGATTTCATTTCTTTGTTTTTCAATATAAAATTAAAATTTTAAATATATAACTATAAAAAATTAAGGTTAGGGTTCTTGTTATCACACAATCTGTACTTGCCCAAAGCTTAAAGGCAAGTAGGCCAAGATTAGCGTAACACGGAGGCAATCCTATCACTGTCACCTTAACATGGTGCATCTTTCTCTTTAGGAGGAAGATCACTCTACTCTAAGGGAGACGTCCCTAGACCTAGTGGGTTGATGAAGGGAAAAAGGTAAAGTAAATCGCCCCTCTCTCTAGGTCACTCAAGTTGGAATTTGTCACCAAGTTATGTCTTTAAGGATGAAGCAAAGGATAAAAGTAGAGTGTACCTGCCCTTTACCAAGACAACAACAAACGTTATGGCAGTTTACAAGCAACTAATGATATTGGTGCTTCAACAAGACAGTAAACTTGTAACAAAATGCTAGTAAACAAGTGTATACAGCAAATAATAAATGTATAACAGCATTAAATAGAGTGATGGCAGCTGCAATATATTCCAGAAAATGTACTTGTAAAGACAATATACTGAAAAGTTTGAACACTTAAATGATAATGTTATGTCTTATGCAAATTCTGAATTAGTTTAGCTAGCTAATGAACTTTGACAAGCTGCCTAAGATGATTATAACAGCAGCAAGATAAAAAAATGTGACAGCAGCGATATACCCTTCAGAAAAATGTATCAAATTGCAATAAGATGTCACACTTTAACCTTTGATTGATAGTACTATGTCATGCACAAATTCTGGAAAGGTCCAGCTAGCAAATAAGCTTGAAAGGCTGTCTAAATTAACTGTAACAGCAACCAATCAAAAGTAATGACAGCATATAGTAAAACCTTCAGAAATGTATTTTAGATAGGCAATAAAATGCACATTTTAGTTCTGATTGATTGTACCTTGCCTCGTACAAATTCTGGGTTGATTTAAATAGTCAAGTTAGCTGTTAGAATTTCTAGACTAGGTTAGCAAGTTGGCAGTGATTATGACAGCAGCAAGTTAGCTGCTAGTATTTCTAGACTAGGTTAGCAAGTTGGCAGTGATTATGACAGCAGCAAGTTAGCTGCTAGTATTTCTAGAATAGGTTAGCAAGTTAGTTTAGGTTAGTAGGGTATCAGGTAGAGAAATTGAGTTTGAAGTTTGATGATTCTTGTCAAGAAACAAGGGTTGAAGACTAGTGCCTTTTAGGGGTAAATGGAGTCAATGTGGGCGGCTCTCTCCTAGGGCTGCTATTTAATGATAATACACAAAATCTAAGAGGGAAAAAGGCTTAGGAGGAGTAGCACCTTAAGTCCTCCTAGGCTTTTGACCTCAAGAAGAAAGGTGGCTAGGGAGTATGCACTTCTAGGCCCTAGCACCGCCTCCTCCTTAGACTTCTTTTGGATGGAAATATTATGCAACAATAACTTAATGACAACCTCTAAAGTGCTAGCACTTTAGGGCTCCAGAGGTTGCACGAATTATTAGATTAATTCAATGAAGCTATGACAAATATAAAGTGAGGAAGTAATACCTTGAGCTCCTTAACTTCTAGCATTTATTAGGCCTGCAATTTCATAATCCCATATGAGCAAGTAAACCATACATTAACCATTCAACATAGATGACATGAAGTAGAATTTACTTACCTGCACAAAGAATAATCATGCAAAACAGTTACTAGATTGCCAAAGTACTCCACAAAATGATCCAAGTTGCCAAAGTTTGCCTTTAAGATAGGTGTGCCTCACTATTTCAGCCAAAAATACCCCAATATGGAGAAAATTTCAGACCTCTTGTCTCTAAGGACAAGTTATGATGAAAATGAATGTCACTTTTTGTTTATTTATACAAAATTTAACCTAAAATTAATTTTAGTTCATAATTACAGGGCCGACCTGATCAATTTGCCCTAATTTACAAAATTAAACAAAATTACTTGAATAAACCCTAGTAGGGTGACGATGAACTCCAATGGGGGATGTCTAGCCTTGAAAAGTGAAACGTTGGCCCCTCCAAAGCCTAATCGCACCATCAACTGCCAAACGTTGTGCCAAGCACCCTTCTTTCACCGGAACATCACCTCCCTGAAACCCTAGCCCCTAAATGATCACATCATAGGCTAGTGGGTGGTCTCTAGGCCTTCAAGGCCATCGTCCAAGTGACGAGAGGTGGAACTCGTCCATCTAGGCCTGCTAGAATGCTTCCAAAGGCAACGTCCTTCCTTCATCGGGTGCAAAACTTCAATCTCTTCTTACCCCTGGCTGGGGTTTCAGCATCCCTCTGTGGGCTTTGAGCCCCCATGAAGGTCCAAGCTAATCATTCCTTCATGTGTACTTGTCCATCGGGCAAGGTCCTGCAACAACAACAAGTACACCCTCCAGGGGTTCATAAGTCACAAGGATCATAGCATGTAAATCATATCTAATAATTAAATCACCCAAACATGTGCATCAAACCCCCCTTAACCCCAAACAAATGCTCAAAGACGTTATGCAATTTGACAAGTTAAGTTTAGAGAGGGTCTCAGGGTGTCCTGTTGGGCTAAGCTCTCTTAAGTTTGGGGTGTTTCCCAGGTGGAGTCTAGTCCAAGTCATGTAAGTGTATGAGGTGGCATGGGGTAAATATTTGGGCATGGGGTGCATGTGATGAAATGTAAAGTCTTACCTATGGGTGCCTTTGCAGAGGGCGAGCTGCACCTTGTCATGAATGCAATTGTTTCCTATCCCATTCATGTCTTTTACTCTTAGCTTTATTTCTTTTTAATCTTTTTCTCTTGTGCTTCAAGGAAATAGTTGAGGGCCACTATCCTGGCTTGATGACCAGAAGTGACAGCGTTATCCACAAACATTTCACGAAAATGAGAAGGTTGACTCGTGATGAGACCCCCTTTCTCTTGGTTATGCCACCAAGAGCCACTACCCTGGTTTGGTGACCAGATAGGTGGTAGTGTCATACCGCTACATGCCCATTGTCATAATAGGTCGACTCGTGATGAGACCTCCTATCCATCAACTAGTACCTTGAGTGTTTATGTTATCTTGTGGATCCCATTTTCTTACTGAGAAGCTTTTCACTGCTTTCTCGGGGATCCCTGGGCGAAGCATCTCGAAGGTTTCAAAATTGGCTTTTAACTCTTGCCAACTACTTTTACCCTCTGGGCCTTTAGCCCCTTCTTCCCACGAGGCAAGGTACAACCCTTCTGTGTAGCCAATCCCAATGCCCAAACAAGGATAGGGGAGATGGAAGGAATAAAGATGGAAAGTGGTAAGTATGGAGGGAATGGACGATGACTTTTCACAGATCCACCCAGTAGCAACCATCCTAAGGGGATATCAACTTACTAGGGCACCAGGGCACCCTTCCAAGTATGAACGAGGCAAAGAGCATAATTTCCAAGCAAAGGTGATGAAATGAAGAAGGATTCAATACAACATATTCAAGTGCTTCAAAAATCAGAGTGATACATACCATGATACCCGGACTCATTACCTCGTGGAGCAAGACTCACCACTACTTCGGGACCATGTTGGTGTGACGGAAACTGTTGTTGGTGATACGTGGACTGCACTTAAGAAAAGAGGGGCCCTCCGGGGCCATGCTCAAGTCGTCTAGCTCTCAGTTTCCATGTCTAGGGCTTGTGGGCCTCGAGACGTGATCTCCTTAGTTATCCCCTAGGCTAGGGGATAACAGTTTCGATCCCCGATCACTACTTTCGCAATGAGTATCGCACCTGCACCAAATTCTTCTGTTGATTCCCAATCACACCCACAATTCATGTAACTTTGATTATGTATATAGCCATCAACTCCCTTGCATTAACATTACACCAAATCTGGGTCTTTACAAAAGAGAAAAGCAATACATGATCTGCATGAATACATTGAAATTAGCAAACCATTTCAAGGGGATAAAACTGAGTGCTAATGTCACAAAATGATTAACAATAGAATTAGATTCCCTATTTGAGTGATGAGTAAGGGTAAGCTATGCAATAGGAATCCAAAACCCGGAAGCCTGAAGATGAGTTGAAATCCAGCTTTTCTTTGGGGTTAAGCAACACCACAAATAACATTGCTCAAGCGCATGCCCTCTGCAAAGAAATGGGATTAGTCTTACAATCAGGGATCAAAAGGCCGGCATGTATTGGGGAATCTAAACTTATGATAGATATTATGAAGCACATCCCTATCCAACATAAATGTACAAAGGATAATTATCCTGGCAAGCTGATTAGCCACGTCATTTCAAGTCATTAATTTGCTAAATGTTCCAAGAAAAAAAAAAAAAAAAGCAGGTTTGATGGCAAATATGAGGAAGGATTTGAATGGAACCAATTCATCAAGGGTAATCAAGGCGCAACTACAATCATGGCATAGTAGGCATCCAAATTGCTATGGACTAAGACTTCACTGCTACTTCTAGTGAAATATGTGAAAACTAGAGTGTCTGTCGGACCAACTCTTGAGCCTTTCAAGTATTCTACGGATGCCCCTCCTCATCCCCTACCCTTGAATGAAGACATTAATAGGGCAATCAGAGATGATTCTTGCATGTGTACTAAAAAACCCCAAAACGTTTCTTAACTCGAAACCTAAGAATTTCCATTTCCCATCATGAACCTGTTTTGCAATTCTATTTGGGATTTTTATTTTTGGTAACATAACTTTAAAAGAGGCAGATAAGTGCTCACTTCGGGAAGTACGGAAGTTCTTGGATCTTGATGGATGAAGCCAGACGAAAGGATGACAACAACTCAGCAAGCAGCAATAAAGGGAATCAGAAAACCGACAGCAAGAAAGCCAGCTCAAAGAAATACAGTCGGGTGAAGGAAACCACCAAATATTTTACTTAGAGATTACAGTTAACATAAAGTACATGCTTGGTCTTTTGATGGGGTTTCGGTTTATTGTTATTCGAAGCAGAGATCACCTCTGCTCTGAAATTTTGTAATATTACTCAGGTGCAACCTTCTTGGAAGCAGAAGATACCTCTGTACTAAGAATTGTGCAACAAAGTCTAAGAAAGCTGCTTTACTGAATAGAAGACACAGGAAAGGATCAGAATCAAATAGTGGCCCATTTCAACGTTTGTATAAGTCTATGCCTGCTGCTATAACCATATAGTATACAAGTATAAGCAGAAGTCAGCGGGTATATCCAGGGCACTGTAAAATTATTGTAAACTTAATATAGTTTCCATGTTCTTGTTAATAAAACAAAAAAGTGTGCTATGCAGCAGAGACAAAATAGGTTAAGAAATCTCTCTCTCTCTCTCTCTCTCTCTCTCTCTCTCTCTCTCTCTCTCTCTATATATATATATATATAGAGAGAGAGAGAGAGAGAGAGTTTTAAGCGTCCATGTCTACTTCCAGCTCTGGAGAGTTTTGTACAAAGATAAATCAGTCTTCTTTGCTATGTTCTCTATTATCAGCTTTGGAGACTCCTTCAGGACATAAATGGTAGCATATTAGCCTAAATAAAATCTCCAGTAACTCGTCTGAGTATGGAATCAGGTTTGATTTCATCTCTGCTGTGGAAGCTGTGACTGCCAGCTTGGTTGTCCAGGTATTTTGTAAGGACTGTAATGCCAATGAGCCATCCTTGTAACAGCTATGCCCTGGCAGTTTTGAGTAATATAAAAGAATTTTTTATGTTAAAAAGATATATATATAGAGTCTCTCATACACACAAAAGATATGAATATGTTGGCACAGAACATTATTATTGAATACTAAAACCAATATGATACAAACACAGATCATAATGAAAAAGATACACATACCAAAGACCGACACTTTTGCAATTCTTAAGGTAGTGTCAGCATCCCCCTTTAAGAAAGAATGCTAGAATAATTTCTGCTGCTACACTTGAACTGAGACAAAGACAAAAACCAGCCCCATTAGTATAAACCACATATACACGCTTTGAAAATCCTACATAGATCATGTTGTCATATAGATACAAATGCAGAGGCAAATAAACAGAAAAACTTACATGTGTGATTAGAAATTTTAGGACAAAAATACCTCAAATCCAATTGCCACGAGTAGAATAACAATTCTTTTCACATTCTCAATATGCAAGTGTATCACGGAATCACTATTGGTCATTTTAATGGAGTTAAGAAAAGTTTTTTCAGTCTCCAAATTGACTGTATATGATTCCACTCTAAACCCTGGATGCATACAGCATATGCATGCCTGAACAACACAATGCAAGGGCAACTACATAAAGAAGCAAAAAAGGAAAAATACAGTAGAGTGAAAAAACGTTCAATGCATGGGAAAGTTTATGTCCAATGTTTTAAATAAAACAAACATAACTTAGTGCTTGTTTTTGTATATATTTCAATATGCAGATGTGCATCTTATCAAGGGATCAAAATGTTACAAATCACAAATCTTATTAAACACTAAAAGGTTACATATTTAACAATGGATAATGAATGTACCCACTAGCCAACTGTTACTATAGGAGACGCTGAAATATCTTCAACTACCTATGTAGACTTGCTTCCAACTAAGACTGTAAAACTGTATCCTAACGCCCTGCATGTATAAAAGATGCCCATGCCGACAGCATAACACAATCCAAGTGAGCAGAGATGTTATCAAAATGAACAAGAAAATGAAATAAAAGATTGACTCATAATGTCCACTTTTAAGCTATGAAAATAGAAATCTGAAAATGGCATTACAAGGCAAAACATATTTTATACCCTCAATGAGAAGCATATTGTGGACAACAAAGAATGGAAAGTTATATTTGATTGAAAATACAGTCTAAAAAATGGAGAAAATTAAGCTTGAAAATGGATACCATGAACATTTGCATCTTTGACTTTCCTAAGAATCCATTCTTGCAAGTCACTGAAAGTAGATTCACTCTCGTAATTTCAACAATACATTTACATGGGCTCAGTGCAACAAAAATCTCACAAGGTATGAGACTTCAAACTACTATTGCTGTAAGATCTTCAAATACAGTTCTGATGCTGGGCCTTTCTGATGCAGGTCGAATGCATTTTAGAGTAATGGCAAGCATTTCATCCATTCCTTTGGGAGGTTCCCGTTCACCATCGGTAGATAGGAGGGCAGAATCAAAACACTCTACTGCCCGCCCTTCAGTAGCTAGTAGTCTTACCCAGTCTGTAAGATCAACTGCCCCTGAATTTCCAGATACAATATCACCTGCACTTTTTCCAGTTAAAATCTCCATCAAAATCACACCAAAAGCATAAACATCAGCCTTGAATGATGGTTTTGGCTTCTTTGCAGCTGCCAACTCTGGTGCTCGATATCCAAGAGCACCTGCATTTAATATCTGTTCTGCTGTCCCAGCTGACGTCATCAATAGATGAAGGCTATAATCTGCAAGCCTTCCACTAAGATCAGGACCATCTAGGAGGATATTTGTTGCTTTCAAATTACCATGTGGTAAGCATCTTTCATAATGTAGATATTTCAAACCACGAGCAATATCCACAGCAATTTTTAGCCGCTGTGTCGAAGCCAAGGGTGAAGTTTTACTACTTGAACTCTCTGCAAAAGAATAAGATTTATTTAGCAACTCATCAAGAAATTGTTGATATCGAGAACAACAGATTACACTGTTCCAACTGTCAGTACATGTTAGTATCGGAATATTAACAGCGATATTAGTATCATGTCAATGGTGAAACACACCAAATACACTGAAAAGAACCAAAAAAAACAAAGGATCCACTCACAGTTGGGTTCTTTCACATTTTGAGCACAAACATCACCTGACATTAGACATTTTAAAGATAAAGATAAAATGACCCAGAATTGGTCAATGAGACTAGAAAATTCAAACAGTCCACGTCAAATATGGGAGTGTCTAGAACACTCCTAAATGCTAAAAAGATAACACAATAAAGGATATAAATGACAACACGAGGAAAGAAAAGAGATTGATAAAAGCTGAACTGCAATGAAAATCCCTAAGAGAGGAGCAACTAACTAGTATCAGTACTGGAAATAGAAGTAAGTACAAAGGAGGAAGGAGAGGCCTCCACGTCATCATCTATCACTATGAAGAAGCCAATGCAAAGTCTGCTGATGTCCTCTGGAGAGTTCCCAGGGCTGAGGCGCTCTCACTGGGAGACCCTAGGTCAATGGGACTAGAAAATACAAAATAGTCCACGTCGAATATGGGAGTGTCTGGGACAAGGCTGTTGGAAGTAGGGAGCAGGAGCGGGAAGCGGGAGTGAGAAGCGCAATTTTGAAAAAGATTCTGGGAATGAAGCATTTTGGGAGCGTTTTTTATATAATACATATTTTAATATATTTTGATGCATATATATTAAAAAAACCCGCAGAATGTCGAATAAACTGCAAAAAACATGAAAGCGTGGATTTAAGATCATTTAACTACTGGATTAGTGATTATCATTAAAGCATCAACCATTTAGTACACATATAACGTCAATCATATAAAATTTGTCATCAACAAATTGTAACAGACAACATCAACCACAAACTGAAATAGACTCTAGAGCATCATATTCACTACCAAAGAATTGTAAGATTCGGTCAATAGTTCGGACTTCAAACTTTGAAGGTAAACTGTCATATAATGTTCATTGTTTACAAAATAAGCCATAATAAAGACAAAGTACTAAGTTCTAGAGACTACTTCTAAACAAGAAAAAGAAAAAGAGATCTATTATACAATAGTAAGTACTATGATCTAGGTTTTCCTCTTGCCACAAAAAACCTCTAGTTTMTTTTCCTGTGATCTATGAAGAAGAGGAGCAGGAGTAAGTGGAAGTGTTTGTGGAACGCGACCAGCAACTGCATGGCCCCCACATAATACTAGATGCTGTGAAGATAAAGGCAAAATTGTTGCATCTGGAAACCCACTAGTGGATGGGGGTGGCATGTATGATCCATGAATATGATCACCATCATGACCACTCAAAAGTTCAACTTCCCAGCGCTCTAAAACCATGGCTCCATCCTCCAAATTAGTCTCCTCTGGATTGTTGTCCCAAGTCACATCTCTTTTATAATTATCATTCTCCGATGTATCACAATAATGGGACAACCTTAAGTTGCAGTGCACATAAACCAAGCTTTCTGTCCGGTCCACATTCAAGGTGTTTCTCTTTACATCGTTGATGAAGCTATAGGTGCTCCAACACCTCTCTACATAAGAAGTGTTACCCACCTGAGAAAGCACCCTCATTGCCAATTTATGCAAATATGTGGTAGAGGAGCCATACATGTTCCACCATTCGATAGAACTCAACCTATCTCCATCTTTGATTGTATGCAAGTTACCAAAGACTCCATGCTCACTGATGTACTTGCTCAATTCACTTCGTACTTGAGCACACTCCTCCTCCTTAGGTAACGACTTGTCTAATGCAATCATATATACATTTTGAACCTTTGGATCTCTGTGTAGTTATCTCCTAACAGCACCCCCAGGTGTTGGTTGGGCCAACCAAGATGGAGGATAATATTTTGGTGTAAAGATATATGCTAGGGCATGGAGTGGAACATTCAAATTATCCCACCTTTTGACCACATGTTTATGGATATGATCATACAAGATCGCATCCCTCGGTTCAATAATGTCTTTGATTTGGCCTAGCATGTTGTCCATCTACTCATACACCTCCCCAATCACCAGTTGATCTAAATCTACAAACCGAATCTTATACTGTAAATGTGTTTGGTGAACTGCAGAATATACCTAACCTGCTACCAAAATTGACCATCAAGAAATGTGTCCTCCCACTCCTGAAATTCATCTCTTTTAGATGCAAATGCAGCCTTGTCTTTCAGATCCTAACATGAATCACTTGAGACCATACTAGCCAATGACTCTTTTACCTTCAAAAGGCACCTGGAGGTGAGATAATATCTAGTAAATATGGTCTTTGCAATCTTTAGTAACTCCAACTTGGAGTGATTGCGAAAAATGAAGTGGGCCAAAGTATGATTGGTAATAAATTTTATCATCGTCTTCCCCTCTCTTGTACAAAGCACCATTCCATCTATAATCATGGTCCTTAATTTTAATAATATCATGCATCAAAAGGTTCATTGCATGAACTGAACACCCTGACCAAAATATATTGGGGTACCTATCCTCAATGATTGCTCTTGTTGCCTTACAAGTAGAAGCATTATCAATGATGACTTGAATGACATTGTAGGGCCTAGTCCCCAATCTTTTGAATGGTTTTCATCAAGACTTCTGCAATATTAATACTTCTGCAATATTAATACCGGTCTTGTAGCGATCTGAGTAGTCGTGGGCTAAAAGGAAGGTCGCACCACTAGCAGACACACCGAGAATATTTATCAATGGCCTACCTTTAACATTTGTCCAACCATCAGATACAATTGATACCCCATAATGGTTCAAAACATTTGTAAATTTTCCTAGAGCACCATGGATTTTGGCTCTTTCCCTGTCAAGTCCCAAGGTTCTAGCTTTGTTATACCTGAGGCTCTTGTAACCTTTAGGGGCACCATTGATGACTTGTACCATTTCATACCAATAGGGTGAGTGAAGAACATTGAATGGTACACCACATGCATAGAGAAGCCTGAAAATGTTTGCTTCCACATCATCCCTACAACCTTGGTCAAGGAAATATGATATTGTTCTACGCCATATATTCGAAGGAGAGAATTCACTAGCATGGGGGGATGGGGATAGGCCACTGAACTTTCTTTGTGAACTCTCATGTTCATCCCTTGGTTTTTTGGATTTGTTTTGTGTTGCCTCCTCTTCTTTTTGGTATTTGATTAGGTCTTTGGGGGGCACTTCCACATAGGTTTTGAGTCATATGGTCTTACCTTCGTCCTATGGCATAATCCCACATAGATGCTTTCTCACACGAGTGTAGGAACCTATGTAATTTTGACAATGGTGGCATGTAAATTTTGTTGTTCCACCCCCCTTCCTTCCCTGAAACTTGTCACATACTTCCACAAGAGTGTTAAGATCTCTTTGAGTTTTTGGGCATCATCACTATCATTTTCATTTTCAACATTCCTTCCATTTCTTCGTCCTCTCCATGGTATGTGTTGTCTACTTCTATTTCTTCCTCACTATCATGGGTATTTCGACATCCCTTCGGCTCCCAACACCACCATCATAATAAAAAATGGAACCAAAAGGAAACATCGAATTGACATACCCACCATGCTTGTTGAATCTTGATAATAATTTGTTGCCTACAATAGAATGATGTAGTAGAAATGGGAAAAAGTGGAAGAAAACATTCAAATATTCAACATAGCATAATATACTAGTTTACAACACATGGAATATTTTTTTTAAAAACAAGAATGGACTTTAGAACCTACCTCTTTAGCTCTCCAATGGTGGTTGAATATGACCATAGCAGCCTTCAATCTCTCATCCAAGCTCTCCAATCTCCCTATGCCAGCATTCAATCTTCCTTCCAAGCTCTCCAATCTCCCTTCAATCTCCCTATAGCAGCCTTCAATCTCCTCAAGAACTAGCAAGAAGCCCACTCAAAACCCTCCTAGCAAAGATGAGTGAAATGAGAAACGAAATGAGAGAAAAATGGAGTGAGTGTTTTAATCCTAAAAAACCCTAGCCATACCTTTTAAAACCATTTGGAACCTTGACTTGATTCCCAAAGACCAAAAAAAATCATTGATTTCGCCTCATCGCGAGGGAGCACCGAGGGAGCGTTTTTTGCTCCCAGGAGCATTCAAGGAGCACTCTCGAAATGGGTAGGAAGCATGTTTTTTAAGGGAACACAGTCTCAAAAAATGCTCCCTCCCTCTATGAGTGTTCAAGTGGGGGTGGCTCCCCCGCAGTGTAGGTTTAGAACACTCCTAAATGCTAAAAAGCTAACACAATAAAGGATATAAATGACAACGCGAGGAAAGAAAAAATCTTGATAAAAGTTGAATTGCAATGAAAATCTCTAAGAGAGGAACAACTAATTGTATCAATGTTGGAAATAGAAGTAAATACAAAGAAGGAAGAAGAGGCTTCCACGTCATCGTCTATCACTATGAAGAAACCAATGCAAAGTCTATTGATGTCCATTGTAGAGTGCCCAAGGTTGAGGCGCTCTCACTGGAAGACCCTAGGAAGAACTGTGGAGCAATCTATCCAAGCTCTTGTAACATCCATGGCCAAGGAAAAGAATCCAATGATGGAGGTCTAAGTGCATATGGCTTGGAGGATATCTCTCTTCACGGACCATGTGTGGCTCTATGACTTCATATAGATGTGAGGTGGTTGCTAGTCAAGCGAAAGGAGATGCATCCTCTCGCAAATTTGACATCATCAATCTCAATGGTTGAAGAGCCCACTTGGCATTGTTGGTTGTGGAGCCTGATTATTTTCCTGATTCAGAGGTCTTTGTTTTCAGCCGTGTTTATACTCCATGAATACTGTACACCCCTCCACGCGGGGGGCTTGCCCCCCTGTGGAGTCTTGGGGCAAGCAGGCCTTCGGCGAGGGTTTGGGGGACAACGTTCCTCGATGGGGGTTCGGGGGCGAAGGAAAATTTGCCTTGTAAATGTATATTGTAATTTCATAGTAAATCTGGACCGTTCATTATAAGGTCGCAAATCTAACAATGGAAGTTATGTTAGGGTTTTTTGCCCTACAAGGCAACCCTCTTTTTTATGAGGGAATCGTATTGCAGTTGTGTATCATTGAGAATATTGTATTCTGAGAGAGGAGATTGTGAGAGAAAGAAGAGGAAGTTACAACGGGTGTGTTGTAGGTTGTATCCCTTCATTTCGTTGCATAATAAAAAAGAAGGGCCTCGCAATTTCTTTAGTGGACGTAGCCCACACTGGGTGAACCACGTATATTTGTGTCTCTATTGTATTGTGTATCTTCTGTGTTTTATTTATGCATTTGTTTTATTCTATTGCTCCGCGATCCTGTTTTTTCGAACAGGCACTTAGCGACTCCCACCTTAAAGATAGGCTAAAAAAAAAGGTGATAAGTCTAGTGATCCTAGACCTGGAGAGGTCTCTCAAAGTCTTCCACATGTGGGTGATCAGCTTGCGGATGTACAGACCAAGGCATATTTGATTAAGATAGCGAAAGAAATTCACAAATGAACCTCTCAAGTCATAGAACAAGCAGAGTAATCTCCCCCGAATCTCATAATATATGGGACATTTGATGACAAACTATTCTTCAAACAAGCTCTCCTAGAAAAGGCACACTTGACGTCCTCTCAAATTATCAAATGTGGTGGTTTGTCTCAATCTGTAGGTTGTAGGGACAAACCTGCAACTGACCAAGGGGGATTGTGAGGTCATGAACCTAATGGCATCATCTGTAATCAAGAGAACAATGATACCATCTTACAGCTAAATAAAACTCTTATTATAGAAGGCCATCTTGGGGACAAGACTCTGGGGAAAACAAAATTGCTCTAAATCTACATCTGATAGATGCCATCTCTAACTACCCCATTGATCTATCCTATCGAGGGAAGGAGGTGATCAAGGGCATCCAAGAAGGAGAGAGGCACACAATGGAAACATCAATGCAGTCAAGTAGTGTCCAAGAACCAGCATCACCAATGCCCAAAAGGGCTTAGGGAGGCAATCCCTACTAAAAAGAACAAAGAACCAAATATTGGTACTTGTCTCGCCCAGAAGTAAAATCACCCAAGGTGTGAAACCTATGAAGAAAAAGGACAAGCTTGAAAATATTCTCTAAGCGTAAAGAATGGGCCACAATCTCAAACTAAATAATGGCCTACGAGACGGTTCATTTGCAATAGATCATATGTTGGAGCATGATGGATCATGATAGACTACACACTCTCCACCCATGCCCAATTAGTTAAAGTCAGACCAAGCTGCTAAACTTTGGCAACATAATGAACTGTGGATTTGATGATGGAGTCAAAGAGATGCATCTTTGTTCAGATGTCTTGAAAATGCAAATGCAAACATTGGAGCTCAAGCATGGCAAGAAAACCATGCCCTTTTATTGAGTCGAGGTTGTGAAGTTAGCCTTGTGGTGAATCCGGGGCACATGAAGTGGACTAACAAATAAGTGCAAGTTGTAGTGTATTTCAACCTCACTCCCACAAAAACCTTAAAAGAAAGAAAAATCCTCGAAAATTCTTGAAGGTATTGAAGATCGTGACCTTGGCCTAGCTAAGACTTACCACCATTTGCTTAAGATCCCAAAAGCTAGCAAGGGCATCCAATTTCCTTTGGAGGCCCTTAGAAGAGGAGGCTAAGAGGAACACATCATATACAAACACCAAAAGTACAATCAAGTCACAATAAAAAAAGGAGTTGTCATTTGCATGGATGTTCTCTATGAGGTGCCTTCCCAACTCATTAATGTAGATCCTAAAATGTTAGTGATAGGGGGAAACCCTAGACCTCAATGGTGCCTCTCATGAAGTTAGAAGTCCCTGTAGTGTACAAATCCATCCCACAACTATCTTGTAGGGCCTCATGATCACCACAATGAGGGACCTAGATATATCAATGTCTCACAATGTCTGGAAGAGCATTGGCCTTCAAGACTAAAAGCCAAAATCCTTAAAAAAATCTATAAAACAATAGCAACTTTTGGAAGATTGCTTCCTAGCCTCCTCAATAATACCCTAAGTGTGAATGATGTGATCAATAGTCTGGTGGCCATTCCTGAACCCACTTTCCCGTAGCCTAGAGTTTGAACCTCTCAAAGTGCTCTGATAACCTCATATTCAAAATCATGGCATCAAGTTTGGTAATGGTGTGCCCAATCATAATGATCCTCTAATTATTTGGATTAGATTTGTTACCCAATTTAAAAATCAAGTGGATAAAGTGTTGTGACCAGAAAGGGGGAAAACTTAAGCAAACTACTTCATTGAAGAGATAAGCGATGTGGAACAAGAGAATCCATACAATGCTTGAGGAATTCGGCCTAGAGGCCTTCCCCATCAATTGCTTTGCTTTTACTCAAAGCCCAAGTAGTTATTTTCATGTCTCTTGGAGAAAGTAGGTGGCACGAGGCAGGGGTGAGGGGACAATAACAAAGGGTTAAGCTATCAAGTTATAAACGGATGTAACATCTGAAACCTAGATGACAAGTCAATGTCAAATCGGAGGGAGGCTTTCTTAGGGAGGAGGGTACACCAAAAGGTTTTGGGGGAAGTGTGAAGGGTCAAGAGAAGTTCATGGCTCCTTGAAGAAAGGAAGCCTTGTTTCTTGTGTCGAAGGAGACAATGATATTCACTTCAAGCAGATCAGATGGAGGGAGGGTCATGAGTAAGGAAAAAAACAGTCTATGCATAGCCTTACACTCTTCATCAAACCAAAGATTCATCGTTGGATTCATCAAGATATAGATTGTTGGTTTTTTTATGGAAGTCCTATATATGATATCAACAATGAGGTTTCTAGGGTTAAAATTGCAAATTTTGTGTCTCTTGGACAGCCAAGCATTTTGGAGATATGTGCAGAAAATCAGGTGATGGATTTCCAACCATGTTTTCCAATAAGTAGTGCTGATTTCTTTCAGCATATCGAGCATTTTTATGATAGTCAAAGTGCAGAAATTTTCCAGCCACTAATATCTTCGGCCTTTGATCAATTTATGCATAGAAATTCAGTAATAAAATATTTTTTTAGGGATGGAAATTGTATGGCAAAGAAAGGTTTTCAGTTTGAGCTTTATTGCAGAAATTTCCCGCCAACAAAAAGAGGACAGTAAGCCCTAAATTATGGGCTGAATTTTTTTTCTAGATCTGAATTCTTATTTCGTATTTCATCGACATGCTTGTAGGGCAGAGAAGAAGGTTGTTGCGGATTTTTATTGTAGCCGCCTAAAACCCTTACTTCATGAGTGTTAGATTTTCTTTATTTACGGAGCATTAGAGTTACTAGTGTTCTTTTACTTCATTACCATTAACATATATATATCATGTACTGAGCAGTAGTAGCATAAACAAGAGACAAAAAGAACAAAAGAGATTTATCCTGGTAAAACCCCAAATGGGGGAAAAAACCCAGCAACCTTTCTTAGATAAATTACGTTCACAAAGTCCAATAATTCACCAGCTCTCAAGAGCCACATACAAGATATAAACCCTAGCACTAGGCTAGCGCACCTCTAGTGCTCACAACTACAGCAGCAGCACAATACAAGAAGAGCGCACCTCCTTAGAGAGATAGCACACAAGATAAAGTAGCCACCAAGAATAACCAAAGACCCCAGCTCTACATCTCCTCTTCCTCCTTAGACTTGCGCACCTTTTCCTCAGTGAGAGAGTGTGTTGTGAGTGTGTCCAAATGAGCTAGACGTCCTCCTTATTTATAGTCTTCAAGTCAACTGCCTGGGCAAACTTCTTCTCTGGGAATCTTATTTTTACTTTATTCTTTTTTATGCGGGTCGACTTCTCTTCTGGGTATTCTTCTTGTTGTTTAATCGTCTTCCTAGACTTCTGGAATCTTCTCTTCATCTAAAAAAGGTCTTCTAGAGGAAAGTTCCTCCCGCAGCTACCAAAACATCAACACTCCCTCTTAGCTAGGGAGGTATCTTTCACGATGTCTTCATCTAGTAGTCCAGTGACTACTCTGCAATCAGTTGGTAGCACACAGCTACCACAATGCCATCGGTAGCTCGAATCATTTGTCACAGTCTCTGCAATCAAGTAGCACTCAGCTACTCCCAATGTGAATTGGTAGTCTCCATGGCAATCAACTAGTAGCGCACAGCTACTACAATGCCATCCAGTAGAACATGACTGTGTCGATCCATAGTAGTACACAACTATTATCTGGTGGTACATATCTCAATGCATTCCAAACCCCTTATCTTACCTTTTGATATATTTTTATTGCATTGCAAGTCCCCTTTTCAGGTTTCAAGCACTTATTCTTTCTTTCATTATTTTTTACCAGGATAAAGGCCTTATGGTTATGCATTAAATGCATTAGAGCTAGGGGCGATTACCATTAGAGGGGATAGAGCTCAAGCTAACCTTAGGCTTTTGAGTTGGTCATTTATTGTCCCGTTGTTCTTCTTTCTTTTATAGCATTCTTTCTTTTTATCATTTTTTCTAGCAGTTGCATCAACCTCGACACTATATCCCTTCTTCTCATAGAAGAATGAACCATGGGCCTTTTTGGTGTACATGTAATAGTCATACCGAAGTTTAGTACAAAGTGGAAGGCTCCATGATGGAAAATGTTAAGTATGACGGGGAACGGTACATTACCCTTGTCAAAGCCTCCCAATAGTACCCATGTTCCCCAAGAGTGACAACACGGGACTAGGACACTAACAATGGCCACCAAGGTGAAACAAGGCAAAAAGAATAAGTTCTTGAGCTTATGATCCATTATCCAACTTCAATCCATGATCCTCACTCACATGCCAAATGCATTAAATATGACACTTTATATGAAACAAGAACTATTGTACCTCATAATGTGTCGGGCCACCCTCTTCCAATGAACAATGTTGATCGGGTGTGATAAGTTGTGCTAAGGGCTACTGCATGTGAAAATATTGAGAATATTGATAAGGAGTGAGGCATATGAAGGGCTGACATGCTGATGTCTGTGAGAATATTGATCATCATCATCATCATTGAGATCACTATCTTCATTGCGGGCCATGAGACATGATCTCCTTTAGCTACCCCTAGGTGAGAGCGGGTAACAGGACTAAAGAGTACATCCAGTGTAAGTACAAATTAGGAGTGCGAAAGAAACTCCCATAACAATGCTATCAAAGAAAATAAAGATGAGGATCTAAGTATCTATCTAAAAGAAAATATAAGTGAACGTACAAGAGAAGCGCTAAAGACTAAAATTAACATTGAGCAAAACACAAAAAAGAGAATGCCAAAGCATCTTGGAGTTGTTTGTCGATGCGAAGTGAGGAAACCAAGAGGCGGGCTCCTCATCGAAGTCATCGATCACTAAGAAAAGGCCAATGCATTGGTGGATGATGTCCTCGAGGGAGTGGCCAAGGATAAGGAGGTCTTGTGATATGATCATGGGGGAACACAAGCGCAAGGGATCCCAATTTTCCTAACATCCAATGCCATGGGTACAAATTATCAAATGGAATATCGGTTGCCTAATTGAACATGGGGAGTAGTGCATTGGACAAGGATGGTGATATTGGGACCTCATAAGAGTTGATATGCTTGTTGCACTGATGGTGCCCACCTTGGGACTTGGAATGACACCTCAATGGTTTCGAAGAGATTGGTAGACCCATCAAGAGGGCGGGAGAAGAAACCCAAGATCTCAATTTTGTCATGAAGAGAGCAAGGCATCTCTGGTCAAAGTAGGGAAAGAAAGTGGAAAGGGAGCTCCTTGAATCCCAAAAGAGGAAAAAATATCTCCCTCTAATCTCATAGTAGATAGGGCATCGAAAATGAGGTGAGCCTCCATCTCAGAATCCTGTAAGTGGCATAATTGGCAAACCCTATGCCCCTGCAAGATGTGGTGATCAGTCTCAACCCAAAGCTGATGCAAGTCGACTTGAAACTAACCAAGTGGAATCTTGAGGGCATGCATCCAATGTTTGCACATATTCACATATTCAAAGGTCTAATAATAAGACCATCTTTCAACTCCCAAAAGTGCTCAGAATAAAAGGCCATTCAAGCCAAGACCCTCAGAATGTTCAATCCAAGTAACCTGGATATATTGTCTTTAAATGGCTCCTCTAATTACCCAATTCAGTGCTTGTTTGGACAAAAGAGGTGACCTGGAGGGCCTAAAGATAAGATAAGATCATTTTATTAATGTCCAACCAATGACTACAAAAGTAGGTCAAGGGGACTGTTGAGTACAATGATGTCTTTACATGTTAGTGTTTGTAGCTCAAACAAGTATTTCTGCAAGGGTGTCTACTTGTGGAAATCGTCATTAAATGTATCCTATGTTTTTTCTAGAGTTTACTTTATTAATTAATCAATAAAGTGAACATCTTTTATTAAAGTGACTTTTAATTAATAAAGTGACTAAGTTGGATCACTTATTAAATTAATTAAAAGAGAGTGATTGATCTCACGGTTAGATCTTGACCGTTGAGATTAGGGATTTGGCTCAAGTCAATGTTATAAAAGACAGAGAGGGAAAAGGGCAAAGACACACAGAGTATTATTTTTTCTGTAGCAGCAAAAGGTGTTCCCACATGCCTAGTGCCCAAAGGCATGCATGGGACTTTAATTTTACCCATATCAGCCTGAACAATATTAGCCTAAGTCTTCAGTTAGGTAACTCAGCAAATTTTTGTTGCTAGTGGATTGTGGGTCCCTGCCGGGGGGGGGGGGCCCCCAGCCTTGGTGTGGAGGGGGGCCCTCCCTGGAGAAGTGAACCCTGTAGTGTTGTGTGAGGTCCAGAAAGAGGAGGCACGTCAATCTGGACCCTTGAAGCTTATGTTGGGCGCATATCCCAAGGCAGCAAGGAGGGAGGATGGGTATAGAGCAAGGCTGAGGGTGTTGGGCTGCTCATTCAGTCATTTGTTGAGCAAGAGGAGAGTGGGAGCAAGGCTGAGAGAAGGCAGAGAGAAGCTGTTGTTGAATGAGATTTCTGTGTTGGATTAGGGCACTCAATGGAGGCCACCATCTATAGGCCATACTGTGCAGCAGAAACAGCCCATACTCAGGGCCATATACAGCAGCAACAGTGAAGTTGATTTCTAAGCATATTCAGCAGCAACAGTGAAGCTGATTTATGAGCATATTCAGCTGAGGAAAGAAGGAAAAACCAGAGGGTTTTAGAGCAGCAGTTTGGGGCTGCACACAACAGCCTGGTACAGCCATCAGAAGAGGCCATAATAAGCCATACAAGACAGCCAGAAGGAGGCCATACAGGCTGGAGGAAGCTGGGTTGAACAGCACTTGTTTTGCTAGCCCAAAATCTGAGCATAATCCTTCTACTATACTGTAAGAATTTTCTAATTATTATTTGCTGCTGTACCTTCTCTCTGAAAGCCTAATAAAGCTCCCCTCTTAGTTGGTTTTCCTCACACTGGGGTTTCCAGGGTACCCACTGTGTCATTGTGTGTGTGATTTATTATTTCCGCTGTGCTTGCATGTTTACTCAGCTGTATAATTTCTAGCATAGATCAGATTTAATTTTCTGAGTTGAATTAAATTTCTGGGTTATAATCTATTGGCTAAATTATCAGTTTGTTGGGTATTAAAAGTTTTACACAGAGATCATTCATTCACAAGTCACATGAGTGAGTGTGGAAGATCAAAGTTCTGATTTTCAGCTTGGCAAGGAGATTACAGCAAGAAGGCAGCATCAATTACCAGCCAAACCGTACAGCAGTTAGCTAAGAGAGGAGCCGCACGTGTGGACAGAAAGGCTGTCAAAGAGGGTCGCACATGTGATCTGTTCAAGGGCAGAAGGTCGCACGAGTTTCTAGACAGCAGCAGACAAGTTTGCAGGGCGCACGTGTGAGCAGGACAGCCCACACGTGCAAGTCTGTACAAGCCGTACAGCTGCTGGTGCCTACAGCAAATCTCAGCAACGGTTTTGAGGTGATCTTTGTCTTCAGATTTTGTTGATTTCATTATAAGTTTTCTCAGAGCCATCATTTTCCCTGTTGAGGGAGCTCTTGTAAGTTCTGACGATTAAATGAAGAACAGATTTAGAGGAGCAGAAAATTAATTCTGTACTGTGTGGCTTGCTTTTCTAGTTTTTGCTGCATAAAGAAGTAAATAATTCCAGTATCGTAATAAGATCTAATCTACTTGCTTAGTTTGTTGGTCTTAAGAAATTTACATTACAAAGGAGTACCAAAAGGTCTCTTATAAAAGGCAAAATGCAGAAAGTAAAGTGAAGTAGGGTAGAGTAAAGGGTGAGATCTAAACTGAGGCATGAACAGCTCTCGACCCCAAGTCCAGAGCCCCGCTCTGAAGTGGAGATGTATAGGATGAGAAGGAGAAGAAGAAGAAGATCCAGGAACAAGAAGAACCAAAACTAATGAAACTAATGAGATAGGTCTGTCATGGAATAGACCCATCTCTCCTACCATTTGAGGCCGAATGAAGGAATCTGAGTATAGTACGATGTCCAAGGGGAGAACTAGTGGGATGGTTGGATTATCCACTGCATTGTTGTCTAGAAGAGGTAGTTCATCATTGAGGTATGGGGGATCTCCTCCGTCTCCTGGTAGGGCTCTGATCTGGTCATGTCGCTGAAATCTCATGGGCTCTGATCCAATAGTACTTATGCATTGTTGGTGATCCAAAAGAGATCATTATTGGCCTAAGAGGAATTCCTTCTTTGTGAATCTTGGGCAATCCATATATGTGTCGGACTATCGAATCTTTTGGTATCAACTTGTTCTTCACGTCATCATTCAAGGTGGGTTCATGATTGCCTAAGTTGCCTCTTTATAGTTTTACTACTTGGATCATTTGTAAGTTATATACTTAAAAATTTATATTTTTTCTAATTCGTGTGTGTGTGGGTGATCACCTGAGTTACCTCTTCTATAATTTTATTGCTTCGATCATTTATAAGTTATATACTTGAAATTTTATATTTTTTTAATTTGTGTATATAAATAGATAGATAGATAGTTTATATTCATGTCAATTGGATCTAGCTTGGGTGGTTACAAGGAGTTGTTATCCTTCCCACCCAAGTTCAAATCCCGACCAACTTATACACTAGTGATCCAACTGTGCTTACTGTTGGACTAAGAAGAATTCCTTCTTTGTGAATCTTGGGAAATCCATATATGAATTGGGCTATCGAATCTTTTAGTATCAACTTGTTCGTCACATCATCATACAATGTGCATTCATGATTATCTGAGTTACCTCTTTTATAGTTTTACTACTTGAATCATTTGTAAGCTATATATTTGAAATTTATAATTTTTTAATTTACACACACACACACGAATTAAAAAATTATAAATTTTCAAGTATATAACTTACAAATGATCCAAGTAGTAAAACTATAAAAGAGGTAACTCAGGCAATCATGAACACACCTTGGATGATGATGTGACGAACAAATTGATACTGAAAGATTCAATAGCCCCATTCATATATGGATTGCCCACGATTCACAAAGAAGTAATTCCTCTTAGTCCAATAGTAAGCACTATTGGATCACCAGTGTATAAGTTGGTCAGGATTTGAACTTGGGAAGGATAACAACTCATTATATATTTTGAAAATTATATATATATATATATATATATATATCACAGAAATATAGATAGACAGATAGATAGTTTATACATATAGTTTTTCATGTCAATCGGGTCTAGCTTGGGTAGTTAAAAGGAGAAGTTGTTATCCTTCCCACCCAAGTTCAAATCCCACTTGTGACATGTTTGCCCCTCATGGGCCAATTGGAGCTCGCAAGGTGAAAGCAATCTCACTCTTGCTTAAGTGCTTGAGGGTGGGACGAGATGTTTCTAAACCTGTTTAGTCCAAGGGGTTAGCTCAATTGGTTGTCGCCAATGTTGTTGGGCATTTGGCTTGTTCGGTAACAATAGGTGCCCAGTTCATGTCCCCCTCAGTGAGTGGTACTAGTCTACGCCAACGAGTTTACTAGGGATGCCATCTACAAATGTGGAGGAGCGTCCCTTGGGTTTCCCCACAATACTTTCCTTGGAAAAGAAATATAGTTTTTTTTAAATTAATGGCAAAATTTATTAAATGTTTTTGGTTTGGCAAATTTTGTTCAAATTTCGATGTTGTCGAAATCAAACACAAAATGGCATAGTTTATCCCACATGCAAAAAGGTAATCGATTGAGCATAAATTAAAAACTATAAATAATGGCACTAGAGGAAATTAATGTGGAAACCATTGATCCCACATGCAAAGGCCAAATGGTTTACAGGGAGACAGTGAACTCTAAACAGGCCCTTAAGCTTCAAAGGAGGGATGTGAAGATTTTGTTTTTCTTGTAGGTAGTCAGTTTGAGACTAAATTATGGCCAACTGCAGAGTCCATGCTGCCCTTGGACATTTCGGGTCTGAGTTGGCAATCATACCTTCTCAGGAGAGTTTATTTTTCTAGAATAGCAGTTTCCAGCATTTGTTTTCCTGTTGCAACTTACATTTTATACATGAACTGCTGAGCTTACTGTGCTAGAGTAAATAAATTTGCAACATTCTAATCTGCTGAATTTTTTGATTATCTGCATTCATTTATATTGCTATCAATATGATGTACCTAAGATTGCTATCAGAATATCATAACCTGCTAAGCTAAGCTCATCCTGTTAAAATCTGCTGTACAGAATTGGAATCTGTCAGTGCGCTTAGGATCATAGCAGCAGCTCATGACAGAATTCATATCAGAATTTAGCTATAAAAACTGATTTCAAACTAGGCCCGTGACATATGGGTTTACATGTCAAAGGAAATAGTTAAAACACTTATGAAATGGTAGTGGATAAAAAAACTCATTTAATCCTAGGATATCAACACTAACTGCTTTCAAAATGCTGACAATAGACAAAATATAGATTTGACACCTCCTCCAAGTTACATTTTACTGTCACTGCCTTGAATTTTATGATATGCCTGCCATCCGTAACCTATATTAGTTCACTAAGGTGTTCCATAGCATTGATTTTTAAGTTTTAACTATCATTATATGCCATGAGTCATAGTAGTTACTTAACTTATTTTCCATGTGCTCTATTCTTTATATCATTTAAAGTTAAAGCAAGCTTTTCCATCTAAAACTAGAATTATTATCAACTGTAAAGAAACAGGACTCTTTGACAGAAAACTTTGGAGAACTGATAATCAAACAAAAATATCATTCCACCACTAGGAGCGCCTCTGAACTCAGACAATTGTACACAGATTATTTCCCAACTCAACCCATTCAGTAGTAACAAACAGAGAACATAATGAAGAGGGAGGCCTTACCATACAGATGATTTGCTAGACTTTCTGTGCTCACATAATCTGATAAAATAAGCTTCTCATGCTCCCTTGGTCCCCAATAGTAACCCCTCAATGAGACTAGATTTGGATGTCTTATGTTCCCAAATTTCTTTGCTTCCCTTGCAAATTCCTTTTTGTGTTTTGCCAAGCCTTCCCTCAACCACTTCACTGTCAACACATGTCCATTGTCTAGTGTGGCTTTATAAGAGGTTCCGTGACTGCTTCTCCCCAAAACCTCAGCAGGTGCACGTGACAACTCCTCAGCTGTGAATGATAGTGTCTCATCTAGAAAGAAAAGATCCCCGGCCAACCGATCAGGTGATCTGACGTTCAAAATAACAGGATGCTCAGGAGTAAAAATATCTTCAGACTGCGGTGATGATGAGAAGTAACTATTTGAACCAGGTGAAGACCGTCTCTTATTCATTGAAGAAGAAATATCTACAGTACTTGCTTTTGAAGAATCTAAGCCTTTGGCTTTCAGATCAGGAACCTCCTTTACTGCAGTGTCAGAGGTGAAGACTTTTGGTGGAACAATAGTAGTTCTATTTTCAGGAGCTAGTAGATGTTCTGCAGAAAAGCTCAAGGGACGTGATGGATCCACATCTTTATGAAATCCAAAGTAACCAGCACCTGAAGCTTTTCCTCTATCTTTATCTCTTGAAACAATTTTTTCATCAAAGTTTGAATTTCTTTGGTAGTATAATAACAGAGCAAGGCCAACAAGTAGAGCAGCTGCAGCAGCGGTGCAGATCCCAATTATAACTGCTCTAACATTCGACCTAAGGCCCCTACCATGCCTCTCACTGATACCAGGTCCATTGTTAGATGCTTGAACTCGAGGAAAAATCAAACCAGTATTTCCTGGATAAAATGAAGAGTAAGGGAACTTTCTCAAATTTCGAGGGACATGACCTGACAAGTCATTGTAAGATACATTAAATGCTTTTAGGCTGGCTGGAAGGTTGCTGGGTATTTTCCCAGTTAATTGGTTGTGAGAAAGATCAAGGTTGACCAAGACAAAAAGCTTACTGATTTCATTTGGTATGCTTCCTGAGAATTGATTTCCACCAAGATTCAATGTCCTGAGCCGATCAATTGCACCGACTTGTGGAGGAATTGAACCACTCAAATGGTTGTTTGAAAGGTCTAATGATTCCAGGAACGAATATTTTGTCGCTTGAATAGGAATTAATGATGAAGCAGGGTGGACTGGTAGAATATCTGGCAGGGGGATACCCCCTGTGAAATTATTGGTTGATAAGTGTAAATGCTCCAAGGTAGACAATGTAAAGAGGCTGGTTAAGAGAGACTCATTTAGCTTGTTGAAGCTAAGGTCAATAACATTAATCTTGGGATACATTCCCAATACAGGCGGGAGGGATCCCACTAAAAAATTGTGGGATAAATTCAGATAGGTCAATCTTAAAAACTGAGAAGTATCATTTGGCAGGGTTCCTGTAAATGAATTCTGGCTCAGGTCAAGAACTTCCATATAATTTCCCCATGTCCGCATCATGGACAAATCCCCAGATAAATTGTTATCACTCAAATCCACTACCATACAGATGCCAAAATTTATTGGCAATGTACCAGATAGTGCATTTGAAGAAAGGTTGAGCACCTTAAGATTTCTTGATGGAATCTTGTTTACATTGCCTGCGATATAAAAAGACAAAAACGAATTAGTAGTTTACAGAGAAGATAATCCAGTTTTCTGGATACTTCAAAACATACTTGACTCCTTTAAAGTCAAATAACCATGGAAAAATTAACATAATAAATGGAGTAACCACTATCTAATCATTCATCTTACATTTTAATTTACATGAAATCATGACAGTGAATGGCAAATCACCACTGACAAAAAGCAAAGTAGCTTTGCTTTGACCCACAGTTTTCTTTAGAGTTAAGTAACACAGAATCATGGATAATGACAAATTACTGATAAGGGAAACTAATATAAAATCCAGCTCTTAGTATTCATGGAAACTCAAGTTTCCTGTCACTTATCAATTCATCTATGGCAGTAGGATCTGTGGGATGAAAATGCGATTTGACTTCATCAGAATTGGACAACTGACCACTCCATAATAAATTACAAGGACACCGAATAAACTACCACACAACACAGCATTGTCAAGCAATTATAAGGATTAAATAAAAATGAACATCAATATCCAATAGAATCCCAAACCATACACTTTCCAGTGTTTGATGACAAGTAAAGTTGCTTGATTTTAACCCAAGGACTTCTATAAAGTTAAAAGTACTATACACCGGAATACATATAAGGATGGATCATAAGATAAACAAGAAAAGACAAAACTATAGTAAATCCAGCTCCCCAAAATGACAGAAGCTCAGATTCCCTGTGACTCAGTAAATTCACACATCACAGTAGAATGTATGTTGCAGGTAGTGGTACAAGTGTTCTAATTATGTGTGAATTTGAAATTAAATAATGATGGGTAAATACCCACATGAAACTACCACAGGAAAAAGCTATGTTGTCAAACAAATAGAGTAATTCATTAAATACCTACATAGACATATTAAAATTCTAGAAAAGACCAACAAATGGTAATCCCAGCACTCTTGTAACCCGAGGGTCCAATATACATACTTGGGCAATGTTTGTATGGCAATATGACCAACTTCACATGCAGTGATGTTTAAATTAAAATAAAGTTTACTCAATTCACATTAAGAGGAATCAAGAAAAACTGGAACAAGACAGTGCCCGTATGCATCGGGGCTGGAAATTATGATAAGAATAATGAGACAACACTCTAACAGGCTTTTTTAAATTTATGTCTACCCTCTCCCTTAAGAGCTTCGACCTGATTTTAGAGAAGGGATGACTTGGAACATGCCATGTATCACCAGGGCCACGTAAGATTTACTCACCAAGGTCATAGCAGCAAACTCCCAAGACATAGAGAGAAAGTGGGTACCCAATAACTATAGACTCGCACTTGCAGGTTCTGTATGTGGGAACCTTAGTCAGAAGACCATTTCATCTTTAAATGCCCTATCTTTATGAAATCCATGGTCGTTATCATTCTTTGTGCAAAGATTATCATCACTCCTTGAGAATTTTCATCACATATATCTCCCTGCTCCTCTGTGAGATGATTCACCTCCAGCAGAAACCTCTCTAAGGCAGATCTATCCGCACTGCTAACTCCAGGCTCTTCACTTCTTACTTGCAACATCTTGACGATTCTAATCACAAGAGGCATCAAGAGCAAAACTCCAATATCAGTTCAGCCAGGCAGTGTAGACTTCAATGCACACAAACCAATGGGTGGCAAGAATTGCTTTACACACTTCTTCTTGGCCTTGGATGTTAAAAAAGATAATAGTTGACAGCTGTGTTGATATTGAGCTTCTTCATTGTCCTTCGAACCCTTGTTCATTTTGTCCTTTGGGCTCTCTAGGGTTCGTTGGTATCTGTTTCAGCACTCCCTTGTACTCCTTTATTTCTTTTACAATTCCCATGGAGATGATTCAATTACCAATTCTTTTACTATTTAATTGAGCTTCCAAATGCTTTTTCATGTTTGTACATTTTATAATGCCGTTGGACATTTGTGGCCACCATTGGACTTTGATATTTGAATAAAAATTAAAATGAAATGTCCACCTTTAGTCTACCATTTCAAAAATCAAATTACAATAGAATCTGTCAAGCACTTTGTTGAGATAAGTAATTATAAATTTGACTAAATTCTTGAGCCTTTTCCTTTATCTTAGTGTAATGCAGCTAATGATTTAGCTCAAAAATTCTGCAGTGATACCATACTTGGAGATACATGTCTATGTGAAGCTACTCTAAATCAATATTACAAATAATACAAGCAAAATCCAAAACATGGCTGCACAAAGATAGTACCCGAAAGATTGTTGCGGCTGAGATCCAGTTCACTCAATACTAAAGAATCGTCCACAAAAAGCGCATCTGGTAAGGGTCCAGCAAACCCGTTATTGCTAAGGCGCAAGATCTCGAGGCTGTAAATAAAGTTGAAAGACGGAAGCTGTCCCGACAGCCGATTGCTGCTGATATCAAGAACCTTCAAATTATGAAAAGGAATTGCGCCGTTATAAGCCAAGCTTCCATTGAGCTGATTGCAGCTGAGATTGAGATACTGAAGCGAGTATATAAGGCCGGACAGTATCGGATAGAGAGAAGGCAAGGGTCCAGAGAGCTTGTTGTTGCTAAAATCAATGTACTCCGCAGACTGCAACAGCATGAGGCCATTGTCAATGGGACCGCTAAGCTTATTCGAATGTAAATCGAGCTGGCGCAGCTCTCTGAGCTTCTCGAAACCCTTGGGGATTATATCGGTCAGATTGTTTGATGACAGGTTCAGGTAAATTAGGCGTTGCAGAGCAATCAGAGCACTGGGAATTCTTCCGTAGAAATAATTGTTCGAAACATCGAAATACTGAAGGGAAGACATTGAGCTCAGCTCGGCCGTGAGCTTACCGGAGAACGAATTATTGGCCAGCGATAAATTCGCCAACATTTTCAGCTGACTCAGAGATCTAAGCTTGATGTCCCCTACGAGATTAAGGTTATCAAGATTAATACCCGTAACGAGACCACCGACGCACTGGATCCCGTGCCACGTAGTGGGGCAGCCATTGGAGTCAAGAGAGGTCTGGTTCCAGGAGCCGAGCACAAGCCCTAGCGGGTCTTCGCGGATACCCTTTTTGAACTCGAGAAGCGCTTGAGTGTCCTTGGACGGCTGCGAAGAAGAAGAAGAAATCAACTGGCTGCCGCCGAGGTCCAAGAGAAATATCACCGTAACCAGTGTAATAAGCGGGAGCTGCTGCATTCTTCTCAGGTCGGCCATGTGACCCGGGGGCACTCTAAAGCTTTAATAATTAAGGTCGAGGCTTAGCTCTCACGGCTAAATGGTGTAAGAAACCCTAACATGCAATGCAGCTCCGCCGAGGCAGACATTGGATCGGTGCATGATGGACACTGCAGAACTCGAACCCGCGACCAGTTGAGCGTGGTCTTCAGCAGGCCAGGGTTTTGCTGTCATCTTCTTCTGAGCAGTGCTTCACCGACCATGTTCTATTCAATGATACAGTTGGTAATGCATAAAAGACTGTATTACACAGCGAATTTTCGCTATATTTTGCACGACCGTCCGTCAGCTGAGATTGCGCCGCTAAATTCCACCGCCGGAACGAATGAATGCATAAACGCGTTAAGGATGTATTTTTGTGTCGCCCATCGGTTTCGATCCCACGACCGCTGGCTCACTCGGTTGCCAGTTCCCGGTATGCCGCGGGTGGATGACAGAGCTGTGTACAAATATGGCGGGCCATTTGCAATTTTTTTTATAAATGGCAGCTCGCGCACATGGAGAGCAAAAGCGCACTTTGCTGTGTAATTATTGAATTTCATAGTGGATTGGTACGGACCGGCAATTAGGTTAACTCTATGATGTGGAAATTAATAAAAAAATATTAAATTAAAAATATGATCCAGAAATTAATAAAATATTAAATTGTGGAATGAATGATAAAAGCGAAGTGTTGTTATTGCTTTTCATGGGTTCGAGTTTCTTAGTGATATGTTTGTTTTTTGGGTGGGTATCTTTTTTGTGTTTTTACAAGAAGTCATTTATGGCATATGAGGTTAAGGTTAAGTGTTGGTATTTATTTTAGATAGTGTTAACTATTATATTTAAAAGTCATGGTCTAAACATTTTACAAGGATAAGGTTAAGTGTTGGTGTTTGTTTTTAGATAGTGTTAATTATTATATTTAAATGTTATAGTTTAAACATTTTAAATTTTGGTGTTTTTTGGGATATTATTTGTTTAATTTTGTTTGAAATTTGGTAAGAAATTATTGGATATACACATTTGAGTGGTTAGCTCTGTATAATTCAAGTGTTTAAGGGATTTTTTTAGCATGTTGAGTCTATTTATGCCAAGTGTCTAAGGGATTTTTTTAGCATGTTGAGTCTATTTATGCCAAGTGTCAAATGGGTTTTTTGACACGCTGAATCCATTTATGCATTCAAAAATGCAATTTAAACAACAGAAAATTGAGATTTTGTCCAAATTTATATGGTCGGATTCCATCCAAAAATGTCAAAACCTAGAACATTTAGACAACTCTTATTTAAACACTTAAATTTGTTTTGTTAAAAGATTACTTTTATAATTTTTATTTGTTGAAACATAGCATCGCTATGAAAGTAGTTAAAGTTCAAATTTGTGTAAAGGAGATGGTGTTTGACTTCTCAAAATTTATTTCCCTTTATCATAAAAAAAAACTTAATACATGTCTTGCATGATAAATAAATGTTAATTGGATTTTTCATTGTATATCTCACATCAAATAATTATAGTTTGTTGTATTTATGGAAAGCATTTCTAAGAGGAAAAAAAATTGTTGGAACAAAATCTTAAAATAGACATATGTCATTTTTTCAAGATAGCGACCATAAGTTAAAGATGGCCCACTAAACATGACACCAAAATGTTTTATTTTTTAATGTCACTATCAAAGTGACAAAGGATACTCTCACATCAACCAATGAAATTTAATAACTTTCAACTAGTTATATGGAAATGGTTGGCTCAAGTCAGTGCTTGCACATGCTCATCTATCTAGATACTGAAATGGTGGTGAGAAACTTCATTGGACTTTGATTATAATAACAAATCATAGAGAACTAGTAGATATTGACAATATTTTACATTGACATATAAAGAAGCAACATGCACAATATACTCTTGAATGGGGTGATAAAGAGGCCAGTGTTGTATTAAAGATAGATGGCAACAGTGCTATCATTAGACTTGAGGTACCTTTGTGTGATAGAGAAGCAAGTCCAAAAAACATTGTTAAGCAAGTGGATTTGAGTTTTCATATAATTATTCATTGTGGAAGGAAGCCTCCAAAGGATTAATGAGGATCGATCCCATCCAGGGAGGCAAGTATCTACCCAATTTATCTTGGAGGGGTGTTTGAAGAGAAGGCACAATTTAAGCAAGAGAGAACGAGGATGCATTAATGTCTAGTGTTCTTGCAGGGAGGAAGAATGGAATATGTTCCACCTCGTCTAGTAGTCTAGAGGAGAATATAGGAGGGGAGAGTCACAAGAGATGGGGTATGCCACCAAAAATGCAAAATGGAAAGAAAAAGAATGACAAACCTTCTAGTTTCAAAACCAAGAAAGTGGAGGTTGTGAACACTCTTAAAGGTCACTAGTGTTGTCATTTAGAGAACACCAAGAAACCAATAGAGCTTATAGAATCCAGCATTAGGCATAAGCAAGCTCAAACCCCAAAGTATATAGTGGATGACTAGGTAGGTGGGGTCATACCTAACCTAGGCCATTCCAAAGGTAGAGATCCTAAATATGCCAAGATAGTTGACCTATATTGGCATGTTAAAGAAATGATTGCTTATAACATTGGAGACCACCTGTGCAGACATGCTGCAGAGTCTTATTTGTAGGGCTCGAGTCAAATTTCATAGGTCTTGAATATCCCATTCAAGTTGAGACTAGGTCATCTTAGATTTACCTCATCCATGTGGCTTCATGAGACCAAAAACAACAGGGGAATTTTCAACCAAAAGAGCAAGGCTACCAAGGCCATCAACGTTCTTCTGATAGCCAGAGAGTGACTGAAAGAGCACCACTAGAACAATTGTATAGGAGGCTGACCCAAATAAAGCCTATTGTGCACGAAGAACTAGAGCCATAACGTCTAGTCTCCTCTCACCTTGAGCCCATTCAAAACCATGATTACAACTTCAGACAAGCAGATGCATCGTAGGCAAGGTAATCCTACACCGACCTAGGAGCAAGAGTGGGAGCTAGTTATACACGGAGTCCGGACAAAGGAAGTTATAGTGAGTTGATGGAGGGCATAATGAATGCATGAAGTCATCGAGGCAATAGGTTGTCGCGTGGAGAATCCACAAACAAATTAATAATTGAAGGGGAGGCATTAGGGGATGGGCATAAAAGCATAGTGACCATTAATACATAAATCCTCTATTTTTCCCTTGATTGCTTGATTAGCCCATTAGTCAGCTAATGAGTTGTTCCATCGAAAGATGTGAAGAAATTCCACTTGCAGTTGCAAATCCATTCGAATTCGATGGAATGGAACACAATTGAGCATCGCATGGAAGTGTACCCAGATTAAGATGCATTGTGGTGTTTTTGTAATCTCTCAGAATAATGAGCTTGTGAAGATTTCGATCTCTAGCCAAAGATATCCCTTGAAACAAGGCATAAGCTTCTTATTGATTGTTTGTAGCCCGACCGAGGCTCCAAGAAAAGGTTGTCTCTAAGGTTCCTTCGAAGAGAACCCCACCCACTCCTACCACCTCAATTAGTTCTTATTTTTTTGTAAGTAAACTAACTATATTGATATTTATAGTTTGTACAATAAAGGATCAACAGATTCCTAGTCCTGAGAGACCATGACAGTCTCTCAGGCTCAAAAATAAAAAATAGTCTTCCCAGTGTGGAAAATAGGCATGAAGTATTTTTGTGTCTTATCAGTAAAGAGTCTAAACTGGCCAAAGACGAATCTTGAACTAGATAAAAACAAAGGAAAACTACTAAAACAACATAGATAAAAATTATAGGGAGCCTTAGGAACCTAGGGTTTGGATTTGAAGGGCTCTCGACCATAGCAAAAGAAGTTATGAAGCCTAGACCAACAGAAGAAATGTTAAAGCCTGGACCAACAAAAGAAGCATCAAAGCCTGGACCAGCAACAGGTGGTTAGAAGACGCCCTCGTGATTGCAAGCCAACCAATTCACAACCCTTAGCAAGTATTTGTTCCCAAACCCCGACATCTCCATCCTACTCTTAAGCTGGTGAAAATACTGATCTTTAGGCAACATTCCAAGTGCTACCATTTTTTTCACGTGCCAGTATAATTCTGAGGTGTGAAAAAACTTGGAATTCTTGGTTCTGGAACATCCCAGTTTTGGAGTCACCCCACCCACTTGAAAGTCGACCTTAACATCCTCCTTGAAATCGCAGGCGAGTTGTACTTCAGCTTCCAAGGATGACATGGCCGCTTTGTCTTCCTTAGGCACAAAATGCTCATAGTGTTCTACAACATTTGGTGTTGCCTTGGCAACTCAAGATGGCCCAACCTGAGACAGACCAACACCAGAAGAGCGAGGTTTGCATCCTCGAGGTGCCATTAAAGGGAAAATAAAATTGATTGGAGTGACAATCCAACAGTCGGAGAGCATGCAAGCTTTCAAAATAAAATCTAACAGAGCTGAATTGGGAATTTAAATGCTGTGAATAGGAACATAAAGAGCCATAAAATCTCTTACGAGCTTACCAACTCGTCTTGCTTTCCCATGACAAACCACGATGATCGACCTCGTGGGAAAATGCCACCAAATTCAAGGTTGATTGTGCAAGTATGTCTTTTGCATCATGTCATTCATCAACATGATCACGATGCGAGCTAATCCCCTGCGTAGATACGATGGTTTCATCCTCTTCATCATACAAAAGACTTGGAACTCTATACATGTCCCCAAAACAATCCTCCTCGCCACGACTCTGAGTCCTATCCATTTTGGAAGCGACAAATGCCAGTCGAGTTAAGTGTATCGGAGTGACGAAGGGAAGGACATCTGGAAGGCTTTGAGGATATGAGGGGGTTCTCAAGGCTCTTGGGTTGTGCACCACATGATCAAAAATGACCAAATGATCATACATGCAAGCGGACACCCCATTCAAGGAACCGCCTTAATTAGTTTTATGGTCGTTAAAATTGTTAATTTTCAAAGTTTAGTGGCCTTTGGCCTAATTTTTCTCTAGAAGTATGGTATATTTTCAACCAATATCAGTGCCAGGTAAGGTTGACAAATCCTTTATTTTTTTCATTGAATTGAAGATAAGCAAGCTTAGTTCTAATGGGCCTCACCCTCTCTTGAATTGTACTATTTCATTGTATATTAATAAAATAGTTTATAACTTCCCCGATTCGGGTGAATGACAGGCATTGTCCAGAACCTTCGGGACCCGAAGGCTCCACAACGCTCACAGTTGTCATCTCATAAATGCTCCTCGATTAGATTTTATGACAATCCTTCAAACCTCCTTAATGCAACCCTCACAGCATAATCATGACTAGATTTATGTCTCCACTGGTATGTACTACAATTATCTGATGACGACCATTTACATCAAGGTAAGGTTGATGAATAGCAGCCATGACACCGCCGCATTAAGAGTCAAGTGAACTTTCGATCATAGGGACGACAATAGACGAATTTGACACGTATGGACCTCAATTTTCAAGCAAGCGAGCTTAAACAGGTTGCAAAGTTGGAATAGATGTGTTGGTTTCTTTATTCCCTATACCTTCGTCGAGAGTGGCGAGCTTCTTCTTTCTAGAAAGAACGATGGAATCCCTCTCTTCCTTGCACGTCATAGGCTTCTTTTTGCAGAGAGCAGTGGGCCTCTTCCCATCAAAAGTCGTGATTTCCCTCTTATGATTAAGAGTGGTGGGTTTCTTTACGATACAACAAGAACGAGCAACCCCTCCGACCATGGTCACGCCTGCAACAACCGCCAAAGAGATTGTCCTCCATGTGCCCGAGTCCAACAAGATATCAATGCCAATGTCGATTACTATTGCATGCATTTGACTGCAGAGGAATAACACATCATGGAACAACTTGAGGAAGAAACGAGCTAGGAAAGAACCAAAACTCCAGATCCCGAGGTCGACGCAGAAATGATGTCATGGATTCTAGATCTTGGTTCCTCCAGAACCAGAGACACCAAGTTCCTTCTCACTTTGGATATTTACCGGAAAATGAAAAACCCTTTTAATCATAGCCTCAACTGCTCAATCTGCTATGCAGAACAACATGGCTCAACAACTTGAATTTATCCAGCTTCAAAACCAAATGCAGGAAAAGAAGATTACAATCATAGCGACAAAATTGGGCATTACATTCAATGACTGTGACTTTGACAAGGAACCTCCCCGGGTTCCTCCCAATGAAAATCATCCCCCTCTTAGTTATGTTTATGTATTTCTATCATTTTGAAGGAAAGCTCTGCTTTTTTGTATACAAGCACCACCATTAGACAGTCGATGATGATAAGCGACTTTTAATTTTTTATTTAAATAGTTCTGCAATTATTGATACTCTCATATATATATCTCGGGTTTCCTACCCAATGAAGCACATGTTCTATGGATGGGTTGGTTTCCCAAGCGGCAACCCATCTACAGAGCACTTGAAATTTTGCCTCTTATATCATAATACAAATATATAGCTTACAAAAAAAAAGGTCTATAACTTACACAAAAAGGCATGTGCCCTATACACTATTGGTAAAAGAGATGTGTCATGTACATGGGTAAAGTTACTATAGAAAAGTTAAACTTTAACATTTAATGTAAAAAAGAAAAATGAAAAATGACTATTTATTAATTAATTACCCTTATTCGATGTCTTGGAACTTGTGCATTGGGCAGATCTCTTGCTCACCAATTACACCCCGCATCATGATCACCCCCCTCTCAACACTATCATAATTACCTTTTAGTTTATCTTGCTTGTGTTGCAATACTTTATTTCTAGTTTTTATGAACATTTGGACTTTGAATTCTTAACTAATAGCTATATAATTGTAGGAGTTTTGATTTAAGCCAATATTCGTTTTTATTTATTTCACTTTTATTGGTTATATATGTGTCTTTGTGTGTGTATGAAACACCAATTAAAAAAAAATACCATGATGTAGAAAAATAATCACCAACATAAATCCATCTTAATTTAAAATATTAATAATAATGGTCAATACTTACATAAGTTCATGGGTGGCAGGAGTGAGGGAGACCCTTTATGATCCCAAAGGAACAACAATAGCAACACATGCATGGGGTCTCATCACAACATCTA
Source organism: Picea glauca (assembly GCA_000966675.3). Lineage (NCBI taxonomy): Eukaryota > Viridiplantae > Streptophyta > Pinopsida > Pinales > Pinaceae > Picea > Picea glauca. The sequence continues at coordinate 274,860 of JZKD02S2280078.1, forward strand.
ATAATCTAG
>JZKD02S2280078.1:296576-313157 GCA_000966675.3 Picea glauca
CGGTCTGAGATAATGGTTTGTGGGATCCCAAAATATACCCATACTCATTCAAAGAAGAGCTTGGCAGTGGATTCTGCTGTGATGTTCTTCTTACAGGCGGGTAGAATCACCGTCTTGGAAACCCAATTAACAACCACAAAAAAACAGTCATTTCCCCTCTTGGTGGATGGGAGGCCTGACATGTAGTCCATTGAGATGGATTCCCACGACTTTTTAGGAGTAGGGAGAGGGGTGTACAAGCCATGTTTCTTAGTGGTCAGTTTGGCAATAGTGCAGGCGGTGCAGAACCTGATATACTTAGCGACATCCTGTTGAAGTTTCGGCCAGTAGAAATGTTTCTACAACACTACCACTATCTTTTCGATGCCAAAGTGTCATGCCACGCGACTGTAGTGAGCTTCCCAAATCAGATTTGCGCGCTCGCTTTATGGAATGCAGAGATGGACCAGACGACACAACAACCCATCTTGAAGATGGAAATTAGCGACTATTGAGTTGGTGCCCAACATTTGGTAGGTGGTGGAGAAGTCAAGGTCTGTCTCGTAGAGGTGGGGCCATCCGAAGGTCTCGTGGCCGCAAGAGTCTAGCACCGTGGTGAGTGTTGCGACTGGAGGTCGGATGAGGGAATCAACAACTTAGTTGGTACTTCATGTTTTATACTCGATGTTGAGGTGGAACTATTGTAATTATGTGGACCACTTCTGATGTCGGTCATTCTGCAATTTTCCTTGGGTATGCATGAATTGTAGTGGCTTGTTATTAGTGTGGATGATTGTCTCCTTCCCAAGAATGGAATGTCTCCACTGATGGTAGGCTTTCACAATGGAGTACATTTCTTTGTCGTTAGTAGGGTACTTATGGACAACATATGATAGTGTCTCACTATGATATGCCAAAGGGTGGTCGTGTTTAGTGAGAACGACACCCACAACAAAGTTTGAAGCATCTGTCTCGATCTCAAAGGGATGTTGCAGGTCCGGTAATGAAATTATTGGGGATGAGCACAAATGCTTCTTCAAGTCATCGAAGGCTTGTTGTTGGGACAGGCCCCACATAAATTTTTCCTTACCCCACCCCTGGTTACTTGGCTGAGGGCCCATGCAATATGAGAGAATCCCAACATGAACCTACGATAAAAATTGGCGAGGCCCAAGAAGCTCCGAAGTTCAGTGAGTGTGGTTGGGGCTGGCCAGTCACGAATGACTTGGATCTTGATTGGATCCACATGCACACCATGCCGATCAATGATGTATCTTAAGTAATGGATCCTGTCCATGCCGAAGGAGAATTTTTCCAAGTTTTCATATAGTTTGTGTTGTCACAAGGTGTGCATAACCTGTTGAATACGCTGCAAATGCTCCGCCCAGGTCTTGTTGTAGATGAGGATGTCATCTAGATACTCCACTACAAAAGTATTGGTGAAAGTTCCAAGGATATCGTCCATCATCCTCATAAAAGTTGTTAGAGCATTTGTCAAACCAAAGGGCATGACCAACCATTCAAAAAGACCTTCTTTTGACTTGAAGGCGGTCTTCCATACATCTATCTATTCTATTGGGACCTGGTGGTAGCTAGACTTCAGATCAATCTTACTGAAGTATTTGGCTTCCGTGAGTTGATCAAGGAGGTTGTCGATTCGGGGAATCAGGTACCAATTTCAGACCGTGATTTTATTCAGGGACCAATAACAATGCAGAGTTGCTCGGTCCCGTCTTTCTTCTGCACCAACACGATTGGGCTCCCACAAGGCGATGAGCTGGGACGTATATGCCCCTTGTGGAGTAGTTCTTGGATCTACCTCTTGATCTCCTCGTTTTATAACAGAGAGCGACGATAGACTAGCCCATTGGGTAGCAGTGCGCTTGGGGTCAGATCGATGGGATGCTTGAACTAACAGTGTAGAGATACCCCGGTAGGAGAGAAGAAGATATCTGAGTATTCTTCCAAAACCTTATCCACTTGCTTCTGTTGTGTGGAGAGATTGGTCGTAGAGGCCCTAGATGTGGATGCGAACTTTCTCTCACTCTAAGAGTGAATCACGAAGAAGACAAATTTCCCGGTCTGAGAGATGACCTTCTTGCACTACTTGGCGGAGATCAAGGAAATAACATTAGGAGGGACTGCCTCACGTATCCTTTACAATCTCCTGTTCAAAGTAATAATAACACTACGAGGCCTAGATTCATATACAACATGAAGTTTTCATAAATAAGATTGGCCCAAAAGAACATTACAAACTTCGAGAGGAGCAACATCACACAATACCTCGTCTTTGAAGGGCTTGATGTCGTACGACAGTCGACACTGTTGGCTAATGCGGAGATCACTTCCTTGGTGGAGCCATCCAATGGTGTAGGGTTGTGGGTGCGGCATTGTCGACAGGGCCAGCCGCTTGACGACCTCTGCTAAGATGAGGTTCTTCTGGCTACCGCTATCAATGATGAAGTGCAGTGGGGTGCCTTTTACCCACATCTGTGAATGGAAGAGGCGCTCGCCTTCTTTTGGCTCGTTTGGTTCACTAGGATGGAGTTTGGTGGTAGCAATGGTGGCATTGGGTTCCGCATCAATGATCCGTCTTCCCATTTATAGTTCCGACTCAGAGTCAGAACCCACATCTGATTCAGAGGCTTTCACTTTGGCCATCAACGACTTCTTTGAGCGGCAATCAACAGTGTTATGCCAAGGGCTCTCATGGAAGTCACACCACTTCCGAGTATCTTTCTTTGTCTTTCCGGTGTCCTTCTTTGCTTGCGGCTTGGACTGGTTGTCCTGATACTATCCATATTTGATCTGTCCTTTTTTTTGTGGGTTGGGGCCGCCCCTTCTAGACTTTTGTTGTGCGGGGTTCCCAGGCCCAAATTGTTGCATCTTTTGTTTGAGCTTATGCTCGATTTTGATGACATATCGGTAGGCCGCACCCAAGGACAAGATGTCCAAAAAATCCATTTCAGTCTGGATGTATCTATGCAGAGCACCGTGATACTTGGGCACCGAATGTCGCTCTGAATCTTTGATACCGAGCTTGGTGCGCAAAGTATGGAATATATTTGTGAACCCTGGCACTGCTTGGTCTCTTTCTTGCCACAATGTGGTCCATTTGGTATAAAACTCATCATAACTTCCAACAAGGTAGTATTGTTCCTTAATAACATCCCTGAAGGATTCCCAGGTGGTCGTGACTGTAAATAATGAGGGTTCCTCTATTTCCTTTTGCTCACAGAAAGTTTCCCACCAATCTTTGACATGGGGAATGACTTTGAGGAGTGCAAAAGTAATCGTTTATCTATTCGAAAAGTTATGGACAAAAAGATACCCTTCTAGGTGATCCAACCACTTGTCTACAACATTTGCGTCTATCTGACCTTAAAATATAGGAATATCGAAGTTGATTTGTACCTTGAAGGAGGGGATGCCTCCGCTCGAGGAAGACGCGTCGCCTGTTGGTAGCCGCCAAAGGATTTGCGTGAAACTATCCATCATCTCGTTCCTCTGTTGCGTGAGGGCTTCCTCAAGCAACATTTTGAAAGGATATCCCATTCCATCATCTTTATTTTCTCATGCCATGAGAGGTTGCTTGGGCGTGCGAGATCTTTTGTCCTCAAGAGAAATAAGTTCGAGACCCAATTCTTTGTACCCTGACCTCGTTGGGGACATGCATTAAAACGACAAGGAGAAAATTGCTCTGATACCACTGATCCAGATTTTATGAGCATAAAATACAAATTATTAAAAGATGCTTAACACATAATAACAAAGATACAGTAAAACTGGTTTTATATTCAATGAGGAAATAAGTTGACACTGTAAAATGCAGCGGAAAACAAGCTTGTTGGAATGGTGGTGGCTTATCTTTGAGAAGAGATGTGACAGTTGCGCTCATTCACATGAAGATGATTACAATGAGGCTCTGAATACATTTTTACAATAAACAGGAATGTCAAAAACTCTAGACATCTAAAAACCTAACCCTAGGAGATGAAGCGCCAAAAGTCATGTGGGCCCATTTGGGTAAGCTAGTGCATCAACTTCCCAGTGTCGTAACTTTTGCATACGATCTCCGTTTTAGGTGCACGATAGCCTGTTGGAAAGGTATCGTCAAGGAGATTCATTTTGGTGGCTCAATCAGGGCCTTTGGATATCATCGAGAAACTTGATCCCCAAAAAACCTTCATTTAGGCCCTCAAAATGGCCCCGGAAGTTAAAAACTACTAAAAATAGTAATTTGCAAAATTGCCAGAAAATTGTTTTGAGTGAGTTGGAAAAGGTGGGTGGCCACCGATATCCACGTGGATAATTTTCCCCTCCTGGGATTATATAATTTTATAGTAATTTTGATTTATGTAAATAATAATACAATACATTACATGATCTGCTCTACATAAAGTTCCTCTTTAAAAACGTTACCCATAATACTGGGGATTGTGGGAGGCAGTGTTGTAGTGTTAATGGTCTATTTGTTTGCCATGCAGAGCAAAATTAAATCTTCCTTTTCACGGAACCGAGTAACTCATACGTAGAATGAAGGTAGAATCTGCAATTTGGCCTCTATTTCGCACATCCAAACTTATGTTACCTAATTAAACTAGATTCTTATTCACCTTTTTTTAATACAGAAACATATGAAAATGATCCAAAATCAACGCTACTAAACCATGAGCAAATTCTCTTCACCTCATAAACGTTCATAGAGGAAATAGATAATTTCCATGAAAACAAGAAGCTTTGAGAAGGAGGATTTGGCTCTGTATACAAGGTATTTACCTACCTACTATTGTTTTCAAGTTTAACCCATGAAATTGCATTACTTGACATCATTTCCATATAGACGAAGAGGAAGAGGGGGTTTTACATGTGTTTTTGATGGGGTTGATTCTTTTAGGGAACAAGCAGAGATGGAAAAGAAATAGCAATGAAGAAGTTTTATGTAAGATCACCAATGTTCAACATGGAAATCTCTTACAACTGCTTACGTGTTGTGCCGAGAGACCATAAATGTTCCTTGTTTATGAGTATTTGTGAAACAAGAGTCTTGACACCTTCCTGTTTGGTATGTCATTTTGGAATTTTTTGAATGAAGGATAGATGATAAGTTTTTTATAAATTAATGAGATTGATTATTTAAAAGTTTTTAAATTTTCTATTGCTGAAATACAAATATAGATCCACAGAAGAAGAGACATCTTGATTGGAAAAGCGTTATAAGATCATACTGAGAATAGCTCATGGTCTTCTTTATCTTCACAAGGATTCACAGTTGCGAATCATTCATAGAGACATTAAAGCAAACAACATTTTGTTTGATGAGAGGTTGAATCCCAAGATAACAGACTTTGGGCTAGCAAGACTCTTTATGATCCTGACTCATGACTCAATTGCCATATATTTAGCTATGAAGCCTTAAAGTTCATGTTTTTAAATGATCACAAGATAAAAAAATGAACTTGGAATTTTCCACGAAAGTCAGCTCAAAATATTCAATTTTAGGTGCATGTCCCCTTGGAATAAAATAGTTGCATGGGTTGGGACATTGTGTCTAAGGTGTGATTTTGTGTGTATGAATTAGGCCACCAATTGGAATCTCTCCCACTGGCGATATAAGCTAGTCATGCTTTCTGTATAGACAAGATGGTCACTATCTTGGAATTTTCCATGGAATTCGACTCAAAATCTTCAATTTTAGGTGCATTCGCCCCTGGAATAAAATAGCTCTACGGGTTGGGACATTGCGTCTAAGGCACAACTCCATCTATATGGATTAGGCCACCAATTGGAATCTCTCCAGGCGATATAAGCAAGTCATGCTTTCCATATATAAAGGATGGTCGCAATCTCAGTCCCAATGTCCACACATATTCAGTCTGCCCATAGTCTATAGGCAAGTTATAGTTATATTTACAAGATGGGGGAAACATGGGTATTACAATCCCCTCCCCCTTAATGGAACATCGTCCCCGATGCTCTACCTGTCAATGTGTTCTATATGTACAGAAGTAAACAAAAATGAGTATGCATGTTTCATGGCATCCTCCATTTCCCATGTAGCCTCATCTGGACCAAAGTGTTTCCATTGCACCTTGACCTGTGCAATGGTTATGTTCCTGAGTGGGATTTCCTTCCTGTCTATTATGCATTGTGGCTCTGGAAGGAGTTCTCCCTCTGGTTCCAACTGAATCACAGACCAATCAATTATATAATTAGAATCATGTACATATTTATTCAATGACGAAACATGGAAAACATTATGTGCCTTCACTGTGGGAGGAAGTGTTAGTCTATATGATACATGTCCCACTCTATCCATAATTTCAAAGGGTCCACAATATCGAGGTGCCAACTTGGCATAGGCTCCCATTCTCAATGAGCTTTTCCTGGTTCTAACTCGAAGATACACATGATCCCTTGCTTTGAATTCTCTAGGAGTCCTCTTTCTGTCTGCATAGATTTTCTATCTTTCCTAAGCTATTTTCGGATTTTGTTTTATCTGAATCATTTGTTGTTCCATTTCCTTTAGCATATCTGGTCTGATTGTAATTATGTCTAATGGGTTATTCCAACTGATTGGAATATTGCATTTTCTACCATAAAGGGCCTCAAAAGGGCTCATCTTCAATGACTCTTGATAGCCATTGTTATAAGAAAACTCTACTAGTGGTAGGTAGTCTTCCCGCTTCTTAGGATGATGCATTACATGCATCCTTAACATGTCCTCTAACACTTGGTTTACCCTCTTTGACTATCCATCAGTTTGAGGGTGATAGGTTGTACTGAATAGCAATTTAGTTTCAAAACCAACAAATAGAGATTTCCAAAAGTTTGAAGTAAATTTCGTATCTCGGTCGTATGTGATTTCTTTAGGCATGCCATGCAGTCTAAATATTTCCTTCATAAAAATACTGACAATATCTATTTCCTTGCAACTTGATTTGACAGGAATGAAGTGAGCAACCTTGTTTAGTTTGTCCACAACTACCATGATGGCATCATTATGTTTGGTTGATCTTGGTAACCCTATGATGAAATCCATGGAGATGGTTTCCCACTTCCATTCTGGGATTGGTAGGGGCTGTAACAACCCTGTCGGATGTCAGTGCTCTGCTTTAACCTGTTGACACTCTAGAAATTTAGCTAAGTAATCAACTATGTCCTTTTTCAGTCCGAGCCAATAAAATAGCTTCCTAGTGGCCGTGATCATTTTCCGATAACCAGGATGACAAGTATATGGTCTTTTGTGTAGTTTATCCATTATGATCCTCTTCAAGTTGTCTCAATTTGGGATATACAACCTACCATTGTAAGTTGGTAGGCCATCATCCAACATTTGATAACCCTCATACTTCATCCCTGTGGGCTCTTGCTCTAAGTATGATTTCACAGTCTTGAAAAATGCATATGTTTCTTGTGCACTTTTGACTCTCTCCTTGACGTTTGATTCACAGGTGCTTACAGCTGCCAAGTGAATCACCTTTATGCTTCTGCTAAGGGAATTAACCACCCTATTTTATTTTCCCTTGATATGTTTGATTTCAAAATCAAACTTACTAAGGAGAGCCATCCATCTAGCTTGTATAACATTGAGTTTTGGTTAATCAAACAAATATCTCAACCCACTATGGTCTGTCATAAGCATGAATATTCTACCTAGGAGGTAATGCCTCCATATTTTTAAGGCATGTACTATGGAAACCAACTCCAGATTGTGGGTCACATAATTGATTTCATGCTCATTCAATTTTCAGGATTCGTAGCAAATCACATATCATTTTTGCATAAGGACTCCTATGAGCCCTTCATTACAGACATCTATACACATAAGGAAATCCTTGTTTGGGTCTCCAATCTTCAACACATGTGCATTGGTTAGAAGGTTTTTCAGCTCTTGGAATATCTCTTCACATTCTGATGTCCAAATGAATTTAACTCCCTTTTTTATGAAGGGAGGTGATTGGGCAACCGATCTTGGAAAATCCTTTTATGAACCTTCTATAGCATCCTACTAGGCCCATAAAGGATCTGATATCAGATACAACCCTTGGGGTATGCCAATCCATAATTGATTTAATCTTGTCATGATCAACTACCACTCCTTCTTCATAAATAACATGGCCCAAGTAATTGGCTTGTTTATGGAAAAAGTCACACTTACTAAACTTAGCATAAAGTTGTTGTTCTCTTAGTACTTGAAGCACTAACTTGAGATGTTCTTCATGCTCTTCCTTATTCTTAGAGTAGATCAGGATGTCATCAATGAAAACCAACACAAATCTATCCAAGAATTTACTAAGTACATTATTCATTAAGCACATAAAAGTGGCTGGTGCATTGGTGAACCCAAATGGTACCACCGCAAATTCATAGTGCCCATACCTTTTCCTAAAGTTTGTTTTGTGGATGTCTTCATCCTTAATTCAGACTTGATGGTATCCATACCTCAAGTTGATCTTAGAGAAAATTGTAGCACCCCTTAATTGGTCAAACAAGTCATCGATCCTTGGCAAGGGGTACTTGTTCTTAATGGTCATCTTATTGAGTTGTCTATAGTCTATGCACAACCTGAGGGTGCCATCCTTGTTTTTCACAAACAGGGTTGGTGCTCCCGATGGGGACACACTAGGCTGAATGTAGCCTTTGTCCAACATCTCCTTTAGCAGCAATTTGAGCTCAACCAACTCTAGTGTACTCATCCTATAGGGCGTTCTAGACACTGCCACCGCTCCTGATACAAGTTCTATTGAAAAGTCAATATCTCTTCTTGGAGGTAGGCCCGATACCTCTTCCAGAAACACATATTTATACTCTCTTAATATGGGGTGGTCCTCTAGGCTTGGTTTATTAGCCTCAACAGAGTCCAACACTTGTATTGCATACAAAGGACATCCTTTTCTACAATATTTCTTCACTTGAAGGGATGATATTTGTCTCACTAAGACATACTTTTGAATTCCTTGTAGGGTGATTTTTCTCCCTTCTTCATCTTCACACTCCAAAATTTTAGTGTAACAATCCAACCTAGTTTTATGGCCAGCTAACCAGTCCATGCCAATCAGTAGGTCATAAGATCCTAAAGGGAGCATGTTTAAGGTGGCTTCGGTGGGTAATCCATTCATAATGAATTGACATGCTGGTATGACCTCTGTTACCTTTCTTTTGGTTCCAGTGGCTAGTTGTACCAGCCATGATTTAACATGTTTTACTTGTTGCAACTTACATTTCTCAACAGTTTGAGGGGCAACATAACTCATATTAGAACCAGGGTCAATTAAAATGGAAACTAGTTGGTTGGCAATTATACCTTCCATCTCCAACACTGAAGCTTGGTGGTCAACTTGTCTATTATCCAAGGCTGCATAGATTTGTGGCATGCTCCTAGCCACATCATTGACTGTGGTAGCCTCTTAGGCATTGTAGACCCTCCTACTGTTTTTTTTCCTATGTGGACAATCCCTCAACAAATGTTCTTCTCCACAGCCCCAACATTTCCAAGGCTCTCTCTTTGTGTTATCAATCTTACTTGGGGCTACCCGAAAGGGTTTATTTTCACTCTGAGATGGAAATTCTGCTGATATACACTTCTAGTAGGAAGGCTCATCTTAGAACTTTTCCCATGGTTATTAAATCTTGAGGATTTAAACCCCTTCCTCTTGATTCTCGAATTACTTTTCCTCTTCCACTCCTCATGAGGTCCTATCTTATCTTTGAATTGCTCATAGCAATACCTTTCCTTCTAGATAATATCTTCTAAGGTCTTGGGTTCATCAGATTCAATTCTGTCCCGGTAGGACTAAAGCAGGCCACTAATGAATTGTTGCAGCTTTACCATTTCATCCTTTATGTAGGGCACATACCTCATCTACTCAAGAAATTTGTTGATATATTCATCAATTGTGAGTTATCCTAACTTGAGTTGATTGAACTCCTTGGTCTTCCCATCAAAGTATTTCTATGACATATACCTCTTCATGAAGTATTTCTCAAATTGTTTCCATGACAAGTCCTTCTCATGGATACCTTTCACATTCCCAAGGTCTTCCCACCAAATGGAGGCCTTTCCATTCAGGTTGAAAATGGCTATTCGATCCTTTAAGTTTTCCTAGTCGTCATGGACTCTGAAGTACTTCTTCAAGCCTAGTAGTCAGACTTTTGCTTCTTCCCCATTCTTAATTTCTCCATCGAAAGTGGGTGGTTTGGCTTTCTTAAACTCTTCAGGGTCATGGCTCTTAGAAGGTTTCCTCTTCTTTATTCTCCTCTGGGAATGTGAGCTAGTTTTTCTACTAGAATATTCCTTGGAGTTGTCAGTTTCCTCACTAGAGGATTCTTTCGTTGAATGTCTCTTGGCTCCATGTTGGGCCTTCTTTGAGGTGCTCCTCCTTGTATTTCTACTTTCGAGACCATGATTTCATATCTCAGGTGGACTTTGAGTTTTCTTAGTATGATGTATGTCCATATGACTGGCTATTGGTCCATGTTGCAACTGTATTTGTATATATGATAGGCTTTGCAGTAGGACTACATTAATTTTAGTTTATTTTTCCTACTCTTTTTTTCAGCCTTTCATTGTTAGCCTTACAACTCTGTAATTATGCCATGAGGCTTCTCATGGTTTCAACCAAATCTGGAGGGGGTTCCACCACCCTCCTCTCATCGGATTCTTCCTCTCTATTGTGGGAGCTTTCCCCCAACTCACGGTGTGTCACCATTCTTTACGTTGTAGTTTTCCTGCTATCCACTAACTGTTTGAGTGCTGATAAAACATTCTTTGTTAGTTAATTTGCTATTAGTTTATGAACACCACATACAATTTGTAAGGTGAAGTTAACTTCTTTATTTGGAACATTAGCAACATACATTTCAAAATTTCAAAACATATAAGAACAACAAAAAGTTTCATTCCTTAGTTTAGTGGAGGTTTAGATATGATTCTTATAAATGGGGTATGATAGGGTGTTACCCCTTAAAAGTTTTCTAATAAGATTTTTATGCGACTCGTTCATGATCCCAAGCAAGCCAAGTGTTGTTGCCATGCTCTGATACCACTTTGTAACACACCTGACCCCTAAGTACCCTTTCTAGGGATGGGGCATCAAAAATTTACTTACTTTAACCGTATCGAATCCTTGGTCCGAGGTATTCATCCTCTTCTACTCACCCGTATCTTTCTAATGACTGCCACCAGGCTCAAATCAAAGCTCTGGATTGCTAGTTATGGCCTCCCAAAGCTATTCAATTATTATTAATCAAGGGCCATGTGGGTCCATCTCATTCGTACCATCTCTAAATTCCTACATCCACGGTGGAAGTCCATCCACCATCCAATCCAACGACGAAACTTGATCCTCATTGAACACATAAGCTAGAGGGGAGTTAGGCGTTCGACACTTCGGCGCTGAACGCCTCTTTTCCTTTCTGCGCACAAATCCTCCGGAGTCTAGAAATCCTGAACTCCTAAATGAGCCTGAAATTGCGTTATGTGGCTCCGACCTTCGAGCCTTTCGACTTATCTATGACAGTACACCCTAAACCTCCGGAGTCCCGAAGTCCCGAACTCCCGAAGGGTCCACCCTTGCACATGGTGGCATTTTAAATGTAGAGGTAAGGACAAGTGGGTCCCGAGTACTCCACCCGCCATATGGACCAAGCAAACCTGTGCCAGGGGGGGTGACACACTACAAGGCAGAGATGGCATGTGGCCCTGTCAAGGGGTTACACGTATCACGTTCTAATGGGCACATAGGGTCTACAAAATGTACAAATCAAGGTAACACGTGGCACGTCAATCGTGGGTCCATGTCACTCTGGGTGACGTCGATGTGCCACGTCACTCCGGATTGATAACCTTCCACCGCCCTTAGATCTCACGGTCAATATGTGTCCTCATAGACCCATCAATCTATGACCTCTGTTATTTCGTAACTTCGATGTTCAAAGTCTTTGGCGCTATAGCAACTCTGTTCTCCCGAAGTGGGACTTCGTCGAAGTGTTGTACACGAGTCCATCCATTGGTTGATCAGACGGTTAAGAAGGGTTCTCAATGGACTCCCCAGATCCACAACTCACAACAATTCGTGACTTCTACATTTGGGTACTTTGGTGCTTTGACACCTATGTTCTCCCAAAGTAGTCAATGTTGAACTAACCTTGACGTCGATCCAACGGTCAAGGAGACTCTCGATTTCCCTCGGATTTGAGGCTTACGTTACTTCGTGATAGGTAAGTGGGTCAGGGTTTAACGGTGGGACAAGTTGATCTGTTATGGTTAGGGACACCGCCACATGTTGATCGATCTTATGGGTAACCGTAGCAATAAGTTGCCTTCGACCAGTTTGAAAGTGGTAAGGTCATAACACCCCGGAGCTTCGAACTCCCGGAGTCCCGAAGCCAGAAAGGCTTAGCTCCTTTCAGCCTAGCGCAGGGTTCTGAGACCTTGGTCATATGGGTCCTCCAAAAATTCTCGTGGGATACACGCTTAACTCTTAGCTAAGCCCTCGGTCACACAACTGAAGGGTTTGAAGGAGGCGCCCTCCTTCCACAGAGTTCAAACTTAGTATTCCCGCGAAGGTAAAGTCAAGAGCTCGGCAGAGCTTAAGCATTCCAGTTAACCCTACCCCGACACTCTTGCAGACCCATGTTCCATAACCCTCTAACAGTTAAGCTGAGGGAACCAAAAGGCCATTCAAAAGCATGGAATTCACATAAATACAATGAGTATTTCTACCTTAATCATTCAATACAAAATTTAGTAATAGACATGTATATTCCATCATCATTTCCATTCTAGTAGACAAAGTATGAAAATACTTATTAGAAACCAGAATCGTGAAGCGACTACTGAAAGGGGTGTCTATTTCCACCCAACCATAGGCACAACCACTCCTGAACGGATTTACCACTAGCCACCCCCTAGTTGGACCATGATGCTCTGAGAGAGACTCTTCCTTCTTGCTTAGTGACAGTCAGGGACATAGGTTAATCTCCTCCTCCCACAAGAGCTTAGAAAATGGTTTCCTCTGTACCAAGCAAGGGGGGTTTGCAATGAGTACTTCCACACTCACTCGTCAAATCCGTTTATTAGCTTGGACTGAAAAACATTGCTAGCATCTTCTTGCGCCCAAAACAAGCTTGTTTCTCAGTTCTCCCTCGAACGAGAGAGCTGCAAGCACTCTTTTCTCTTCCGGAGATTGGTCTCTCCAATCTGCTTCCTCATAGATCTTCCTTTGCCCACCAAATTATTTCCCTTCTTTCCTTCCTCAGCATGATTGTGTGGGTCTGAATCCCCAGCTCGTGGTCAGGTCTGTAAGCCTTGCAGATGGGTACTCTGCCTCATCTCTTCATTAACTCTTGAGGAGGGATTTTTCAACTACTAGCCTGACTGGTAATTCATTTATGGGTCAGAGGACTGTTCTGGGTCTGAGCAATTAAATCCAGTAAGGTATTGGTTTGGTGGGGGTCATCTCAACCATTTATGGTTCCCCTCACCATCTCTCTCATAGCATCTTGGTCTATCTTGGCAACCACCTCCTCAACACTTATGCAACATTATCCATTTCATTCAATAACATAAAATACATATATATTTACATTACCTTTTATAATAAAAAGCTTCATCGGTCCCAATGTCCACACATATTCAGTATGCCCATAGTCTATAGGCAAGTTGTAGTTATATTTACAAGCTGGGGGAAACATGGGTATTACAACATGTTATCAAACCTTGGCAAAAATCATCACGTATTTTGCTCCGTTGTTAGGATTAGGAGATGAACAAATCTAGGCACAGAATGCTCAAGCTCCATCGACGCCAATACTTGACAGAGGGAAGGAGGTAAAGGAGAAATTCTTTTGGCCTCCCCCATAAAGATCTACGAATGATTTCTCTGTTAATTTCCTAACCAACATGTGGTTACTCATTCAGTGTCAAGGCCGAGTATCAGTTTGGCTACTCCCATGACACCTCAACAATGTTCCCATGTTTTCTGCCAGGTTGCAACAACCTCACGTTAGGTATCGAGCCGATCCAAAACCTTTAGTTTTCATGCCAATAAGGTGGCATCTTAATTATCTTGACAGAAACTGCATCAATGATTTCCCTATTCCAAGATGGGATCAGGAAACAATTTACACTTGTCTTGCTTAGTGACTATCAAGGAGCGTCATTGAAGCATGTAGTAAGATAAAAAGTGAAAGTGGTATATAAAATTGGAATTTTTAAAATTTGTATATCATTTTAATTGTAAAGAGAAAATATACTCAAGTGAAAATTTATTTATTGTAATTTTTTTTTATAATAAATAATTCTTATAGAGATTTAAACATATTTAGCTTCATTTTAAATAAATGTAAAATGAATATTAAAAACTTAAATTAACTCGAATGTAAATCCGACACAATGCTCCAAATTACAAACAATAACCTTAACATTATAACTGTGTTGTTAATTTAATCCCCCTAGCATTATAACTTTGCTGTTAATTTGATCGTAGAAGCCTTTTTGTCAACAATTAACATCATAAAACCGACTGATACTTTTATTTGAATTGTTTACGTGAAAAGTCCATATTGAGATAAAAGTTTCTTTGATCGAGATTAAAAACTTTAATATGGAGTCTATTTTGGGTATTATGCAATGAATTATATGAAAAACCTAAATAATTTTATTTGTGCAAAATATATGAAGAAATTACAAAAGGTTTTCAATAAACTTTACTTTTCCTCATTCATTGTACATGTGAAAGAACTGCGCCAAAGTTTCCAATAGAACTATGTAAAATTTATAACTGTATATATACACTATTTTATTTTATATGTGATTATATACATTCGAATAATATTGGAACATTAATAGTTAAGTATATATTTATTATTATTGTATAAAATTTTATTTTTGTTATTTGGTGAAAAATTTAAATGATGTAAAATGTATTTTTTGTAATCAGAGTTTGTATGAATTCTTTTAATTTGTTTTATGTTTCGAGTAACATGTAATGAATGATTTAAAAATTTCAAATAGTTTTATTGTGAAAGGTATATATTTTGAAAATTAGTACATTCTTATCCGTAAGCACTATGTATGATTTGTATTAACTCATTTTATTTTTAACATGAGCACTGTGTAATGAATTATTTGAAAAATTCAATTATATTGTGAAAGATATAATTTGAAAATCTATATATTCTTATCACTTTGATTGTATGAATTGTAGCAATTCTATTTATTTTAGAAGAGGATATAATTATTAAAATTCAAACCATATTTAAATGAATTAAAAAAACACCATATATTAGATTGAAAATAATTCTACTTCTCTCTGATACACTAAACATCAACTTTCCCTATTCATTAAACATATAGAGGTATTGCAGAAAATTCTGCTTCTCCCTTATACACTAAACATCAATTTCCCCTATTCATTGAACATATAGAGGTACTATAGAAATTGTAATTATGTATGTACATCATTTTATATTTGATCATATACATTTTCAAATTTCCTCTGAAATATATGGTTTATAGGCTCTTTGTTTATTTCTTCCCTTAACATTTTTCTGTAGTTGGAAACCTTCCAACTTCTAAATCATCTTTTAATCACTCCCTGCAAATATTATTTTTTTAAAATGCTTTAATATGTTTTAGAGAAAAATCACATTACCTCTTTTTAAAATGCTTTAGAGAAAAATCACCTCGCAAAAATGTTAAATTATCTTGTCTAATAAGCCCTTTAACACTTACAAATATTTGGAAATAAATTCATATCATGAGAAGTCTTTTGTAACATGATGTGAAAGGATATATTTATTAATTAGATAAAGCTTTATTCCATCATCAACAATCACTTCTCTTTGAAAAACTTGAACATCTACATTTCAATTCTGGTTGTAGAGAACTTTTAGCTCACACATTTGCTCAAATTATGGTTTTGTAAGTCTTTTCATTTTGCATTTTACTAATTATTTAATGAACTAGATTTTTAATATTCATCGTGCCTACATATGTTGGGGATATATTTCATTATATGGTGCCTACAAATATTTGGGGATATATTCATTGTGAATATTAAAGGATATGAACATTATTCCATTTGCAACAATTTCATTTTAAAAAGATTTAATGTGAGAAAAATGTTTTATGATTATCTAAAATTATTATCTTCAAACATGTTTAAGACACATGTATAAGCAACTATGTTGTTAATTTCACTTGTTATTCTTTATTCATTAGTTTTGATGTAGAGAAAGTTATTATAGATAGTTTAACCGGTTGATTTGCCTTGAGTGTGAACCAATACAAAATAATTGATGGTTCAACTCCTTGAAAGTTCCTTGTGAGTTGACCACAATATTATCCATGGACAACCTAGTTTTCCAGGCTATTGTAAAGGGCAATGTAGGAGCACACATTGTCTTTTATATATAAACAAATATGAAAGACAAATCCCATACTTTTAGTAAATGTAAATTTAATTATCATGAAAAATATAATAAATATATATTCATGGATGGTTTTTAAAATATATTATTATAAATATTTATTTTTTCAAAATTATTTGTAGATCAAGTATTTAATATTTAAATTATTCATTGAGATATTTT